>CM061537.1:112109320-112458126 GCA_030545055.2 Neoaliturus tenellus
GTATAAAATTAATGTTTAGTGAATTTAGATTTAGGCTTGAATTTTAGGATGAAATAGAATAAAATGAAATCGCTTGAATTGAAAATTAAAATGTTTGATTCCGTGAAAAAATACAATAAAATTATACGATTAGGTATTGAAAAACCATTGAGCCAAGTAATGGCATATTTATAATTTTTTTCTTTCAGCAGTATTGAAGGTAATGGGTTTAAATGAATAGCCTAGTTAATTGATAGAGGGGGAGGGGAGGCGGCGGCTTACCACATGGCCATTAGCTTCACTGCCGTGTATCTACACTGCTGCTACATGGACTGAAACACTACATCATTAGTTAGCAGACGATCCACGTCTTACTTTGGGACACATACTGAATATCTGACGTTGTAAATGAAATACTCCTTTATTATAATTGTTTTTTAATAATAGTCTTCATTATTTTTCTTTATATTGTAAGTTTATGTCTTACAATATGAATTGAATATAAATTAACATCTAGTTTCGTTTTAAAAAGTTTCTAGATCTATTTAAAGACTTTTTATTGGCTTTTTGTATTAGTCTTAACGTAAAAATGTAAATTAGTAACGCATTTTATTAGTAATAACAACAAATACAAATATTATTTTTGAAGGATTTCTATGGTTATAAACACTACACATTATGCTATGGTTGTATAGTTAACATAATGTAGTATGAAATCTGTTGTATTATCATCAGCTGTTTAATAGGTGATTATTTAATGCGTTTCTTTGTTTATGTTTGGGACTTCAGAAATGTAACGGAGAATGAATAAAGGTTACTTGATGTTGCATTGTATTTTCTGTATTATTAATAATTAGTAGACACAAAACATGGTGTCAGGTTAAAGGACAAGTGTTTTTACAGTTAGTTTTTGTTGTTGTTTATAGTTTATTTGTGAGAGTGCTTTTGCAAACAGAGATCCAATGGAAAAGTTGGCTGCATATAACATATCTGCTCCCGAGCCTTTTGATTTTTCAAATCCAGGATCCTGGGAGAAATGGAAACGGCGCTTTTCTAGATTCAGAATGGCATCACAACTACATAAAAGCCCGGAAGAAGAGCAGGTAAATACTTTATTGTATTTAATGGGAGACAAAGCTGATGACATTATAAATCAGTTCAAACTATCTGAAGAAGACTCAGTTAAATATGAAAGAATCATTAAAAAATTTGACGAATATTTTGCTCCTAAAGTTAACATTGTGTTTGAGAGGGCTAAATTCAACAATAGAGCGCAGGGTAATGATGAGTCAGTTGCTGATTTTATCACTGACTTACATAATCTTTCTGAGAAGTGCTCTTATGGTTCTCTTAACGATGAACTAATACGGGACCGCATTGTTGTGGGAATTTTAGATAAAAAACTGAGTGAAAAAATGCAAATGGATGACAAACTCACTCTTGATTCTGCAACATCACTAGTTAAACAAACTGAAGAAGTCAGGAAACAACAAGATGCACTGAATTTAGCTTGTCATAGTAAAGTTGACCGTGTTGGTGGCAGAGTTAAAACTTTCAATAAAGATTGTGAAACGTGTCAATTTTGCAATTATGGTAGTCATGAAAGGAGCAAGTGTCCAGCTCGTAGTGTAATTTGCAATCAGTGTGATATTAAAGGACATTTCAAGCGTACTTGTAGACAAAAACTAGAAAAGGGACGTAATCTTGGGGTTTTAAAATCAAATGAGAAAACTAATAAAAAGTCATTTCGTGTGAGCGAATTAGAAGAACAACTCTCTCTCGAAACTGATCACTGTGGTAGTGACACAAGCAACGGGTCATTAGCTGAAATTAATTCCAACAATAGTATTGATTGGTCAGTTGAAATTACGCTTAGGGGACGTAAAATAAAATTTAAAATACATACTGGTAGCGATGTAACTGCTGTTCCTGCTCGATTCCTAGAGCCAGATCATTTGATTTATAAACCAAGGAAGGTTCTCACTACTGCGGATGGCTCTAAGTTAAAATGCATTGGTGTCGCAAATGAAACACTTCACTATAAATCAACTTCTATAGTACAACCGGTTTATTACATTGAAAACCTTGAAAGACCGCTTTTAGGTAAAAGAGCCGTTGAGGAATTGAAGTTACTTGTTCGAGTTAATAATGTCGATGTGAAAGAGACTGTACCTATTTTAGCTGAGTTCCCCAAACTCTTTCGGGGAGTGGGTAAGATACCTGGTTCCTGTAAAATTAGATTGAAAGAAGATTCTAAGCCTATTGCAGTTACATCACCAAGAAGAGTGCCCATTCCATTGAGAGGGTTGGTGAAAGAAAAGCTAGACCAGATGGAAGCAGAAGGTATTATTTCAAAAGTGTCTGAACCAACGAATTGGTGCTCACCGATGGTGGTTGTCCCCAAAAAGACCAGTAATGGGAAAAAAGATATTAGACTATGTGTAGATTTACGGGGCCTTAATTCCTGTGTGAAGAGAGAATATCATCCAATTCCAGATGTGTCTTACACCCTTGGACTTCTTGCAGATGCAAAATATTTCTCAAAACTGGATGCTGAATCAGGATTTCATCAAATAGAACTGGATGAGGATTCACGTGATTTGACTGCATTCATTACACCATATGGAAGGTATAGGTTCAATAGATTGCCTTTTGGTATTACTTCGGCTCCGGAACATTTTCAAAGGCGTATGAATCAGATTTTGGATGGATGTACCGGCGTTGTCTGTCTCATGGATGATGTTTTGATTTTTGGTAAAACGAAACAAGAGCATGACAAAAGGTTGAGAGCGGTGTTGTCTAGGATTGAGAACTCTGGAATGACACTAAATAGGAAGAAAACTCAAATTGGTCAAACCGAGATTGAATTTTTGGGTCATCTTATTGATAAGGATGGGATTCGTATTCATCCAAGTAAAGTGGATGCCATTTTGAAGTTAAATTCTCCCAAGAACCTTAAAGAGCTACAATCTTTGTTAGGAATGGTAAACTTAATCTCTAAAGCTATTCCCAGACGAGCTGAACTATTAGCTCCTTTGTACGATCTGTTGAAGCAAAATAATGAATTTTTATGGGATTCGGTTAATGAAAACGCCTTTCAGAGTCTGAAGAAAGTATTAACCTCAGCTCCAGTGCTGAGCATGTTTAACCCTTCTCTCAGGACAGTTGTCAGTGTTGAAGCCTCATCTTTCGGGATCGGTGGGGTCATCTTGCAGGACCATAATGGCACTCTAAAGCCAGTTTCATTTGTTTCTCGAACGCTTACAGCTACAGAAAGGCGTTACTCTCAAATTGAAAAGGAAGCTTTAGCGGCAGTTTGGGTTTGTGCCCGTTTGGAAGACTACATTATCGGGTTGGACTTTGAATTAGAAACAGATCACAAACCATTGGTTCCTATTTTTTCTTCGCCAGTTTTTGATAACTTATCACCTAGGCTTCAAAGGTTTCGACTAAGGATGATGCGATACTCGTTCAATATAGTTCATGTTCCTGGAAGACTCCTAGCAATAGCAGATTTGCTCTCTCGGAATCCTCTTGACAAGATAGAGCCTGGTGATGACGTCATTGTGGAAGAAGCCGAGGCATGTATGGAAATAACTTTGGCTGATGGGAAAAAGAACAATGAGAGGATATTTAACTCTCAACAAACAGACAGTGTGTGTAATCAAGTTCGAAGGTATGTAACTGATGGTTGGCCCGATAGAGCAGAAATTCCTCACCACTTGCTTCCATTTTATGACAAGAGATCCAATCTATCAGTTTATCAATCAGTTCTTCTTATGAATGATAGGCTCGTTATTCCAAAGGACTTAAGGCAGCGAGTATTACAGTCTTTACATCGTGGGCATTTGGGCATAACTAAATGCCGTTCGAAAGCAAAGGACACAGTTTGGTGGCCACACATATCGAAGGATATTGCTAATATGGTAGAAAAATGCCCAGAGTGTGCTACTTGTCGTGTTTATCATAAAAAGCCCTTAATTCAAGTAGAAATTCCAAATAAACCTTGGGAGAGTGCATCGGTGGATTTGTTTAAAGTTAATGGGAAGTGGTTTTTATTGATGATTGATCGTTATTCTCGATATCCTGAAGTAGAGGAATTGAGCAACTTAAGTATGGATAACGTAATAAGTAAAATGTCAGGAATCATGGCTAGACATGGTGTACCGTTAAGTATAATGACGGATTGTGGAACTCAGTTCGAGCCATTTTTAGGTTCACCTAAGTTCAAAAAGTTTCAAGAAACTTACGGATTTAATTTAATTACCTCAAGTCCGAAGTATTCTCAAGCGAATGGCTTAGCAGAGGCAGGTGTCAAAATTGTCAAAAACATAATGATGAAAGAGACCGATTATCACATGGGATTGCTGGCTTATCGCAACTCTCAGCTAGAAAATGGCTTTACACCAGCACAGTTGTCTATGGGACGAAGACTTCGAGATACTGTCCCAATTCTTGAAAAACACTTGGTGCCCAAGCTCCCATCGAGGACAAAGGTGTTTTATAATGCAAAGATAAGAAGAGAAAGAATTGAGCGTAATTACAACAATTCGCACAAAGCTAGAGCTTTAAGGCCTCTGTCGCCAGGAGAAAATGTGTGGATCAAAGATAGAAAAACCACAGGTATTGTCTCACAACCACTGAATCAGTCTCGGTCTTACCTGGTTCACACCGACAAGAACACATTGAGGAGGAATAGGAGGCACCTTGTGCCCTTCCACCAGCAAGTTGAAACTCCTGCACATCAGAGTTCTGGTTCACGTTCGCCTGGTGTACTCCAAAGCACGGGTTCAGGATCATCCGACAGCTCACCTAGTTCGAGTGACTCACACCAAAGTTCAGATTTAGAATCGACTAACAACTTACCTCGTTTACCGCTGGGTTCAGGTGCAAATCTTCGTCGTTCGTCTAGAGTGCCTAAACCCGTTGAGCGATTAAACCTTTGAGGGGAAGATGTTGTATTATCATCATCAGCTGTTTAATAGGTGATTATTTAATGTGTTTGTTTGTTTATGTTTGGGACTTCAGAAATGTAACGGAGAATGAATAAAGGTTACTTGATGTTGCATTGTATTTTCTGTATTATTAATAATTAGTAGACACAAAACAAAATCATTTTCAAGAGTATTTATATTGTTTATATTTTCGCACAACTTTCAAGTATTTAAGTAGACGTAGGTATACAATATAGTTACAGAAATCGACAGTGTCGTCAAGGAGAGTGAAAAAATGCATTTGTACGACATAGTTTTTTGGTTAGGCCGTTGCGTTTTGGTTAGACTAGGTCAGGCTACTATTGATAAGTCAACGTGATTTAGTTGATTTCGTTATCTTTCTTTGCACTCATCCTTGGGAAGTCATTTAGCTATGGTGAATAATTATTAGCTAATATCAAAATAAAAAATTTAATTCTTAATATTATAATATTTCAAAATAGTGTTTTCCCGAGTTTTTGTGAATTTCCAATAAATATTTGATGTTCACAACCTTTGATGTTCATAAACGCGACCTTTCGATTTACAGTACGTTGTACATTCTCCTCTAGCCTTGAGAGTGAACGTCAAAGTGAACGTCGGATGAGCATATCCCAGTTCCAATCCCCTTTCAGTCAACCTACACTGCCAAAGATAGGCAATATATGTAAGTGCTGTTTGAACCAGATCTTTCTCAGGAACGAAATGGTGAAGGGTTTCAATGGTTCTACTTATATTAGATTGGAATCGTCTATAATATGAATATAGTTAAAGATGTAAAAAAAATATTTCTACACCAATTTTTTTTAGTTTCAAGTTTCTAACACAGTGGGATTACACTAAACTGAATAACAATACACTTACTGACATAAAAATATGCATTAAGTAATAACATTTTAAGTATATTATTCAACAAATTACATTATCGTTTTTTTCCAATAAGTTAACTTTCGTTCATTGAAAATTAAAATACTTGTTATATATTATCATATTGCTAAAATAATATCAAAACACGTAAAGCCCTGATTAAGTTGCTAATTGGTTTAATTGTTGTCTATATGATTGGAATGTTTCTCAGGAAACAGTTATAATGTATCGTGTTATAATATTATAATACACTAAAATAAATACAATACAGTGTATATATTATTATTTATAATATTAACCTAAATTTGCTAATATTACTTAAAATATTTCTTTAAAATATTCTAATATTTACAGTAATTAATTACTAATATTATTGATGTATTAACTCGTCATTGGTCGATAAAAATACCAAGTTCTGGAGGGTATTTATATTAAAACAAATCATTTATTTGGTGTACATAAGCAAAATATTCAATTCATACTGTAGTACTTTATTGATCATATAATTTTTTTCTTTAACTCCTTGTGTCCTGAATATCTTTGTTTTCGAAGTAGGGCCGTGAGTAATGTGGATCAGGAAATTTTTTTTATCACAGCAAGACTTTTCGACAGTGTTGGAATGTCAGAAAATTAAATAATAAAAATTTACAGTTGATATTCCTAGACAAAATATATAAAACACTGTAATAAGGTATATTACTAGTTATAAGAACTTAACTACTACAACACACACATAAAGCAGTGGTTAGAGGCATTATAAGCCGTGAGTATGGGGGGAGCTGGCAGAGTTAACAATATTGTGCACTCGACTTGTCTAATGAACGTAACTGAGTGTTGCGGTAGAACAGGACCATTATCATCAGTGTTTAGGCACTCAACATCCGTTAAACTAAGCACTTATTAGTCTCACTTCGCTTCATAACACTGGGCTGTTTTGTATTTATACCTGTTGTATATCAAGTATATTTTGTATTATAGAAAATTGATAATTTTTAAACATTTTTTAATTAGTGATTTACTACGTGTTTTAAAATATTAACAAGATTAACAGATTTTTAATAAATATCAAAAAAATATTTTGAATATGTAAATTGAAAAAATTTAGTTAAATAAATAGATAAAAATTTAAAAGTTTTAATTTTGCATTCATAGTTTATTTTCAAAAATTTTGTTGATGAGACATGTTAAAATAAAATTTATTACTGACTTGGTTTACAAGAAAATTTTTCATAAAGTAGGCAGATAACAAGATATACTTAAAATAGCCTTTAACTCAAGGGAATTGCTAAACGGTACTATGGGAATTATTACCAAGTGGTTGAGATTGGTAACATTAGCGGTTAGCCATGACCTTGCAAATGATACATTAACAATAACCCCAACCGATTTGATTCAACATACATTGTTACGAAGTTGAAATTGATATATTTGTAAAATATGTTCTAAAAGGGGGGGGGATTGATACTTAAACAATAATAAAATATAGTAGGAACTTGATACAATATGATAAAAAGATTTTTTAAAGACTAGTGGTATTTTTCAATACATTTTATGAACGCCTAGTGTGAATGTGAATAGGGTATGTTCCCTTTGGCCTGCTTTGAAGGAATATAAACTTCACAAAGGTTTGACTTGTACGAAACATCCCTATTCCGAACTTAAAACTTTTAAAATATTTACGTGCTTTATAGAGTGGTAAACCTCTAAGGGCCGCTTTCCCCAACCTAGTTTAAACCAAAACTCAAGATTAAACCAGATGTTGCCATATGATTTAACATTGACAATTTTCTGGATTAGTTTAAACTGAGTTGGGGAAAGCGGCCCTGTATAGGCTCTGCGACAGCGAAAATATTAGTAATTATTATACTTATAACCATAAAACACTGCAGTTTTCTTGGCTGCAGTTTGTTGAATTTCTTCCTCACATAAAAATACACTGCAAACATGTATATTATCTTGTACCAGACAACAAAATATTTATATTCCTATTAACCTTGACGCAGAACAATCTAATAAATAAAATAATTATCAAAATAACTAACCATCACTATTTTTACGAAGAAAATAATAGCTAAATTAAAATTTGCTTATAGACTCTGATGTTTTGCTTGTAACCTGTTCATATTCTATTCATAAATAAAATTTTTGTGAAACATTGTACTAATTCAAGTTAAGATAACCTGAGAGGACACAACTACAACTAGACAGCTCTTAAGGGAGTAAGAGGAAAAAACACAAAATCCTCTCACTGTACTATGAAAATTAATGAATGAAAAATGATTATGTTATGTCTCACAAACAACTTAGGGACAACAATTTAGTATTAGAAAAAATATCACAAACGATTCCATGTACAAGTTGTAAATAACAAGTTTCAAATCGAAATATAGCGTCGTATGTTCACATGAGAGCCACTGTTTTATGATGCCACAAACAACGAGGTTATACTCCCAAACAAAGAGAATACTATATGGTTTTTAGTTTATCTAAATTATGTGTAAACTGCATGACTTTTAACTATAAAGGAATGTCTTAGTTGTCATAATAACGCATTTTGATTTTTTATTAACTAAAAAAGTGTTGTGCTGAAAAAATATTGTTATCAACAGTGAATTAATATATGGAAGAACATATACCATTTATCTAGTTTTTCTTTACACTCTGCAGTCATATCCAATTATATGTTTAGATCAATAAATAAATATTTTCTGTTATATTTCAGTTTTAATTGCAGCATTTTATATGGAAAAATAGTCATTCATATAATTGCTTAGAGTTTATAAAATTCTTGTTAACAAAAAAATTATATATATGAAGAAATCATAAATATATTATTTTTTTACAAATTATACTAGTCGCTTTTGTATATGAAGACCGGTAATTTAAACTGCTATGATATACCTGAGTTTGCATAAACTTAACAGTGATTGTATATGCATTTGATTTATCATGATTAGACTAATAGTTTGGCAAGGTTGAAGTTCAAAGAGACTCGGGGGATCCTGAAACCATTTCCGATAAACGCGTTCACAGCTTTATTAGCCCCCACAGCTGCGTTGCCGGAGTTTACGTTCATTGGCGCTCCTGGTGGGTTGGCTTTATATAGGCCTGCTGTTGTTGAATGGGTTTGCTTCCTTTTTAATGTGTTTGAAAAATAAAACTGATAACAGAATAATACAAAAATAATATTTTACTCCCAAATATCAAATATTATTTTAGTCTAGGTTGCTTAAACGTTTAATAATACAAATATTTAAATTTTAATAATGTTTGTACCTAATATTTGTCATGACATTAAAAATTAACGGAAAGGTTTTGTTAAACTTAATTTTGAATTCAATTATGATTTTAAATAATCTGGATGTCAGTTTGAAAAAGTCCGAATATTAAAATTATCCTGTCAATTTTATTTTTTAGATTTAATTGCTTCTTGAGAGAAAATAGACACGGTTGCAAACGTACAAGAGAGTTCTGGGACGCCCTGTATTATAATTCATACGCCCGCAAAATTGCAATCATATAAACTGTATTGAGTTTTACTTTATATACCAATAATTAGTTTTATACCAATTATTAGTAAAGTCTTACCTTTAAAAAAAAATCTTAATTTTTTTTACGTTCCTGCAACAATTGGTTATTATAACTTCATAAACAAGAATTTTGAATACTGTCAATAATAATGATAATAATTATTCCATGAGCATCCGATCTTATTTCAAAAAACATGGCTAGTTCACGAATCAGTAAATGATCTCTCTTGTGACTTTTCTTTCCACGTGCCTCGTATAATGTCAGGAGTATCTCTCTGTTCCAATCCCACGTCAGATGCAATACAGAGTGACGGGGACAGGCAATATGTGTAATGGCAGCATCACCTGGGAGGTTCGTCTGGAGTATGAATACATTTAGTCTCCGAGGACTCTTCTTACATATTTGAAATAGTTTGGATGAGATCAAAAATAATCACCTTACTTTTAGAGAATCCAGAATCAAGTTTTAATTTGAGTTCAACGATTTAAACATAAGAGGAAAAACTTAACTTACCATAGGTATCTCAGAAACTTAACGTTTTAGAAACAACCTTAAATGAGGAAATAACCAATATTTTTTTGGGAAAATATTAATTCCACTTTTTTGAACATGGATTCTTTTTTCCCTATATGGAGGCTAACTTTAAAATTTCTTATGCAACATCCTATATTTTATGATGTTTATAGAATTCTCATGCAATTTTAATATTCATTCAATCGTTTTCCAAAAATAAATGTATGGTGATAATGTGAGCTTAAATTCCTTTTCCCCCTGAAGGAAATTAAATTACATGTAGAAAACTTTGACATTTATTTTTGTAAAACGGTTAGACCAAACAAAAAATGTTCAACCATAAAATCGACCTTTTAATTTCATCCTTAATGTCCTTAAGGACGTTACTTTAATGTCCTCTTTATTTCATGGCATTAACTAACTACACGGTTTTCCAATTTTTTATAGTTTTCAATATGGTGGCTATTAAAAAAAAAGTGAAATCTCACACAAATTACAAATGAAAAACAATTTTAAACGATTTCACATTTAACTATTTGAACATGTATTGTTTATTCCAAACGTTTAGGAGAAAATCGACGTCTAAGTTTTCTTTAAGTAACCTATTAGGTAAATAAGAAACTTTATTATTATTATTAGATTAAATTATATTATACATATGTATGGAAAACAAAAGTATATATGTTTTGTTACTGTATCTGTAGCAACGGAAAGTTTTAATTGAATCAAATAACAGCAAAAATAGAAACGAATACGTCCCTCAAGGGGGTGATTAGTATAAAGAATGATCCGTCGTGTTTGAAAAGTTTGTTCAAAGCATTAAATATATTTTCCTTTATCAAACATATCTAACTTTAAAAAACTTATGAAAAATGTTTTTTTTTGTACTGTGTAAATATTTATCAAAATATATTTATCATTGGTATATACACAAGTCTTCGTTAAGTATATTTTTATCTTCAAAGCAATTCATACTAATTAATGAAAATACATATGATATACAGAGAAAATACATATACAGGGTGTTTCTCGATAAGTGTTAAAAATTATGTGCCAAACTACTTAGCAATAGTGATTTAATGACGCTCTTTTGAGGTTGTAAACTCCCACAGTATGAGAATAAAAGATAACCTTTGGAACCTTCGTAAAATTTCAAATAAGAAAAGGTTGTAGATATAAGAAAATTACATGAAATTCTACGTTATTTTAATAAATTAAGGTAAACTTACCTCCGTCAATAATCCAACGATAAAAGGTTACATACTACGTATACCCTATTAGCTGACATGTGTTTTGTTCTTATTACAAAATTATCAAAGCATTCATAGTCTTCAAAAGTTAAAATAACACAACACCAAAAACGAACATTGAGACACACACGCACACGAACAGTTACGTGAGTTATATTGATAGGCGATATGAATTGATATCGCCTATCATAGCGAACCGACGACGGTCCCGGCGCGGGAAGCAGACTGCGGGCCTTTAAGTCGCTTCATTACTTGTTCAGGGGTTAGCAGTTAGCAGTAGAGCAAAGGTTACTAAGTGATAACTTCCGTGAATGTAGCAAAAAAACAATCAAGTGGGACCTGTATTGCAGTTTTTAATTGGGGATATATTGCTTATTTTATCGTCTTGAAACATTTTTAAATTTATAACTCCTCAAGCGTGTTTAATTTACAGCCCGAAGCATTTATAGTCTTAGGAACCGACTATGATAGTCTTAGTTGGTAGCCTGATGACGGCGACTCAGAAGCTCACTTTACCTGGCGTTTGACGGTACCCTTAAGAAAAATTCTACCAGAAGAGCCGAGAGACTCACATCTCCATTTAGAAGCTTAAGGAGGTAGATCACATCCACCACGTTACGTCTCAGGACAAGAGGTGGGAGTTTTATTGTTTCATTTAGCCCATCGATTGGCACCTGCATGTACTCAAAGCAAAGTCGAACCCCGACCAGACGAACAAAACGCTACTGCACTGACTCCAATCTGGCCTTGTCTCCAGATGTGTAGGGGGACCAAATAAGACTGGCATACCCCAGGAGTTGACGAACAAGTATACAGTAGATAGAGCGAAGAGCTTTTGGGTTGCTGATTCCTCTTGTGCTGATTCTCTGAAATGTGTTATAAAACCCATCATCCTACTGGCTTTAATGCAAATGGTGTCGATGTGGGTTGAAAAACTCATGTCACTGTCAAAGTGGACACACAAATCCTTTTTGGATTCTAGGGATTATGGTACCCAATATCTGGTACTGATATTCAAAAGGGCGCTTTTATCGCGTAAAAGGTTACTGTAGAGCATTTGCGGGAGTTGATGGACATGCCATTACCAGAGCACCACTCCTCAATTAATTGCTATTAGGCTTTCCTGGAACTTTTGGGATTCTTCATGCGATATAGGATGTAACACATATAATCTAATTACATTACTATTTCAAGTGGCGTTGAAAAATGTTTAATTCAACCCATGACATTTAATATTTAAAAACGTTGTTATAGTTATCCTATACTCTAATAAGAGTAAGGTATATTTTTATTTAAATTTTGATAAATTTTATTTATGTATGCACACAGATCTCAAAAACGGCTCGAACGATTTTCTTTAAACATTGCAAATACCTTAGTTCTGGGATAAAAACAATATAAATACAGGTCTCTATGACGGACGAACGAGCTCAGCGAAGTAGCTTGTATTTGTTTTCAATAAGCCTTTTGGTACCTGACATTTTAGCGCACTATCTGTAACTGATATTGCTATACAGAATTGTTTAAGCTTAACTATCAAATGTTCTGCCTCTACATACTATTTTTTTATTAAATTATTTATATATAATTATATCATGTGAAATTTTCATTTCAATTTATTAAAGCAAAAGTAAATTTTTCTGAGATCATTTGTCAAAATGTAATATTTACTTTGCACTGGATAAAAGTAACTATCAAATATGTCATTTATGTATTAAAATAAATAATTATTGTAATAATTTATCAATCCGTAACACAGTTACAAAAATTAAGCAGTAAAACGCATAGTGTTAATCGCACGAGAAGCAAGACGTAATCGAGACACGTGGCCGGGTTGGAACAATGTGGAGCAATCCGGTGCTGTGATTGCCCAAGACAAACCCACAGTGTTATGAAGCAGCGCCGCCCTGAGCCAACAGTGCAGTGTGTGAGCTGTTAACAAGAGTCCCTGCGGTGGGTAGCAGACATGAGAAAACTTAATATATAATAGTGAATGATTTTAAAGTTGCTTTTATTACAGTCTACGTCGTTAATAACGATTTTTTATCACTTTGGGTAGTGTTTTATTGAAACTATTAAAAACCTTTTTAACCCATTTGTCTACGCTGCATTTTAATTTATGAAAGTCCATGGAATTTTAGGTTTTTCATGATTAAAATTGGCATTTTGGAGTGAAAATATGATTATCTTTCATATTTCAAGGCCGTAGTGGCACACACACAGTAAACAGAAGTAAAGAGTAGCAAAATCAGTGTTGACCAAGGTGCAACTCTCAAAGAATCAACCAATCCCGTCAACTTCCACGCAAGCCCGCCACCGTTTGTTTAACGTGGGCCCTCCCACCAACTTTGCCACAGATCGGCTAACCCTTTAATAGTTGCACAACCAGGTCAGGGTTTGGTTGTGAGCGGATTCGAACCCTCGCCGACGCAGACATCCTGGCCAAGGATGCCTACGCCTTAGCCATCTGAGCTATCACAACCGGCAGCCTAGACATGAGAATTTGGGTTTTGAATGGTGCGCGCCCCTAGCGGGAAAGACCGTAGGCCTTTAGTATGTGAGTTTGATACAAGAGCGCAGCACTAAGCCACTGCACCCAATTCACAAGAAACAATTTCGGGCATAAATGGGTTAAGGGACACGTATTTGAATAAAAGAAATTATCCAACAAAATAAATCCTAAAACAAATCAAATAGTCCAAGTTTTTGCATTTTATTAAAAACTTCTCTTGATGACGGACTAACATTACCCCTGATACTGACAGCCTCTGAAGGCAATTATTGAAACTGCTGGGCGCACAGGCTATGTATGGACTTGTCTACACCTATATATGTTGTCAGCATGACCTATGATGACTTGTCAGCATCTACACCTATATTCCGCTGCAAAATATGCTTTCTCCATCATATACATGAGCCTTGCCTTGTGTGTCACACGGGCCGAATGGCATCAGCGGCCACAGTGGCCACAGAATTTTGCACTGAATTCTGTATTTAGTTTTCCCACTCTATTCATGTAGTTAATGCAATGACCAATTGACTGTGCAGGCAAAATATTCGCTCTATCCTTTGCCTCCTCTTGATTATAAATCTTCTTTATAGGCTATCTCTTTTGATTATAAATCTTCGTTCGGAAAGTTATCACTTATGGCCAGTTGAGTTGATTTGGAATGTAAGTTGTTCCACAATACTTCCTGGATTCCATGGATTAATAACCTTAACTAAAACAACATCCTTGATTAACCTAGACACTTATAATATTGTAAAAAATATTCTATTTAGTTTTACTTATGTAAAACTGCCTAAAGGAGTTCCTTTTTTCATGCTGAACTTGTTTCAGAGAACTTACTGTCCATGTTAAGCTGCAGCGGTGTTATATACTAATCATAAAACTACAATGTTCATAAAATAATTTTTTACATGTTTATCATAAATAATAAAAGTATACACACAAAATTACACTTGTGGTGCCACTACACATAATTACAATTACGTCTACACTCACACCAACGCTTGCGGTCGCATTATAAAAATCATATAAGCCGCATTGCATCACCTTTATCAACAGTGATTTTTCGAATCTATTAGGTTAGGGTTAGTTATGTTTTAGGTTTAGTTAATGAAATTAGATTGATTAGGCTTATTCGTGTGTGCATAACTATGTTGGCAATATGAAGTAAAGTGTTTCAAGGCTCAAAACATAGTTGGGCGTTCCAACGTCCAACTTTCCACACAACACATTTTTCACGTATTAGGTGATTATTTAAATTATCATCTGACATTTAATTTATAATGAGATCAATTTTTGAGTGGAAGGTAACACTTTCAAAATGCTCCAAGGAATCTTACATAGATTCAAACCCACCAGGAGTGCCAATGAACGTTAAAACTCCGGGAATCAGCTACGGGGCGCTAATAAAGCTGTGGATGTGTTTACTAAAAATGGTTTCAGGATGCCTTGATTTTATTTGAACATAACATTCAATACACTACTATACTATAAGTGAATGAGAATTGTATTTAGTATCAAAATAAATAAATTGATCCATTCAGTTAAATAAAGTTAAACATATATTGTTAATTGCATTGGGTATAGAAGTTAATGTTAACTAATATTACATGACGAAAATTCGATAACCATATTTTACTGTAGTATAATTTAAAATTGATATTTAGAATATAAATATAAGTAAAAATATAAAGCTAATCAGGAGAATTGTGACTTCGCCAGCTTTTGCTAACCCTGAAAGCTAATAATAATCGGTATCTAAGCATAAATCTATCACTCTAAAATATAGCCACACGAAATAAAAACTTAATTATTGATTTATGTGGACTGTTTTTCACTGTAAATAAACAATAGAGTCGTTTTTATGATAATTTATAGTTATTAAAAATATTAATGCTGGCTACTTAAATGTATTACACTTAAAAATGTATTTTTCATATTTGTCATCTTTATAAAAAATTTTTACTAATTTTTTTTAATAAAAATATGTAAACATTTTAAATAAGTGTTGCGAAACAGAATATTAATAGAAATATTATTTACTGTCATTAAAAAAGCTTAAATTACAATAATTAGTGTGTTTAGTTTTTAACAGTAACGTTTCCATGTATATGTCCCAAAGTAAGACGTGGATCGTCAGCTAACTAATGATGTAGTATCGCAGTCCATGTAGCAGCAGTGTATATACACGGTAGTGTAGCTAATGGCCATGTGGTAAGCCACTGCCTCCCCACCCCACCGCCGCTATTAATTAACTAGGCTATTCATTTATCTCCATTACCTCCGATACTGCTAAAAGAGCAATCGTTAACAAATTGGAAACATATGAAACGGTTAGCGATAAAGCTTGGAGTAAACTAAGATTAACACAAAAGTAGTGGATATAATTTGTCCGTAAAAAATGTTCACTAGAAATACCATTTTTTTTTAATTTGTACATTTATCTTACTAAACCAGTCATGAACATATTTATTTGTTGATAAACATACAATTATGATCATAAAAATTTCCAGTTTCTTTTTCAATTTGTTCATTTATCTTAAAAAAATCAAACAAACCAGATTAAAATTAGTTGAAAATATAGAAAAATTTGAATTCCAATGTAATACCGAATGTTTGTATAATTGATATAACATTATATTCTTATTTGAAACCTAAGGATTAATTTATGACTTGAATTAAGTTTAAATATTGACAACATTATTAATTTAAAACTATGGATTTGTTATCATTGAATGATTTACTTTTAATAAAAAATTCGTTACCCTTTATGCTATCATTTTTTTCATACAATAATTATTATATACATTTTGAGTCAAATACATTGAGTTTAAGTTTTTTTTTTTTTTTTTTTTTTTTTGTAAAAAGCAACTTTTATGTTATTTTGAGGATTTTAAATCAAATTAATAGCAATAAAGGTAGGATGATAAATGTATCAATATAGTCTAAATTAATTACATTATTCTTCGATTGTAATACATTATTATAAGATTTGTTGCTTCTTGAAATAATTTGGAGTGTCTCCAAAAAGGTTTAATCATGTTTATTTATTAAAAGCTGGAGCTTTAACTGCTATTTTGCAACCCAATGTAATGATTAAGAGATTGGTTATAAGAACCGTTTATTTTGTTCCAGAACATGATAAAGTATCAAATATAAAAAAATATTTTTTTTAATCAAATCAATTTTTTTACCCTCTGTATTTATGCATTCTTTAAAATATTTCTGGAATTATAGTCTACAATAATTTAGAGTGAACACAAGAGCTTTAAAATTATAACAATAGAGGTTGATAATTTTGTTAAGGAAGCCATTAGAAAACAGCTTTGTTATATTGGCAAGGTAAATTTTAACAAAATATATTCAATACTTGGAAATGATATTTTGAACGAAAGGAAGCCACAATTTGAAATGAAAACCAAGCATTTTATTCAGAACACCGACCTTACAGTATTTTCATAAAAAACTCGTATTCCAAAATTAACATATTTTTGATGTCAGGGAAGTTGTAGTTTGTTTTCCTAAGTGATCAAAGTTTATTGTTTGTTGTTAAATCCAAAGATTTTTATTACTGTTTTTCTTTCTTCTTTTTGACTTTATTGTATACTGCATTTTCATTTTCATTGTCTTACTTAAATGATGTTCTAATTAGGTAAATTTGTTCATTTTAAGAATTTTTTCACTTTATATTTAATTTTATTTTGTAACACTTTTTCACGTTGCAGACCTTTTTGTAAATGCCCTGAGATTTGTTTTTGAGTAATATTTTTCCCCAAGACATCTGTGAGCTCATAAAATGTAAACATGTGCAATTATATTTATCAAGTAAAGGATTTGTCTATCGTCTATTGTTTATAAAGGTCGTACTTATTTGAATCATATTGCACATTTCATAAGTTACATAAAGAACAATTTAAAAATACAATATATTGTAACACAAATAGTTTTTAATGAATTATACTAAATCACATAAGAATTTAACAGAGAATTTAATGCAATATAAATATCAACAAAACAATATTGTTTCCAACCGAAGTTGCCACTAGGGCATGCCCATTAAGAGGTAGGTGAGTCAAATTATTCAGTATCCGTCTAACGAGGTCCTCCTAGTTCTCTTGTCTGGTGGTTCGTTAGGTTGACTGGCTTTGTAGTATAGAGGCTCTTGATGGTGATAAAGCTACTTACAAGTGCAAAAAGAAAAAAAACGCATATTATCTTATAAATTTCCACGAATAAAAGGGTGACACCTATAAGATTATTGGGTTAAATGTATTTGTAACATATTATTTTATTGTTTTCACATCCAATTATTTCTTATCGATGAATAATGTGGCTAAAATCTATAAATGATTTCACGTAAAGCTTCTAAGGCCAAATTATACATACATTTGAAATTTTATTTAATACCAAGTAAGATTTTGCATGACAAAGACTATTTAGAGACATTTTTGTACAGTATTATTGTAATCCACTTATCATGTTTTTGTTCAGTAACAAATCGTTTGTTAAAATGCATCGACCACTTTTCCGTTTGTCCATATGAAATGAACGGGACTGACTAACATCCAGTCAACAAATAAATATAAGATTTAAAGACAACACTGTAATCCTGCTCTATATTGTTCTGTTCTGATTTCACTCATTGCTACTGTTGCAGACGTGTGCTGCCTGCGACTGACAGAGGTGCGGATAGAGCAGCATACGGTGCGCGGCAACACGACCCAGCTGCTGTGCCAGTTCGACCTCCAGGGGGAGACCCTCTACTCCGTCAAGTGGTACAAGGACGGCAACGAGTTCTTCAGGTTCCTGCCGAGGGACAGCCCTCCAGCCCAGATATTCCCACTGCCCGGGGTGGTGGTCGATGTTAGTATACAATGCGATGTTTTTATCCTGCTTTTCATACAATTTAAAAGTAATTTTGACTAAAATATGGACCAATAATTGTTTTTTATTTATTTATTTTTTTTTTAACAATGCTTAAAAATACTTCAGGAATTTAAAATTTCAACACTTGGTGGTTTTAAATACTGTTTTAATATCATTATCGCCTACAACCATGAAAGAAATCTTCACATTGACATATACTGTATTGAAAATCAATTTAATCAGCTTGAGAAAACAAAATAATATTTTTAACAAACATAAAGTTTTGAAAATAATTCTATTTACAAAAAAAAAAAAAAAAAAAAAAAACTTAAATACCAAAAGTACCGTAAAATTTTACTTTTTAATTAAACTTTAATTTTATTCGCTTTCATAAAATTAGACTAAGAACTAAACCAATTTTCTTCATTGTTATACATTGTATTTTCCTTACACTCAATCATTTAGATTGCAACTATTGTTATTATTACCTGAATAAACTCATTTCAACAAATATTGCTGCATTATAATTAATATTTCATCATTATTGCGTGATTATTATTTAATTACACTAACTTAAAATTTAAATTTAAATTCAAAGCCTGAATTGCAATACACAATGCATGATGCATGCATCTTATCTTGTGCATTAAATAGTGTTAAGGCATTATATATCAATATTTCAACTTTTTAATGACTAAGGTTTTGAAAATCAAATGCATACACACACGTTTTAACTGCCTAAATTAGTACAAAACACCTGTAAATATCAGTGTTTCCTATAAAATTTAAATTTAAAATATTTGTAATAAAATGTGTAAATATTGTTTATTGATTTGTCAGATCTCGCGGTCGAACGAGTCGCACGTGACGTTGCGGGAGCTGACCCTCGCCAGCAGCGGGCGGTACAGGTGCGAGGTCTCCGCGGAGGCGCCCTCCTTCCAGACAGTCTCCGACCACGGCGACATGCTCACTGTCGGTGAGTCACTCACCAAGACACCTGACACACACGGGGATACATATCAGCGCATGAAACATACAAGGATACATACCAAGACATGTGACACATACAACGGTTTATGATCAACACGAGGACACATTTCAACACATGACACACACACACAACAAGGATAAATGCCATTACATGATAAACACGAGGACACATGGCAACACATGACAAGTACGTGGACACATGCTAGCACATACACACACACACACACACACGACAACTCAGGTTAGCACACAACACACATTAGGACACATGGCATAAATTATGTCCCGTGCAAGCATCGTAAAAAAACACGAGGACACATAAGACACGCGATGACTCATGCAAACACATAACAAACACGACGACACATGACACACACGACGACTCATGCTAGCACATAACAAACACGACGACACATGACACACACGACGACTCATGCTAGCCCATAACAAACACGACGACACATGACACACACGACGACTCATGCTAACACATAACAAACACGACGACACATGACACACACGACGACTCATGCTAGCACATAACAAACACGACGACACATGACACACACGACGACTCATGCTAGCACATAACAAACACGACGACACATGACACACACGACGACTCATGCTAGCACATAACAAGCACGACGACACATGACACACACGACGACTCATGCTAGCACATAACAAACACGACGACACATGACACAAACGACGACTCATGCTAGCACATAACAAACACGACGACACATGACACACACGACGACTCATGCTAGCACATAACAAACACGACGACACATGACACACACGACGACTCATGCTAGCACATAACAAACACGACGACACATGACAAACACGACGACTCATGCTAGCACATAACAAGCACGACGACACATGACACACACGACGACTCATGCTAGCACATAACAAACACGACGACACATGACACACACGACGACTCATGCTAGCACATAACAAACACGACGACACATGACACACACGACGACTCATGCTAGCCCATAACAAACACGACGACTCATGCTAACACATAACAAACACGACGACACATGGCACACACGACGACTCATGCTAGCACATAACAAACACGACGACACATGACACACACGACGACTCATGCTAGCACATAACAAACACGACGACACATGACACACACGACGACTCATGCTAGCACATAACAAGCACGACGACACATGACACACACGACGACTCATGCTAGCACATAACAAACACGACGACACATGACATACACGACGACTCATGCTAGCACATAACAAACACGACGACACATGACACACACGACGACTCATGCTAGCACATAACAAACACGACGACACATGACACACACGACGACTCATGCTAGCACATAACAAACACGACGACACATGACACACACGACGACTCATGCTAGCACATAACAAACACGACGACGCATGACACACACGACGACTCATGCTAGCACATAACAAACACGACGACACATGACACACACGACGACTCATGCTAGCACATAACAAACACGACGACTCATGACACACACGACGACTCATTCTAGCACATAACAAACACGACGACACATGACACACACAACGACTCATGCTAGCCCATAACAAACACGACGACACATGACACACACGACGACTCATGCTAGCACATAACAAACACGACGACACATGACACACACGACGACTCATGCTAGCACATAACAAACACGACGACACATGACACACACGACGACTCATGCTAGCACATAACAAACACGACGACACATGACACACACGACGACTCATGCTAGCACATAACAAACACGACGACACATGACACACACGACGACTCATGCTAGCACATAACAAACACGACGACACATGACACACACGACGACTCATGCTAGCACATAACAAACACGACGACACATGACACACACGACGACTCATGCTAGCACATAACAAACAAGACGAAACATGATTCACACGACGACTCATGCTAGCACATAACAAACACGACGACACATGACACAAACGACGACTCATGCTAGCACATAAAAAACACGACGACACATGACACACACGACGACTCATGCTAGCACATAACAAACACGACAACACATGACACACACGACGACTCATGCTAGCCCATAACAAACACGACGACACATGACACACACGACGACTCATGCTAGCCCATAACAAACACGACGACACATGACACACACGACGACTCATGCTAGCACATAACAAACACGACGACATATGACACACACGACGACTCATGCTAGCCCATAATACACATGAGGACACATGACACACACGACGACTCATGCTAACACATAACAAACACGATGACACATGACACACACGACGACTCATGCTAGCACATAACAAACACGACGACACATGACACACACGACGACTCATGCTAGCACATAACAAACACGACGACACATGACACACACGACGACTCATGCTAGCACATAACAAGCACGACGACACATGACACACACGACGACTCATGCTAGCACATAACAAACACGACGACACATGACACACACGACGACTCATGCTAGCACATAACAAACACGACGACACATGACACACACGACGACTCATGCTAGCACATAACAAACACGACGACACATGACACACACGACGACTCATGCTAGCACATAACAAACACGACGACACATGACACACACGACGACTCATGCTAGCACATAACAAACACGACGACACATGACACACACGACGACTCATGCTAGCACATAACAAACACGACGACACATGACACACACGACGACTCATGCTAGCACATAACAAACACGACGACGCATGACACACACGACGACTCATGCTAGCACATAACAAACACGACGACACATGACACACACGACGACTCATGCTAGCACATAACAAACACGACGACACATGACACACACGACGACTCATGCTAGCCCATAACAAACACGACGACACATGACACACACGACGACTCATGCTAACACATAACAAACACGACGACACATGACACACACGACGACTCATGCTAGCACATAACAAACACGACGACACATGACACACACGACGACTCATGCTAGCACATAACAAACACGACGACACATGACACACACGACGACTCATGCTAGCACATAACAAACACGACGACACATGACACACACGACGACTCATGCTAGCACATAACAAACACGACGACACATGACACACACGACGACTCATGCTAGCACATAACAAACACGACGACACATGACACACACGACGACTCATGCTAGCACATAACAAACACGACGACACATGACACACACGACGACTCATGCTAGCACATAACAAACACGACGACACATGACACACACGACGACTCATGCTAGCACATAACAAACACGACGACACATGACACACACGACGACTCATGCTAGCACATAACAAACACGACGACGCATGACACACACGACGACTCATGCTAGCACATAACAAACACGACGACACATGACACACACGACGACTCATGCTAGCACATAAAAAACACGACGACACATGACACACACGACGACTCATGCTAGCACATAACAAACACGACGACACATGACACACACGACGACTCATGCTAGCCCATAACAAACACGACGACACATGACACACACGACGACTCATGCTAGCACATAACAAACACGACGACACATGACACACACGACGACTCATGCTAGCACATAACAAACACGACGACACATGACACACACGACGACTCATGCTAGCACATAACAAAACGACGACACATGACACACACGACGACTCATGCTAGCACATAACAAACACGACGACACATGACACACACGACGACTCATGCTAGCACATAACAAACACGACGACACATTACACACACGACGACTCATGCTAGCACATAACAAACACGACGACACATGACACACACGACGACTCATGCTAGCACATAACAAACAAGACGAAACATGATTCACACGACGACTCATGCTAGCACATAACAAACACGACGACACATGACACACACGACGACTCATGCTAGCACATAACAAACACGACGACACATGACACACACGACGACTCATGCTAGCACATAACAAACACGACGACACATGACACACACGACGACTCATGCTAGCACATAACAAACACGACGACACATGACACACACGACGACTCATGCTAGCACATAACAAACACGACGACACATGACACACACGACGACTCATGCTAGCACATAACAAACACGACGACACATGACACACACGACGACTCATGCTAACACATAACAAACACGACGACACATGACACACACGACGACTCATGCTAGCACATAACAAACACGACGACACATGACACACACGACGACTCATGCTAGCACATAACAAACACGACGACACATGACACACACGACGACTCATGCTAACACATAACAAACACGACGACACATGACACACACGACGACTCATGCTAGCACATAACAAACACGACGACACATGACACACACGACGACTCATGCTAACACATAACAAACACGACGACACATGACACACACGACGACTCATGCTAACACATAACAAACACGACGACACATGACACACACGACGACTCATGCTAACACATAACAAACACGACGACACATGACACACACGACGACTCATGCTAGCACATAACAAACACGACGACACATGACACACACGACGACTCATGCTAGCCCATAACAAACACGACGACACATGACACACACGACGACTCATGCTAACACATAACAAACACGACGACACATGACACACACGACGACTCATGCTAGCACATAACAAACACGACGACACATGACACACACGACGACTCATGCTAGCACATAACAAACACGACGACACATGACACACACGACGACACATGACACACACGACGACTCATGCTAACACATAACAAACACGACGACACATGACACACACGACGACTCATGCTAGCACATAACAAACACGACGACACATGACACACACGACGACTCATGCTAGCACATAACAAACACGACGACACATGACACACACGACGACTCATGCTAGCCCATAACAAACACGACGACACATGACACACACGACGACTCATGCTAGCACATAACAAACACGACGACATATGACACACACGACGACTCATGCTAGCCCATAATACACATGAGGACACTTTTGAGCACATGCTACATAATATTATGAATGCCACCTCATGACGGCACATGTGAGCCTGGTTTGCATGCATCCTCGTAGCGTACTGTCAATCTATTAGGAGGTAGTTTAAATCAATTGCTGGCTAATCTGAACCATTTATTGCTAACCACATCGAGGAAACATTTTATTGTATTTTGCAAGGGCAAACGGAGCCTTTCGGTTTTGGTGTTGTGTGAATATAGTTTAAAATGCATAAAATACACGGTTAATCGAGAAAATTATGAATTGCTATCTGCTTGTACGTTATTATGCAAGTATTTGGGATGAACAAAGGGAAATAATATTTATCATAGAGAACACAATTCGCTTGATTTATCTTAAGCTGAGAAATTAGTGTACTATTTAAATTATTTTTTAATAAAGGCTTAAAAAAGGAAAAAGAAATTATTTCTGTTCGACACACATTTGACAACTATTAACTATCTACTTATTTAATTAAAGGTGCACTGGAAATAAAATGAGCCTTTAAATTGTTTTAAGATCAACATTCGGGTTACCTTTGAAGCATCCGTTAAAATAGTTTTTTACTGGAGTAAAAATTATCAAACCTAGTGCTAGGTTACAAGAAAATAATGTTATAGGAATAAGGTTAGAAATGAGGTAAAAACACAGGTCATACGAATATTATTCCACTTGTAGGATCATTTTGCATTCTACACAATATAATTAATCTCCTTAACTTAATTTGTTATTTGTTACTATGAGAAATCCACCCAATGATAGCAAATGAATAACAGTTTAATCGTAGATTACGTTGGATACCTAGACACAATAAACATCCATTTTACTTTCAAGAACCTATGCAGGAATTTAAGTATAACAAACACTATGGGTAAGGATGAAAATGCTGATTAAAATTACCTGCAAAACGTTTTCGACAATGTTTCTGTTAAATGCCGTTGTCAATTCATTAAATGGAAAGAGTGCTTGATTTTTTTGCCATTGTGAACTACTATTAGGAGTTGCGAAACTAGAAATAGATATACAGCAAAAAGACGCAAGTGCTTCAGCGACTCAACAAAATCAGTGTCAACGTAATCTACGGAAAACCCCAAAAAGTTTTATCTAGTAGAAGCCGTTGGATTTTAGGTAATCCAAATAATTAAGGTAAAGTGTAAGGTAAAGTCTAAGATAAAGATAAAGTTTAAGATAAAATCTAAGGTTAAGGTTTAAATTAAGGTTAAGTTTAAGGTTAAGTTTAATGTTAAGATTAATATTAAGGTTATGTTTAAGGTTAACATTAAAATATAAATAGTTTTTACTAATCTTAACCTTAACATACGGTCACTCTATTTAAAGTACCATAGGTTTAGTGGCTAAGTGTTGCACGGTGGATGGTTTGCAGCGCTGCCGGAGGAGGGACCACGCATCTCGGGTGGGAGGCCACGCTACCAGGTGGGCGACACAGTCAGGGTCAACTGTACATCTGGCAGCTCCAAGCCGGCCGCCCAGCTCATGTGGTTCATCAACGGCGAACAGGTGAACACTCATGACACGCATATCAACGTCTGAGTTGCATTGCAACGTGGTTGGGTTATATTTTTTATTAACTTGTGTACACATGCTTTGGCTAGTGATTGATATTAAACCATCTAACAAGATCAAATTTTCAATTTTGTGAGTCCAAATTGCTTTAATTTCCAAATTTATTCACAAATATGTTAACAGGCAATGGTTTTCAAGAATGTTCTTTCTACAAAATAGTAAATTCTGCAAATACTTTAATAAAAAGTTGACTATAACAGTGATACAGAGAAACCCACAACCTGATTTGTTTACTAATGACAACTGCGTCAAATATAGTCAAAACTGGATTTTCCCGGAATAATTAATAAAAATCTTTTATATTCATATTTTAAAATCATTAATTATATTGTTCATATTATTTATTAAAGTTTAGGTTGTAGAAAACCAAATCTGGTAACATGTTTATGGCATGATCTATCACCACACTATTGGAAAAAAAACTAATTTAGCAAGAACTCATGAGATTTTGCAAAACATTCCATATACCGTTTTGGGTTTACTAAAAATAGTACAAATTCATTTGCCTTGAAACCAAGGTAATGCAGTTTTAATAAACGATTGCTCTACACAATACGATTACTTATTCAAGTAATTTCTAAATTGTAAATTAATATAAATCAAACTTAATAACTATTTTAATTTATTATAGAAATATAAACGTATAAAATTATCCATTATGCAAGTATTTTTAAATCTACTGTTTTCTACTGCACTGGCATACTTGACGTATCGCACACATTTTAACACAAAATCCAGAGATTCGGCATGATATCTCAAAATGGGGGTGGTTCCCAATTATAATGCATATCAAGATCCTCATATTGTTAAATAACTCCATTCTGATAGATGACTCAACAACTCACTTTCCCTGAGCGATTTCTCTAATCACTAACGCCTCCACAGGTCAACAACTCATACCTGCGTGGTCCCACGGTCCAGTTTGTGGGACGGGAAGGGCTGGAAACGTCCACTCTGGGGTTGGAGTTCAAGGTAGAGGCTAAACACTTCAAGCGGGGCGACTTGAAACTCAAGTGCCTGGCTACCATAGCGACCGTCTACTGGAACAGCAATGAGGAGAGCGTGGAGGGAGAGAAGCCGCAGAGGTCGCCGGCGCTGGAGGTCAAGGATATCCCCACGGACAGGTCGAGGGCTGACAGGGTGCAAGGTAGGGGTGCTTCTTGTACGGTTGGATAAAAACTGGTTTGATCATGGACAAACAGTTATCGTACAACGAGATTTGGAAGATAAAGAAGGTTTTTTATGTAACAACATAATTGTATATCGTGCAACGAGATTTGGAAGATAAAGAAGGTTTTTTAAGTAACAACATAATTGTATTTAAACTCGCAAACTTGTTTTCATTAAAAACCCGTATCTTGTTAAATAAAAATGGTAAGTGTATTTTTTCTGATGACGTTCATATAACTATTTATGGGATTTTAAAAATAAGCTATTTATAAGGAAACGTTAGTTGACGTTTGGAAAAAAATATAAAGAACGGAATCTTTATTATTAAGTCGACAATATCGCGACCTCTCTGTATTGTTAGAACAGGATTTCTAATTGTTCATCCCAAATACGACAAATTAAGCATACTAATCGTTTCCATAGACTGGATTTAAAAGTCAATTTTTATTAGTGAATATATATGTAGTTTTTTATGAAATTTTATATTTAGACAAATTAAAAAGTTATTATAATACAAATTTCATTTTTAAATTTTCTAGTCCTCAGTAGTGGGGAATGGGGGCTTTTGGGCCAGTTCAAGGTCACCCGAGCGATGACGTCATCGATGACGTCATCGAGGTCAATGACCCCATCGATGACGTCATCGATTGCATCATCGATGACGTCATCACCAATGACGTCACATCCATGACGTCACACCCATGACGTCACAGAAATGACGTGCTAATGACGTCATCACCCCTTACGTCACCAAGATGACATCATCGATGTCACAAAAGGTCAAGGTCACGCTGAAACCTAAAATTTTTCGGCACTTTTGCTGTTTCTCGCACTACGCTCCGAGTTTCAGTCACAGGTACCATGACCTTGACGACTTGGAGCGAATTTTCGATGAGAAACAGCAAAAGTGCCGAGGAAATTTGAAGTTTGCAACGTTACTCTGCCTAAACCGTCATGTGACACCGCTCGGGTGACCTCGAACTGGCCCAGAAGCCCCCATTCGACCATTACTGCAACCGCGATGCGCACCCTACGACAGACACCGAGCGACTGACTGTCCGGCCCCGCGCACTCTAGGTATATGGGAAGTGGTGGGGGAAATTGTGATGACTTTGGGAAACTTGAAAATGTCAAGCCGGGTAGCACCGTTTCGGTGCTACCTTAAAGTTACATGCTAAAGTGTGATGACCTTGAGTTAAAACATAGAAATACTACAAGTTGATACCGTCCCAGAGTTAAAGTGTGATGACCTTGAGTCAAAACACAGAAATAATACAAGTTGATGCAGTCTTAGAGTTAAAGTGTGGTGACCTTGAGCTAAAATACTGAAGTACTACAAGTCGATATTGCCCCAGAGTTAAAGTGTGATGACCTTGAGTCAAAACATAGAAATACTACAAGTTGATACCATCCCAGAGTTTAAGTGAGATGACCTTGAGTCAAAACACAGAAATAATACAAGTTGATGCAGTCCCAGAGTTAAAGTGTGATGACCTTGAAGTTGTAGAAGTGTGGTGACTTTGAACTACCCCAAATTGTCAGGAATTGGAGTAGCAACCGCGATGTGCACCCTACGACGGACACCGAGCGACTGACTGTCCAGCCCTGCGCACTCTAGGTATATGGGAAGTGGTGGGGGAAATCTCAAGGTCATCCAAATTGGGTTTTAAAAAAATAAGAAACTCTAAACCTCATGCTCCTCTTCTTCCCTTTCCACCTCATTTGTAGTATATATGGTTGACGATGGTAAATTTGACAAATACTCCAGTGATTGTTGATCGTCTTGCTGCAGTATAACTTCAGACCAATCATAATCTAAAGTGACCTTGAGCTTTATTCCCGGGTTGTCGAGGAGAATAGACTTCATCCAATCGCAGATGGTTTCTAAATAATGCACGTTGTCGATTGTCAATTTCCAATTCGTATTGGGTACATCTTCGGTGGAAGACATGGCATTGCAAGCAGGTGTGTCCGCCATGGTTGTTGGAGGAGGAATGATGCTTGGTGCAGCGAGCAATGCTGGTATTACAGAGTAGTGGGGGAAATTTCAAGGTCATCCAAATGGAGTTTTTTAAAAAAAGGAAACTTTTTCTATTTACTTATAACATAACCACTTAAAACTAAAAGGATTGGGATCAACAGTACATTTAATCATCATATTCGTTATATTCTTCCTGTTTCTCAGTTTTAACCTCCGCCCGGATAGTACCTCCACTCTTTAGCTCCTTTTCGGCTTCTTCTAGTTGCTGGGTAATCGCCATCTGACATTGAAGTTCAAAATCATCACGCGGCACAGATCCGCAAATATCCATCTGAGCCAACCAGAGCTGCCTGAGGTTCTTTTCCTTTTTCTCGACAGCTTCGACGGCTGCATGTAATTCCTTTTCTGTAATAGAGGAGTCCCACAATTGTTGATCATCGGTTTTGTTGACAACCTCCTTTTCAGACTCCTTGTACAAATTGTTCAGCTCCTGCTGAGTCTTAATGGTTACCTCCTCGTAACTAGCACAACTTACATTGAGAGACATCTTGATGTTGTACGGTTGACCGTTGGAGTTGAAATGAGGCTGAGGCACAGCGCTTGGGGGTACTATGAAAAAGTGGTGGGGGAAGTTTCAAGGTCATCCAAATTGTGTTTTAAAAAATCCTATCTTGTTACTGAGCACATATGTCAGTAACAAGATAGGTGTTTTTTTTCTCTTTTACATCTTTAATATAACAAATAAATAAACATATTCTACAATGGTAAGAAGAAGGAAGACAACTGCTAGTCAGCTGAAATAATCCAAAGTCTGGCTCGCTTCAGTCTTCATGGACGCCGGTGATGAAGTCGCTGGAGAAGAGTAATGTTCAGACTCTTCTTTTGGGTGTCGGAGATTGCGTATATTGCAAGCGTAGACTTGCACATTTATACGGTAGCCTCGCGCCACCATCAGCTGCAACTCCTTGTACAAGTCGTTCAGCTCCTGCTGAGTCTTAATGGTTACCTCCTCGTAACTAGCACAACTTACATTGAGAGACATCTTGATGTTGTACGGTTGACCGTCGGAGTTGAAATGAAGCTGAGGCACAGCGCTTGGGGGGTACTATAAAAAGTGGTGGGGGTGTTTGCATCGAAGCAGGTTTAACCTTTAGTTTGGTGGTGGGGGTAACTGTGAAATGCAAAGGTCAAAGGTCAAGGTCACCCGCGAAGTTTAAAAAAAAATGCAACATATCAATATGTGACAAACTTCACATATTGATATGTTGCATTTTTTGTCTTTTATGGTTTATTTATTTATAAAACATTACAATAACATATGTACAACAGTAAAATTAAAATCTAACACTGCTGCTTGTCGGCGATGTGGATGGTCAACTCGGTGGAATTGCTACCCGTGCAACCGTGGGAAACCAGGTAGAGACAACCGGGTTGGATGGAGCGCAGATCCTCGTTCTGGAGGAGATGGACGAACCGTTTCGGCAGGTAGACTTGGAACTTGGGCTCATCCCCCGGAGTGAACGGTGCCTCGCTAAGACTGCAGCAAATGGTCTCTCCAACTGAAGTCTCCATCTTCTTCATGGCGTGGATAATGTAGTGCTTCTCGTCTTTAAGTTCGGAACACTTCTTGACGGGTAGTATGGTAGATTTGGAGTGAGCATTGAACTGCTCAACCAAAGTTTGCAGGAACTGGTGAGATGCCATGGTTGAGTTAAAGATTGTCTTCTTCTTCGTCCTCTTGCTCGGAGATGTTGTCCTCTCGGAATCTCGAGTAATACTCATGCCAGGTCCCGGTCTGCTCCTCACTTATATAACCCCCGTCACCCCCACCACTCCCCACTTCCCCACTTTGAAGGTAAGATGCGAGTTTATAGGCGTTTTTTAAAGCGCAATGTCTATCTTTTTCATGTTCTGGACTTTTAGTACAAATACAAACATTTTCCATCGTATACTTGTAGTTTTTATCCAAGTCCACATCATTAACCGGAACATGAGTAAATTCTTCGATCCATCTCTTCTTTTCCAGTCCTTTTGTATAAATATTGGTAAACCTGTTTGAAAACTGATGCATGATGTTATATAAGTCCGTGTAACTTGCAAAACCATCATACCAATCGATATGATGGAAATATTTTGAAATCCACCTGTTGGTAGTAGCGGCTTTGCTAGTTAATGATGAATAAGAACATGGTGGTTTGAACAAAAATGTATATGGAACACTTGTATTGATATCGAAAAACACAAGTTCTTTTATGATAAATCTATCATCATTACCCCGAAACGCTTGGAACTCAATTATACCAGGTTTGGACTTTACTTGTTCTTCTTCCTTGTCCATTGCGAAGATCACTCGTCTGCTCATGACGAAGTCCAAAGGTCAACTGATTTCCACACCACGGTAGGTACGACTTTTATACCTGGCCGTACAGTTGTTGGCGCGTTGGTGTATATTTAACGTGGGCACCGTCCCCGGTAGGCCTAACCCCACAAAGTGTTTGATATTGTTTTAAAAACCAACCATTGTCATCTAAGTTTCCATCTTTACATTCTCCTTGTTTTCATTTTCATCACTAACACTTGATTCTTCTCCTCCTTCTTCCTCTTCTTCCTGTTTTACTGATTTCTTATGTAGTTGAGCGTATTTTTCCAACTGTCTCCACATTTGTACTTCATGAGGAACCCTATTAAATATAGAAGTATCCACAGGTCCGTACAATATAGGTGCGTCCGGTTGTTTGTCCAAAGTGTCTTCCAAATAATCTTTAATAATAGAACTTGAAAACACTAGTTGTCTCAAGTATCTTGTTATTGGTTCAGTTGCACAGGTTAGAATAAAAAACTCTTCTCGATTAAGTTGAATCTTGTTATCATGTCTTGTTGTGTCTCTAAACCGCAATTGATGGTCACCACGATTCTTTATAATATCAATTTCCACATTTGAATCCAAAAGTCCTACTCTTGTCTTTCTTCCATACATGTTACTAGTTAAATAGCATTCTAGCAGATGCAAGTGCTTCATAAAAGATTCCCAAGCACTATCGGTGAACAAAATCATTTTGGGTCCATGAGTCAAAATTACAGTAGGTGAATAATCCGTCGATTTCATAACACCGATTAAAACACTTTTGTCCAAACTGGATGAGATTGGATAAAATATTCGCAAGAATACCTCACTCAATATGTTAGGAGAAATATTATCTTCAGTATCCCTTTTCTTCTTCTGTGCATTCTTTCTTCTTTTACCTTTTTCCTCAACATTATTACTGCCGTGGAGTTGTCCGCAAGCGTTGTGTTCATCTCCCTCCGGTTGACCTTGAAGATCTAAAAAGTCGGATATCTCCTTCTCAATATCTACTACATTTTCTTGTGTACCACTAGGAGAAGCCATATTGAATAAGATGCTACCCATACAAGAACAGGCAACAAACTGATGAGGAGCGACCTGAACACTCTGTTTTTATACTCGCGGAATGCATTGGAATGTAACGAAACCGGTTTTTTACAATACATTTTTAACAATTCCAGTTAAAGGTGTGTATGTTACGATTTTATCATGTAGAATTAAACAGTATGCAGTTGTATTAGCCGATATAGGCGCGTTGAATTCCATTTCTATTTTTATATCTACACTTGATGATTTTACCGATTCATTTTGTTTAGAACAATCGATTACAACTATAGGGTAACCATCTAAGTATTTTTCTGGTGATAGTAAAGGTGCATTCGTTTTACCATAATATGAACTTTGGAATCTTGCATACATATCGTACAATATGCTGTACTTTTTATTAGCGAATGACACATTTAAATTATCGTATGGAAAAAATTGTGAATTTAAATAAACTTTAATATTTTTCAAGTTGCAATGATCAAATTGGCCTGCATGTTTGGTGATGGTGTCTCTTCTGCCTGTTTGTAAACCAAATATAATATACCTGGCTCGTTCCACATAATTAGATGTTTTAACTGTCCAAGTGTGTCGATCCGTAGTTGGCAAGCTGGGATGTTCATGAAATTCCCAACTTCTAAAAGGAATTACAATATCACGATCAGCCTTTAACTTTTTTAATAGTAGCATTCTATGCTCGTCAGCTAATTTTACATGTGGAACTCTCCATACAATTTTGTCTAATGTTAATTTCCATTCTAAAGTTGCATCTGTTGTACCGTCTGGAGCTTTAATAATATCTTTATCGTTTGAAGATCTCAACAAAACTAATTCTTGTTTAACGTTTAATATTATTTTCCTATAATCTTCAGCAAAACCAAGCAACAAACGTAACGGAATATGAAAATCAAAATTTCCATTTGTATCTGGAGTGATTGTGTCTTTTGCAGGTAAAACCCATCCTGCAGGTTGTATTAAATTGGTTTCATTAGGTGATATAGATGTTAATCCCTTTAAAGTTGTTGCAATACCTACTTTTTTAGTAGAATCAACTGTTACACCTGATATTTCATATCTAATTTCATCAAACAGGAAAGCCATGGGATTATTTATAAATGGAACTGTTGTACCAGTAGTAGTACCGTCCTTTTTAGTAACTTTTCCTTCAATATACAAGTAACTTTCACATGGTAGTGTGTAAATGTCTTGATTTTGTATGGGAATACGAATTTCATCGTTATTGTTTAATTTTGATGAAGTGTAAGGGTTGTGGGTGTGATATTCTTTTTCCCATAGGGTTTCGTCGAATGTTGGACCCTGAGCTATATCCAGTATATCCATTATCGGTTACTTTTAATCCAATTCTCTCTAAGAAACGAATGTTCTCGCGTGTTAACTCCTCTACAGCTGAAGAGCTACTAATGCGGATTCCCGTAGGTTGTTCGCTTTTAAATGTTAAACCCATGATTTTGTATTAAAGTGTTGATTTTAAATGTAATCTAACCGTAATAGGCTCTTCTCGGAAATCTATCAAGTTACCGTCTTGATCCAATACGTTCAACACGATGTCTGAAATGAAAGTGGTGTTCAAAGGTAGATATACCAGGTTTTGCGGCTTTTCAACAATTTTAAATCCAGGTGGTACACTGGGGTAAAAAGTATGTATTATATGAGTATTTGCTCCATCTCTGTAAGCTCCTTGTATAATATTACAAGTTATGTCTATACTATTGACTTTTAATATTGTTACAGTTTGTTTACCGGAATGTGTTTTATTTGGTTCTAAAATCGCTCCATCTTTGGGAAATCCTAATAAATCACCAATTGAGTCTGACTTACTGAAATCTATATAATATTTTGAAGTAAGCTCAGCTTTCATTGTATTGTTATTACCTTTTAGCGTTATATTGTCTTTTCCCATTTTATTTTGCAAAAATTCATTAATATGATCAATTTCATAAGAACCTGTGGGTAGAGTGCAAACTTCCAAGTCTGTAAACTTCCCACTGGCATCTTTTCCTTTATAATAATGTAATAAGTTATTTTTACCTTCCGTAACATTGGGAATAGAGTTGTAAGTTGTAAAATCCAACAGTGCTGCCTCCCAAAATCTTCCTTTTTGCAAGCGTAACGCTGGAAAAAGGATACTTCGTAAAGTGGACGATTTTCCTGTTAATGATACCGTATAGGAAGACATCTCAATAGTGACTGATACTTTTAGCTAGGAATTCCAAACATAAATGACCGCATATTGAAGTATTATCAGGTTGTTCTCTTTTATAGTTGTAATATATGTTTTTAGCAGATTTAAAGTAATGTTCAAGTTCTTTAGGTGGTGGCAAATTTCCAAAACTATCAAAATAATATACATTACTATTTAGTTTTTTATAACACACCCAATGGGTGCCGGACCCTTCAGTATTATCCAAATTTACGATTCCAGTCTCATTTTTCCATATTTTCTTTGGTAAACTGTCTTTCATAAATACTCCGCGGAAAAATGGTATTTTTAAACAGGAAATATATTTAAATAATTCAACATTAGTCAACGCTTTATGTGGTATAACCAATTGATTTCTTTTATTTAATATGCACGATACGGTCTTAGGTATAGACCAGCCCCGTTTTTTACCATTGACCATATTGTCGGTTTTTTATTATTTTTCCTCGGAGAACGTCTTTTTAGTCTAATATTACCACCATGTTTTCTCTTGGTTGATCCTTTTTTATTCTTACCCCTCCTTTTTCCACCTCCTACCGCTGTTTTAGCCTTCATACCTGCTGTTACCGCTAAAGCTGCTGCTTTTTCCGCAATACTAGCGTCACTAGACTTTACTCGTTGCCAAGCTATATTCGCTAGCTTTTTATCAGCGATTGACCTATTTTTTGAATCGGTAAACGTGGAATATGCGATATCGTGTTCTTTACAAGCCTGATCTAACTTATTTATGCCTGGATCACCTCTTTCCAGTCGTTTTTTCAATTTAGTTCCTGGTCCGCAATACTGATAACCTCCCGGTATGTGAAATTCGTATGGTAAAGCGTCTATTGCTCTGTTTACGATAGATCCTACTGGAATACGATTTAAAGCTTTACTTAACAGAGAAACCGCTGTGGACGTGATACCGCCTCCTTTCCGTATAGTGTCTCGATATGGACTGGTGTAATGAAACGCCATGATTGTCTTTTATATTCGAAAAGCGTAACCCATGTGTTACCTCTATGACAGGTTGCACATAAATGATGTAATATATGGTGTTATTTAATTAAATATCAAAATCACCCCAATCTGATGATCTAAACTTTTGTGTGTTATGATTAAAAAAATATTTATAAAGAATTTCTTGTTTAATCCATGTATTTCTCATTTTTTCGTCAATAGGTTTATGTTGTCCTGCTGCAATATAATTATGCATATCAAATAATAAATTACCTATTACTTTAACAAGAAAATTAACAGTTACAGCGTTATTGGCATAATCAGGGTCTGCAACATTTGTTAATCGTTTGTTATCACAATTCCACCATTTTTTTCCAGTTGGCTCTAATTGTATTATCTGTTCATAAGTAACAGCATCACCAGGCTTTTCACCAATACCTAAATTTGTCAATAACTTTCCTTTACCATCCCAAACATAATTGTTTTCTTCAAGCAAAGTAAACTTTTTATTTCCTTGTACAAATACATCTCCTTGACGTGTTACTACTTGGTTTTGTTTCACAAAACCGGAGGTTTCTTGTTTTAAAGTTTCCTTCATTTGACCCACTGTTGCACCATCTGATGGTGCAAAACCATCTTTTACATTCGCTAAACAATTACCAAGACAGTCAATAACTCCTACATCACGTGTAATACAATGATCTTTGATGTATTTTAAATTTACAGCATCATTTTCATTTTTTGGATAACCTATATCGTTAATAACAAATTTATAAAAAGAAAACCCATCTTTTGTCTTTTCAGGTATTACAGAATGTAAATAGCGTCTATTTATGCTGTCTTTTTCATCTACAGGGTCTGCTACGTTGGATATACGCCGATTTTCAGCATTATACGTTTTTCCATTAAATTTTAACGTATTCTTTAATTCCGATGATAAATAACCTCTGTTTATTGCATCAGCGTTTTGATTTGGCTTACCAACGTTGGAAATTCTATGATTACCCGCGTTATATGTGTTTTTATCTAATTTCAGTGTTGGTACTATCTCTTTTTTTAATACTTTTAAATTTATTGCATCATTTTCATCTGTGGGATCATTAATGTTTTTTAACCGTTTATTACTAATATCATAATCTCCATCAGGTGTTTGTAGTAATCCAACACCTCTTTTTAAAGTATTAAAGTAATATAATCCATCTGATGAATACCGTCCGAACTTGTCAACACTCATGGTGCAACTGAATAACATTCTAGAGTGTAACCCATTTTTATAATATTAGTCCCGATTTCTAACCCATATCAGTTTTTATACAAATTCTTAGTCTTCATCAGTTACATTTGCATCATTCCCGGGACATTTAAAATATTTTAAATCTGCACTAATTAATGATCTGTCTGCTTCATTTCTAAATACATGATTTTTATGAATAAATTCCTCACCAGACAATTTTCTAAATCCGCTAAATGAATTTGGATCTGCAATTAATATATTTTGATAATCATTTACATCCATTAATTTAAATCTTTTGGTATTATAAATAAACTCTTGATTTGCACTATCATATTGTAATGTTTGTCCTACAGTTGCAGCATCCTTTGGATCTGTTCCTTGTGCCAAATTACCTATTTTCTTATTTTTCGCATTGAAAGTACTACCTTTTGGTTTGTCTAATATTAAAGATTGTTTTACTACAACACAATCGTAATCATCGATACCTGGAAATATGTCAATTATTCTTCTATTTGTACCCAACCAACTTCTATGATAATTGTTTGGATTAGTATGTAAAACTTGTGATAAAATCGGAACATCATGAGCATCTGTAGCTAATTGCGCATTTGATAATTTCATGTCTTTGCAATCCCAAACATTATTTTTTTGTTCAAGTAAAATAAACTTTTCATTTCCTTGTACAAACACATCACCCGACCGTGATACTACTTGATCCTGTTTTACAAATCCAGATGTTTCTTGCTTTAAAGTTTCTTTCATTTGACCCACTGTTGCACCATCTGATGGTGCTGAACCATCTTTAACATTCGCTAAACAATTACCTAGACAATCAATAACTCCTACATCACGTGTAATACAATGATCTTTTATATATTTTAAATTTACAGCATCATTTTCATTTTTCGGATAACCTATATCGTTAATAACAAATTTATAAAAAGAAAAACCATCTTTTGTCTTTTCAGGTATTAATGAATGTAAATAGCGTCTATTTACGCTGTCTTTTGCATCTTTAGGATCATCTACGTTGGATATACGTTTATTTTCAGCAGTATACGTTTTTCCATTGAATTTTAACGTATTTTTTAATTCTGATGATAAATAACCTTTGTTTATTGCATCAGCGTTTTGATTTGGCTTACCAACATTGACAATTCTATGATTACCTGCGTCATATGTGTTTTTCTGTAGTCTTAATGTTGGTGATATCTTTTCTTTTAATACTTTTAAATTTATTGCATCGTTTTCATCTGTGGGATCTTTTATGTTTTTTAACCTTTTATTAGTTATATCATAATCCCCATCAGGTGTTTGTGGTAAACCAGCTCCTCTTTTTAAATTATTTGCGTAATATAACCCATCCGAGGAGTAACGTCCGAACTTGTCGACACTCATGGTGCAACTGAATAGTAATCTAGGGAGTAACGCATTTTTTATGAGATTACCCCACGGTTTCGGAGTTCATCCACTAAAGCCACCCATTCGTTTTCCAATCCAGTATGACCCGCTTCTTTAGCTTCATGTATTAGTTTCATTCTATCCACCAATTTATTGATATTATTGTAATAAATCACATTTGTGTTATATAGTTTCTTCATTAAACCTGTACCTGTAACAGATTTGTTTCTTTTTCTTGGTTCTGGAGCACTTATATCCAAAGTGGATGACACAAACCTTCGTTTTACAGGTTTTCTTGGCATTATCGGCATTGGTTGTCTTCTCGTTGTTGGTATTAACTTGGATACAAATACTCTATATTTTAAAGACCTAGATCTAAAAACTGGTTGGTCAGCTAAATATTTTCTCCTGTATGCATTGGTGTGTTCCAAAATCTGTTTATATGCTTCCATGTCTTCTTCTTTAACTAACAATTCTAAAGGCTTTTTTTCAAATAATAATTCAAATAATCCTCTTGTGCCCTTATATCTTTGATTACCAACAATAATATTATCATCTTCATCAATGTTTACCGGGCTATTACCAACCATTAAACCTTCTTCTGTTAATCTTACTCCATAACTATGGTAGTTTTTATTAGGATTTATTCCAGCTAACATTTTTATCATGTATTTCCTTCCTAAAGGTCCTTTGTTATTAATGTTTTCACCCAACAAGCTTATGTTTGACGGACCTTCCCTTGCTTCTTCTTCTTTTTCCTCTTCACTAGCAGTTGATACATCTTCATGTCCTCTTTTAGCTTTTACTTCATATAATTCTCTTATACCACTATAGTCTGGTGATTCTAGCTCTCTTTCAGGTTCTCCGCCGGTAAAACCACTATATGTAGAGGATTCCAGGTCTTCATCACTAAAATCTTCTGATTTTACATTTTCTCTTTCAAACTTTGTAATAGGTGCAATTACATCTCCTTCCAAAACGGGTTTAGCAAATTTTTTGTTTAATTGTTTCAAGGGTTCAGTAATAGGTTTAAAAGTAGATTCAAGAAATTTCTCCCTTTCGCTAATACCTAATTTTAATGCTCTGTTTTTATCTCGAATAGAATCACTAAGTGATTTTATTTCCTTTATTAACTTTTCTTGGTTAACCATGTTTGTAGCAAGACGTGTTGTACAACAATGAATGTTTTACATCATGATCAGTGTATTAGTATAAATTTATCAAATCCTATCCTGTATCGACCATTGTTTAGCGGTTGTTCCTTCATAATTGTTAAAAACCCATATTTTTCAGCCCAAGCCTTTCCACACAACTCTTTAAATCGTTCAAATGGCATATCCGCACTTACATGGTCATAATATATGTGTTTTAGGTTGGTTTCATCCTGTTTAAATACAATTAACATGTTTGCATTGTCTCTAAAGAGCTGTTTCGGTATTTTGCTGTAAGTTTGACCAATATAAATGCTATCTATGTTGTTATGTCGACCCATGGCGAAGTAATTTCTTATTGTATTTTGATTTTCACAAGATACGTCGTCAAATATGAATACTGAGAATGGTTTAGCCTCTTGCGGTTGCATGACACTCTCGCTCGCGTTGAATTTAAAATATTTAACTTCAGGCACATTATTGAGTATTTGTTCCAATAACTGATATTTTGGTTGTTGTAGTGACTTTGAAAATACATATAAATTATTAAAACGTAATCCTTTAGGGTTTGTAATCAAATTGAATACTACATTTGTTTTTCCACAATTGGAAGGACCGGTAACCAGACAACGCACCGTGTTTGGTAACAAAACACCGTGTTTCCCAGTATTGAATTGAGAACCATCCACTGTGAGTTCATCTATATTATTAATAGTAAAATTGTCTTTTTGCGGTATTATCTCCATCCTTTGTAATGGTTCAACCCAAAATGATGCTCTATCATTATATTAGATCCTTTTTAGGTATCCAAGAATCTTCCGTTTTATTAAATCCTAACCATCGTACTTTAACCTTATCCTTTTTTCGTTGCAACACCTTTTCAACTAAATATACATCACCTACTGTTGATTTTAACATTTCATGTCCATAAAACCCTCCTTCAAGCAATTGTCCTTTATTATCTTTTAAAATGTAAGTTTCTGGTACTGTAGGTTGCACCTTAAATACGGTAAATACCTCATTTGTCCAGTTCGGAAGATATCTTTTACTGAATACACCTTTGTATTTGCTTATTCGCACTTTATCACCAACATTAAACCTTTTAGGCTTTAGTTTTTCAACTTTTGGTTTAGTATTCATTTTTATACGTTTTAATACAAGTTTTTCATTTTTATTAGTCACCAGGCTTGGTTTCATACCGATAGTTCTATGAAACTTGTTATTGTAATCGCTTATAAGTTTTGGTAACACATCAATCCATACGTGTGATCCTCTGTTGGAAAACATCTTATACATCGCACCTTTTAAAGTTCTGTTAAATCTTTCAATTATTGATGCTTTTACCTCTGAATTGGTTGAGTAATGGTTAATGTTGTGTTTTTTCATTAAATTTGCAAATTCCTTATTAAAATATTCTTTTCCATCATCAGTTTGTAAATGTTTTATAGTATGTTTGTCTCTTTGTATAGCTGTTTCCATTGCTTTTGTAACACTTTTGCCGCTTTTATCTTTTAGTGGTAAAGCATCTGCCATTTTTGAAAAACAATTAATAATAGTCAATATGTATTTAAATCCTCTATTTTGTTTACTATAAGGAATCATTTCGATTAAATCCGCTTGATATAAATCATTTATTCCTTTTATCACTGTATTTCTTCGTGGAAACTTTCTTCTTGCAGGTTTATGAAGCTCGTTGACAATTTCTTGCTTCGAGTTCTTCATATTGCAGGTTTGAATGTTTCATGTATCACATGTATAATCACAATGAATGTTGTCTTAAATATTCACATCATTTATATAGGTCAAGGTCATCCAAACTTGTGTAAAAAAATGGGGAACACGGCGTTGGACTTGCCGTGTTCCCCATTTTTTTACGGAAGGAGAAAGGAATAAGGTCGAAGTTGTAGAAGGACGAAGAATAGGTTACTAGTTGATAGGGTTTAGAGAGTAGTGGCCGAAAGGAAGAGTATGAATCTTATCCGGCATAATATGCCTTTTATCATCTTGAGCTGATAGTGCTCTTTTAACTTCAGTGACACTGTAGACCTCATGTTTAAAGCTTCTGATAGTGTTGAACGTTGCAGACATTGTAGAATCTTCAAACAAGCAGGTCTTGTAATGGTCAAATGTCACACGTTTCTTCAAGTACGATGTTTTGACTCCTTTAGCTTTCTTCACTGTCGGTATGTCGTTTTCCATATACATCTTGAAGGAATATAATTTGGACATCAGCGCAACTATTTCCTCCAAAGGTATTCCATTTGCTTCATCTTTAAATTTTCCAATTACTTTTTTATTCTTTTCATTGTAATTCGAATGGTTCTTCGGATAGTCAGAGAAGTCAAAGTCGTCTTTGTATGGGAAACTCCTTAGATCTTCATACATGTCCAAAGTCTTTATCCAGTAGATAAACGCGTCGGTATCCATGTATGCAACTCCAATGTTGTCTCTTCCATAGTGTTTAACCATTTTGTTGTAATGGAAATCATACATCAGAGTTTTACTTATATCCAAAATCGACATTCCAATGTATAACGGACGATCCATCACTATTGTTGTTTTATTCATACTGACAGCAACTAGATTTTCGTTTATAATCATTGATGTTCCGAAATTTGGTTTTTGCACTAATTTTTCCAATTTCCTAGGATCACTTACTAATTTTACAATTTTGTGTTTTCTCTTGTTCTCCAAGGTCTTCCCAAAGATGGCGTTGTTCATTAATTTGTAGAAGTCCTTTTCAAATGCTGTTGTCGCTGCAGCTCTTCTTGTAGTGTTGGAATCGATATATGGTTTCAACCAACAAGACTGGGTGAATTCAATTGCTCTGTGAATTTTCACTATACGTAGGCCCAATTCAAGTGCTTGTTGAACTACCCAGTAGTGTGCCACATATCGACTCTTATTCTCCAAGGTCATCATCAGCTTGGGCCATCTTCCTGTCGGTGAAACTTCAGTCTTGGCTAGGAGAGGCAGGTCGTAATGATGGTCGTGAAGGTGTTCTGGATATTCAAAATCACAGTCCAAAATATAGCCTGTTTGGCCATCTTTTGGAATCCGTGATATGTCACCGATGGTGGTCGGGTCAATCCACTTGAAGTCTGCGTAGGGAAGTGGATTTGACATCGCCCAACCATAGAGGTTGTTCGCATCAAAATATCCAAGGTAGAGTGATGGTTGTTGCTCGTCGAAGTTGGGGATATACTTGTTGTTGGCCTTAACATGTCTTGTCACAGCTTGAGTCAAACCACCTCGTACACCTGATTCGATCATGAGGACCATATCGATGTCTGTGAGAAGCTCCAATCGGCAGTTAGTTGACTTGAGCATAGCTTGCCATGCTAATCCAGGGGATGTATACGAGTGTAAAGGATCCAATCCGTATGCTGAGAAACAGGTGTTCCGAAATTCTTCCATCACATCGCACAGCAGCGTTACATCCAATTTTATATAAAAATCAGAATATTCTCCTAAAGTTTGAATGTTTAGTTGGTTCCAAACATTACACGCATGATTGTAGTCTTCAACGGAGATTTCACTTTCATTTAATTTGCTATTGAAGGCTTCAATCGGTGGTAGACTGGTTTCTTCAAACTTTTCTGTGGAAGTTATATAATCATAGGGGAAAACTCCTTTTCGTAATACTAAGTCCAATTTATCTTCAGGTACAATTTTGCTGGTTTCTTTTAGATCTTCTCTTCTTAGGTTCTCAGACAATTTGCTCAAACTAGATGACATAAATCTATAAGAGTCTACGAAGCGAAGTTTAATTTTACCAACTGTTTTTGAAAAACTGATGTACTTCTCCAATGTTTCAGCTAATACTTCGATTTTTCCATCATCTCGTCCTAACTCTGGGATAATAAAGTGGGAGTCATAGCCGCTAAGATTGTGTAACACGACAGGGATAAAGTTTGGCAGTTTGTAATTTATATTGCATGAATTACAAGCAGGTCCTCTGTATAACCCTGTGAGGTGATCATGATCTCTTACTTTTTGATTTTCTTCACTAAAACTCTTCTTGCATAGATAACATCTTGTTGCCGAAATGTATTCTTCTTGTTGATTTTGGTTCAAAGGTTTCATGGGTAAAACATTACCGTATAGGCGTTCCACTTTTTCAGCAATGTCATACAACTGGTCTACAAAATACTTAGCAGCTTCTTCCCCACGGTAGAGTATCGGAGTGGATGTTAAGCCATAGTCTTGCAATTGTTCTTCAGGTAAAGTAGATTTCAACAATAAGCAAAAACTGTTAGGTTGATGCAATTGATATTTGGTTCTTCTAGTTACTTCACCATCCGAAAGTTCCTGCGGCACTAACGTGGATTCAAAGTCAGCGTAGATAACTAGTGGAATCCGGTATTGGTGAACTGTTTTATTGAACTGAACAAATGCTCTAGATGGTGGTGGCAGACTAATCTTCACTTCATAGTTGTCATTACAAAGACGTTGGTGTTCTGACAACCACTCTGATCCTCCACGTCTCAAGTCTTTATTTGTGAAACAAAAGCATCTCTTACACACTGTTACTCTAATTTTCTTTTTAGTCACTTGTCGTCCAACCAAAGTTTCAAAGTTCTTGATGTAAACATAATGTGATATTTCACCTTTGGTCAATAGCAACAAATCTGTATGGTTTTGACGTTCAGTCTTTGTAACTCGTAACGGGTAAACGTTATTTGATTCGTCTAAACCAAACACATTAACTGAAACTCCTGGGTTTTTTCTTTCAAATTTAGCAACATCATTAAGACTAACAGGATACGACATACCTTGGAAGTTATAGCGGTGTTGAACAGCTTCGTATGCTATGCTAGGTCTACAGGAATGGTCTTCCACATATTTTGCTAACATTGCATACCGGAAACATTCATTATCCTCATTTTTCACATTGATACATGATCTTGTATCTCGGATCACCTTTGGTAGAGGGATAAAGCTGCTTCCTCTCATACCATATCCATGCTTGTGAACCCTCACATCCATACCTTCAATTGATGATAGCGTCCAGCCGGATCCTCTTCCTTCATGTTCTTGAAGTTTCACTAGCAGTTCAACCAAACATTCTTCTAAAATTTCGTTGATATCAGATGTGGTTGTAAGGGTTCGGTTTTTAGCAATGAATGCTCTCGGTGAATTTTCACCATCGGTATTAGTAAACATAGCCTCCAACACCAATCCAAATTTAATAAAGTTCAATCTTGCCAATTCTTCCATCAATGTTTTTACAACTAACTTTTTAGCTTGGGTTATAAAGTTTTCCAATTCCAATTGCACATTATTAATTTTGAAATGAGTTACAACTGGTCCTGGCAAGGCTGTGGTGCGCAGTTGTCTTATTTCTTCCACTTCTTCTGTATCCTCTTCTTCCATATCCTCTTCTTGGGTACGCAGTTGTTTTACATCTTCCACTTTTTTTTCTTCCATTTCCTTTTCAATAAATCCTCCAGCTGTAGATGGTCCAGCTCCGGCAAATTGAATAACACTTGGTCTTCTTCTTTGCATTAACTGTAAATAGCTAGCCCAGTCCTTCTGCTTTTGGGGTTTTTCCAAAAACCGATCAATCGCATCCAAGTCTTCTTCACTTACTACAATCTCTTCTTTTCTGTCCTCTTCACGATGCAATTCTCGGTGTAACTGTAGATAGCTATCACAGTCGTCCATCTGTTTCTGGTAGTTTTCCAATAACCGATCAAACGCATCCAAGTCTTCTTCACTTACAACAATCTCTTCTTTTCTGTTTTCTTTATGATGCAATTCTCGGTGTAAAACAAAGATATCTTCATCTTGGAAAAACTCACCACAAATATCGCAAAGAGCCATTTTTGAACAAGTTTGGCTTTGAGTGTGCACTTGGTGAATGTCCAAGCAATACTGAGCAGCGCGCTCAACCGGGTCCCTTTATACCCGAGGTTGAAGGGTGGGGGAAGGTGACGTCATATACATCCGGTTTATCAATCATTTAGTAAATTTGGCTTTTAAACACCCATTTTCAATATATTCTTCAACAGGCTTGATAAACCAATAATGTTTGGTCTAAATCCACTACTTTGTACAAATATTTTTCTTTTGTAATTCACTTCTCGTCCGGAGCAAAAAAAACTTTTTGGTCAAGGTCAAAAATTTTTCCCAAAAAAAGTTCGGGGGGGGGGGGGTCGCACTTTTTTAAAAAAAATAAGCCCCACTTGAGACATTTATGTTACCATAGCTAAAGCCTCCCAAGGGACCCAACTATAAACAACTCCAAACTTGTGGGTTACAAATACCTAACTGTTATATTTTTTAACAGACATTAATGTATTAACTGTGTTAATAAGACCTGACTGTTAAACACTTTGAAAGATTTTACATATTTAGGTCAAGGTCACAAAAAACTTTAAAAAATTAAGCCCCACACCCCCCTTTGGGGGTGTGAGGCACTTGGGTTGTCATCGCTGTAGCCTCCGAAGAGACCCAACTATGACAACAAGGCAACATCCAATGTCGTGTACCCTTCGCCACGCAAGACTTGTAAACATTTACTGCATTGTCTTTTCAGTAGCTAACAAAGATTCATTTACATAATTTTGTGTTTCCAGAAGGAAACAAACTGAGGACACCCTAGTGGCTTACGTCCTCGTCCGAGTGCAGAGGCCGCCGCAACCTTTTGCATGCCAGCGTACAAACGGACATGCTCCCAAATGCCATCCGCAACCTTTTGCATGCCTGGCAGGAGCCTACCGATAATTAAAATAGGCTTTACACGGGGGCCTACTCCCGTAACCTATCTTTAATATTTTTAATTTACAATGCATTGAATTTTTACAAGTCTTTGTGGGTCAAGGCCACACGGACATTAAAAAATTTCGGCCCCCGTACATCCATGGCGAACCACGAATGTTCGGGGGGCCTTGGGGACTAAAAACACAAATAGCTAACAAAGATTCATTTACATAATTTTGAGTTTCCAGAAGGGAAACATACTGAGGACACCCTAATGGCTTACGTCCTCGGTCCGAGTGCAGAGGCCGCCACAACCTTTTGCTTGCCAGCGTACAAACGGACATGCTCCCCAAATGCCATCCGCAACCTTTTGCATGCCTGGCAAGGAGCCTACCAATTATTAAAAGTGGCTTTACACGGGGGCCTACTCCCGTTCCCTGACTTTACAATTTACTTTGAGCATTGAAAAAGCTCAAGGGGGGATTGCTAAAACAAGCGTATACACTTTAGAAACAAATAACACACTTACAACACACAATTGAGCTCAACGTAGTCAATGCTGGAACAAGCACATACACATTGAACACATAACAAACAAGACACAAAGGATAAAAGACACAGGAGACATAGGGTACAAGTAAAACACTCTCATATAAAACAATTCGCAATACCCAAACGCAAGCGCAATATCTTACAACTAATACAAGTCTTAAAGTTAGAGTAGACTTCGCTAAACACTGAAGGCGCCATTCAATGTTTAGTGATGCCTATGGCGGTCCGTCCCGGTCGTTCACGTTCAACGCGCGGGAGCGGACTGCGAGCCGGCTCTGGCTGGACTCCCTTATATCCCCGCCGGGGCTGGCACGCCCAGGATATAAGGGGTGGGGGAGGGGGTGGGGGTGGGGGTGGGGGTGGGGGTGGGGGGGGGTGGGGGGGGGTGGGGGGGGGTGGGGGGGGGGGTCACTTCTCGTCCGGAGCAAAAAACTTTTTGGTCAAGGTCAAAAAATTTCCCGAAAAAAAAGTTCGGGGGTGGGGGTGGGGGTGGGGGTGGGGGTGGGGGTGGGGGTGGGGGTGGGGGTGGGGGTGGGGGTGGGGGTGGGGGTGGGGGGGGGGGGGTCACTTCTCGTCCGGAGCAAAAAACTTTTTGGTCAAGGTCAAAAAATTTCCCGAAAAAAAAAGTTCGGGGGTGGGGGTGGGGGTGGGGGTGGGGGTGGGGGGGGGGGGGGTCACTTCTCGTCCGGAGCAAAAAACTTTTTGGTCAAGGTCAAAAAATTTCCCGAAAAAAAAGTTCGGGGGTGGGGGTGGGGGTGGGGGTGGGGGTGGGGGTGGGGGTGGGGGGGGGGGGGTCACTTCTCGTCCGGAGCAAAAAACTTTTTGGTCAAGGTCAAAAAATTTCCCGAAAAAAAAGTTCGGGGGTGGGGGTGGGGGTGGGGGTGGGGGTGGGGGTGGGGGTGGGGGTGGGGGGGGGGGGGTCACTTCTCGTCCGGAGCAAAAAACTTTTTGGTCAAGGTCAAAAAAATTTTCCGAAAAAAAAGTTCGGGGGTGGGGGTGGGGGTGGGGGTGGGGGTGGGGGTGGGGGTGGGGGTGGGGGTGGGGGTGGGGGTGGGGGTGGGTGTGGGGGGGGGGGTCACTTCTCGTCCGGAGCAAAAAACTTTTTGGTCAAGGTCAAAAAATTTTCCGAAAAAAAAGTCCGGGGGTGGGGGTGGGGGTGGGGGTGGGGGGGGGGGGTTCGCACTTTTTGTCGGGGGGGGGGGGGTAAGTGGGTCAAGGTCACCCACAACACTTCTACTCTAAGTGTTGGCTATACCCCCACCACAACTGAGTCCCTAGGCTGCACAACACCGCTCCGCCAGTATGTCTCCAGCTTCCATGCGGTGCGTTTCGCTGTTCTCTAACTCTCTATATGTAAGTATTTTTACAAGTTTTTGAATCTAGGTCAATACACTTTAACTCTGGGACGATATCGACTTGTACTATATCTGTGTTTTGACTCAAGGTCATCACACTTTAACTCTGGGATGATTTTGACTTATAGCATTTCAGTTTTTTAACTCAAGGTCGTCACACTTTAACTCTGGGGCGGGATCGACTTGTAGTATTTCTGTGTTTTGACTCAAGGTCACCACACTTTAACTATGGGACGGGATCTACTTGTATTATTTCTGTGTTTTCACTCAAGGTCATCACACTTTAACTCTGGGATGATTTTAACTTATAGTATTTCAGTGTTTTGACTCAATGTCACCACACTTTAACTCTGGGACGGTATCAACTTGTAGTATTTCTATGTTTTTACTCAAGGTCATCACACTTTAGCATGTAACTTTGAGGTAGCACCGAAACGGTGCTACCCGGCTTGACATTTTCAAGTTTCCCGAGGTCATCACAATTTCCCCCACCACTTCCCATATACCTAGAGTGCGCGGGGCCGGACAGTCAGTCGCTCGGTGTATGTCGTAGGGTACGCATCGCGGTTGCAGTAATGGTCGAATGGGGGCTTCTGGGTCAGTTCAAGGTCACCCGAGCGGTGTCACATGACGGTTTAGGCAGAGTCACGTTGCAAACTTCAAATTTCCTCGGCACTTTTGCTGTTTCTCATCGAAAATTCGCTCCAAGTCGTCATGGTCATGGTAACTGTGACTGAAACTCGGAGCGTAGTGCGAGAAACAGCAAAAGTGCCAAAAAAATTTAGGTTTCAGCGTGACCTTGACCTTTTGTGACATCGATGACGTCATCTTGGTGACGTAAGGGGTGATGACGTCATCAGCACGTCATTTCTGTGACGTCATTGGTGTGACGTCAAGGAAGTGACGTCATTGGTGATGACGTCATCGATGATGCAATCGATGACGTCATCGATGGGGTCATTGACCTCGATGACGTCATCGATGACGTCATCGCTCGGGTGACCTTGAACTGGCCCAAAAGCCCCCATTCCCCACTACTGTCCTCGTTTTATGCAAAAAAATGTAAGTGAATAATAAATCTGCTAATAATCACTTGATACATCATATAATTTGTTTTTGAATTGTTATATTACATTCAAGAATAGTTTTTAAAATGATGAACTAACTGGTTATACTTTGTGTGTTTCAGCGTCCAAAGGGTGCGCGTTCTACGCATGCACAGGCCAGATCGTCTTGGCCGTGCTGTTCTCCCATCTGACAGTAACTTCAAGATAACAGGCACGGTCTGAAAGACATTAGATAACAGAACCTTGTATAATATACTCGCCTGTAAATAAAACCTTGCCGCTACAACTTGTTCTTTGCAGTTGAATTTTAATATGCTCTTTTCAATGAAATAAATACCCAAATTAAAAGATATTACTCTTTTTCAAGAAATTAAATAAATATTTAAAAGATTGGATGTTAACAAATTTGTATATTTATTGAGCTATACAAAAGATATTACGTCCATATGAAAATGACGATATTTCACTTTAAATTGATAAATTGTATAGATTCAAATATTAAAGTCATATATTAAAACATAACCAGTAATGTGTGAAATAAAATGTGTAAAATAAATAACCTATTTAAATAGTTATAAATGATAGAAGAGCATAGGAAAATTCAAATAACAGTTGCCGTGAGACTTTCAATTTTCTTACTTGATGAAGTTATAATTCATGTTTCACTAGGAAAGAGTTTTAATGTAAATATGCACTCCTTCCCCCAAGAACACAATGTTTGTAGTTTGTTAATACTCACCAAAATATTGTTATAGGAAAAGACAGATGGTACATGTACTAATGTTTATCATAATTCCTTTACCCATTGCAATTATAATACAATTTTACCAATAATTTATATTAATTTTTTACATTCGTTAGCAATATTTAACATTTTATAATTAAATAAACTTTGAGAATCGTAAGTGATGTATATTTATACAGTGCATTTGAAGTTCCTGCCTCCTTGCGTTTAACACCGTCTATGTTTTCAATATACACGCAATGAAACAAAAGAATCATATAATAAAAAAAATTCAATTTAAGAGCTAAATTTCTATCAAAATTAATTCGGTCAAAATAGGGGCAATCTGTTCAAATAAGACAGTATTGATTGTATTTGGAAATTAATATAATGTTAATATTATAAATCAACATAGTTAGCTAAAAACATAATTATAAATAAATTGAGGTAAGACGACATCAGTTTTAATTCCTCTAAATTAATTTATGTCCGATTTTGATTGCAAAAAAACATACCTACTTTATCAACCCCACTACAAATAGTTTTAATATGCTAATTTAAATAAGAGAGCACCTTATCATAAATATATGAAAATAACAAGTTTCATAAGAATGTATGTTACAAACATAATTTATGATGAAACATATTAAATCATCAATTTTATTGTGTATAAATGGTTTAGGTTGTAGGGTACAACAATGTAGATTAATTGGATATAATTAAATAAACATCGTTTTTTATTATTTGTATATTATTTAGGGTGCAGAGTTGCATATCTTTGTATTGAATATTATTTAAAAACAATCTCATCACAAATATTCAGTCTCCCTGGGTATGAATTAATTTTAGTGTAACTTTACCGATTCACGATTGATAATTTAATTTTAGTACACTTTTTGTTTTCTTTGACCATTATTGTACATCTATATTAGATAATTTACCAACAGATTTAGTAAATTTTCATAAATTTAGTTAATCTGTATCCTCCACTTTAGTTTTACTTTTGTATAACACACAATCATATAGTAGGCAAAAGTAAACGTTACTTAGTTGTAAGAACTGAGGCTCTTGGCTCTATACTGGTTTCTATTTGATTTAATAGTCAGTAGTTTTTTTTAAAATTTTTTTTTATTTGCGGAGAATTGAAATAGCTTAAAGCTATTTATAAATATGTCAGTTTACTTTTTTGTCTCTAAGTTTAATCGAAATAATAGTTTATATAGGACTTAACAGGTTACAAAACGTGTTACTTTACAAAATTCAATTTTATAATTAATAAAAAAAATATTTTTATATTTCTGATAATACTCTATGCAAAAATGTTCACCTGCAAGATAGCATTGGTAATAAAGTGGGAAGTACATAACGAGGTTAATCATAATTTTTAATTATTAAAGTGTTTGTATACGTAAAACAAACGAGTGTATTCCAATATAATAACGAGTGTATTGCAATATGATAACAAAAAATATGCCTTCTACAAAATAATAATAACCCTTCACTAGTTTGTAAGTTTATTTATTTTTTAATATATAAATTTGGTTAAAACATTTTAGACTAAAGTTAAAATTTAAAATGTATTTGTATAAATTTTTGTGCTATATAACCGAACGTATTTTAAATTTATTTTATAATAACTACAGAGCACACACACACTTCTAGCAAAGTTTTTTTTTAGTATCTATAGCTTTGTATGAAAATTCATGTTACCACTTATTTAAAATATATAATTTAAATTCTGATTTGTTGATCTCTTGTTCATGGACATGAAATATGAGTTTCACTAGTACGCATAATATTTACAACCAATAAACATCATAAACCCTGATGACTAATTTTCATTAAAGATAAACATATTAGCCTAAAAGAACTAAACTTCATTAACTTTTTGTTACATTAGATATTAAAAAGCTAAATCAAAGTATTGCGAAAATATTTTACTAATTGAATAAATTTTGTAACTTAAAAAGGAATGGTTTACCATGCGTTAGCTCAGAACTACAAGTTATTCTCTTACCCATGATATTTGTTTACTACTATATTGTTTTCCATTTAATCGTCCTTGACTGTACATTACATTGCTCAAGTTTAGCGTTTATGTGAGCATATCTATTTCGTAGTTTTAGTGACAGCGACTCAGGTGACCTCAGCACCTTCTCAAAGTCGCCAAATGTAAATAATACTCTATGTAAAAGAATATTCTTTTTGCAGTGTTTATCAATATTGTTGATCAGGGTGTTAATGCTTAATTATTAAATCGTATTTTCGAAATGTGCTTTTTATTTTCCTATCACAAAAACATTTGTAAACTATAATAATGACAGTGAATCAATGTACTATAAAAATTTTTACCATTTTGAACATATAAGCAAACGACATAATACTTGGTCATATTATACATTATTTATTTAAAATAAAGGAAATAGCTCTTGCTTTTCTTTAGAGTTTTCAATTGCTCACCATGTTCAACTAAATCAATTTTATATTTACGTTTATTTATTAAATTTGACTGGAGAGTCAAATTTAACCCTATGCGATCATTCTGAAAAATAATGACTCCTTTTTGAAAGACTTCAAATCAATAGTTTATTGCTCAATAAATGCAGTTAAAACTATTTAACACACTTTCTGGCATGCAGAGAATGTTGATTAACCGTAATTGCTAAATCAATACATTTGATCAATAAATTGTATCTATTGATTTGTGTGAAGAACAATCGATCATTGCAACTAATAAAGTAATTTAAATTAAACAATTTAAAGCATGTAAATGATTTTTCACATTGGTTTTGCTACTAATTCATGCATATTATAAGTCTTTCTACAGACCAGTTAAAACTATTGGCTAAGACAATTCTTTCATTATAAATATTATCAATAACAACAATCAAGATTTAAGAGAATTTATCGTCGTCAACTGATCTTCATATAGTATTGACAATTGTAAGGATACATTTCAGATTAAAAATACAAATCAAGTTCTTATCATTTAGAAAGTTCTGTGCGCTGTAATATTCTTTAATGAGAAGGAGCGCTCGCAGACGACTCGAACCGTTTTCCTCCTTATTTTTTCCGAAGACAGTGAATTGTGTAACTGAATTATGTTATTAAATAAACCTAGGCTACATGTAGAGGATGTGTTTCTAAAAAATCTGTAATAATCAATCACGATATTTCTTTTTCTTTTCTATTTTCGTAAAAGCATCGTATGAGAGATTCAATACAGTTTGAAATATGGTGTCCTGTGAATGACCATAAACCCATCATAATTCAAATCATACCCCAGACATCAGACCTGGGGTATGATTTGCCTTCTAGGTTTTAAAAATCAATATTAATTTTATAGAGGAATGGCGAGTGATTGATTTCTTATACGTATGTTGCATTAAAAATACTTGCAATTAGGGGAGAATAGATGTTGCATTTATAAAATATAATTGTGTACAATATATCGGGTTCAAAACGACAGAATTTTCAAAGTGATTAGTGGGCGAGTCTTATTTTACCTTTATGTTATATAAAGTGAAAATCTCAAAAATTAAAAAATATTATTTATGACCGTTTGAATTGATTATTTAAAAATACAGAACACATTTTGCTTCTATTGATATCTTTTTTAAATATGTAAATCAAGTTAACTTGAACAATGCAGTATCTATACAGACATGATTTAATACATATAAATTTGCATTGTTGATAAAACAACAAAAATTTCCATTACTCTTAGTAACTATGAGAAGGTATATAAAACTGACACTCATGTGAGCATACGACGTTATATTTTGGTTTATAACTTGTTATTTATAGCGTGGACAAGTGTGGGTATTTTATGGTTGTGGTGTCAAAACCTATTCAGCCCCCAGCGCCGTGACCTAAAAAAGTTAGTGTATTTTTATACATTTACAATGCTAATAAAAAAAAGTAACCGATATTAGTGTAATGGATTATTGTTCATCAATTATTAACCTTAACTTATAACTTATTTTAATACCATTTTAAATATTATATAATATTTTTACTGGAAATAAATTACTTGGATTTGAAAAGGTAATAATTATATAGTTTCTTCCAGTAACTCCTAGTAAGAAGATCAATTTGATGTTCAAAACAATATCAAATTAAACAGTTAATAATTTTAACATGACTGATTAAAAAACTGTGACAATGTATATTATTTATACTGATACAAAGTCGTTCGTGATGTGAAATTATCATGCACTGTTATAGAAAGTTAAATAAACTAAAACAATGCAAAAATAGTAGGAACGGATTCAGCCAATAGACAAGTATTCGTTTATTCTCTCTAGCTCCTTTAGAATTTATTATGTATTATTTTATGTTGTTTAAATAATTTATAATTTGATTTCAAGGCATTGAAGGGTAAAAATGAATAGACGAGTTTTTTTAGTACGATCAACCTTTTAGGACCATTAAATATCGCCATAAATACTTTGATGTTGATGTTATAACTACGTCGTAACGAAAGTAATGTTCTAAATTAATACGTTATTATTCTTGACCAAATTATTAATTCTCTAGTCAAATTTTCTGTAATAGATTGGAGGAACAATTTTATTGAATAACTACATTGTTTGGACAAAATGAAGTAGGATTTACCTTAATTTAATAAGTTATAACTAAAAAAAGTTTATTCAAATTTGAATAGTAAATTTAGGCTTTTAAAAGAGTGGAACATGTCCTAAAAACCCTTTTTTATTATTGGCGTATTTTTTTCTTTTTTTGAGGGAGAGGCGGGAAAAAAGCAATACGCACACAGGTGGCCAGCCTGTAGGGGCCAGCCTGTGGGGCCCCGGGTTTACCCACAAAAATAAACTCTTTTACTCTTTATTTTATTTACACTATTCATAAATTAAATTTATATAATTAAATAAATTTGATAAATTTAAATACTTTTAATTAATATACAAGAAAATAAAATAGTACAAAATTGCTTTTAGTTTAAGAAACTAAATTCCTAATGACACTACTACTGAGAAATTTCATATCATAGTTTAACTAAATTTTCTATTTATGATTGAATAATTTTAGCTCATAACTGTTATATATCTTTTCAACTGTTTATTCTGTATAAGTAATTTACAAAATGAAAACATTTTTTGGAAACAAAATAAAAATTTATAGTACAACAAATCCTTGATTAGGAATATATTTAAGGCCAAATACAAAAATAGGCCTACTTAGTTTTTAAATCATTTCATAAGTCGAAAAATGTTAGAGCAATAACATTATAGTTCTACAAAGGTAAAATAATTATTATATGGTCAATATTTATATAGCTCAGGTTATAAAGGGAGGAAGAACGTTACGTTGTATCTGGTTCGTGGGAGGTTACCGTGTTGGTGGGATGGACTGTGATGGATGAGGTGCAGTGACGAAGAGCAAAGAAAATTGGTATAATATGCTGGCAGAGTCACGAAAGGTCTAAGTGTATTATGGGGAGCCTTACTAGAAGTTTAGGCCAGGCATTTTTTTTATAAATTTACATTTTATGTGATTATTTTCATTTTTCAAATTCAAATTTGAATTTTAACCAATCTATTAAACATACATACGTAAGAAAGTGTGCTAAAATAATTTTAACAATAGGATATTTGCCTCTAAACAAGTCCTCTACATAGTTTAAAGGCGTGTAAAGTATTTATTTAATAGAAAAATGCGTAATACATACTAACCCAATAATGATCATTTGAAAAAGTGGCTATAAACGTTCTAATAATTATATATACATGTTTATCTATCGTTGTAACTGTTGTATACAAGCCAATTTCACTTAAAATAAAAGTTAAAACCAAACCATTAAATGATTCAGTATTCTAGGTATTTTTTACTTTATTCTCGTTTATCCATGCACAAACAAATGAATAAAAATAAAGCAATAAATCTACAATATTAGGAAGTTGTTTTATGAACAAATGATTTCCATTTACAAAACATAAATTTTGATTGTAAACTTCATTTTTTAAATGGGTAGGTTAGGTTATATTTTTTTCTCTAAGACCTAATTGAAATTTGAAAACAACCAACTAATATTTGGAAAATATAAGGGCAACCTGATATAACACATATGTAACAGTAGTATATGTATTAAAATATCCAACCTAGATAATTAAGGAAACCTATTAATAAAGTAAACACTAATACCTTCCACGATTCGAAAAGTTTTAGGACCTTAGGACTTCATGGTCGCCATGTGAATAGATGACGCAATCCTTCTGTCAATTACTGGTTATTTACGGTCTATCCAGGTGAGAATACTTTACGGTTGTGGTGTCGAAACCTGCACAGTCATTAACATTATGTCTGGAGATGTTGAAATGTTTTTAAGTAATAAATAAAAAACTGAAATGAAAAAAGAACATTTTAAGAAAATTAAACCAATACTTGATAATAAATTACGGATTGGTTACATAAATGTGTAACTTTAAATTACTATACAAAATCTGAGGACTATTTCCATATAAAATAATAAACATTGTGTTATTAAATTTTATTGTCTTAGGTACAGTTTAAAAATAATAAAGTTTGAGTCAATAAAAGCAGTGTGATTATAAGTATCTTAATGTTTTGTTTGTATTTGCCTTGGAAGAACGCCGAAGAAGCACAGAAGGCGATTAAAGCCTTTAAATAAAATAAAGAAAATTATTAAACAAACAACACCCCGAATTTAATTTATTATCATTGTAACTATATTTGAGCAGAAAATCTTTCTAACCAAATATTTTAATATAGTTTTGCAATATTTTTTTTATTTTCCTTTTAAGCTGGTTAACGTAGAACAGAGCAACTTTCAAATTAGTCCAGTAGAATTAGTACCTTACTAGGAAAAAATTGCTACAAAAGATTTTTTTTTGTTTAACGGCTTTATTTATGTCCCAATATGATTACCCTAGGTTTTCCCCCTCGTCGGAGTTGTGCTAAAGTGGTGGGAGGCAAAAATGTACACGAAAAGGGACATTTTTAATTTTTTTGTTAAATCTCGTAAACGGCTCAAATACTGAAATTATGTCCAGCATAAAAGTTAAAGAGCATAAAATTCCGCATTTAATGAGACCAACCGCATATATTTTGGAATACCCATTGTCATGTTACAACACATCAAACTGCACGATTTTTAACAATTTTGACAAAATTGTCTCCCAAAAGGTGTATTTTTGTAATTTTACAGTTATATCTTGTAAATTAATAAAATTATTAAAATATTATTGTTTATAAAGTCAAAGGGCATTAAATTCTGCATTGAATGAGACCAACCATAAAATTTTAGAAGAACTCAAATTCATACAGACTCACCTTAAAAATTGGATGATTTTTTTTACTATGCCATACGATTTTTATTTTATTTATGTTATGTCACGGGATCATAACAAGGTTGTGCTAGTTGGTGAAGATACAGACTTACTAATAGCGCTCACCACTCTAGATTTCCCATCATCATCACAGATATAGCCTATCTCTTCAAACCTGGAAGAGGAACAACCCCACCAAAGGTTTTTGGTGTCAATACAGTAGTTTTAAATTAGCAGACACCATGAGAAAACCCCTCATCTTTTTCTTTTGTTATAATTTGTTATACAACTAATAAAATTATTTTCTACACACTATTTCTACAGTGTGATCTAGGTAAATATTTTAAATATTAAGTTCAAAGCGCGTAGGTAATTATGCTGTTAAAACACTGATGATGTTAAAACAGACTTCACTAGTTAAAAGATTCTATGCAATTTGACAACAAAGTAAATGAGATGTCCATAAAATCGAGTGGTAATCAATAATTTCTTTAATTTTATCGTTAGATAGTCAAATTAAAGTACTAAAAAAATTATGTAAGATGTAATAATTATTATGTTCATTATAGATGCCTACACAGTACATACTTGATATAATTTATTTGTGTCATTATTTTATTCATCTCTGTTAAACTTAATGTGACATAGTTAGGGTACAAGTGGTCCTAAAAATTTTAGGTTGATCTCATTGAATGCAGAATTTTATGCACTTTGGTTTTATAAACAATAATATGTTAGTATTTTTATAAATTTACAAAATATAACTGTAAAATTGCAAAAATACGCCTTTTGGGAGACAATTTTGTAAAAATTGTTAAAAATCGTGCAGTTTGATGTGTTGTTACATGACAACGGGTGATCCAAAATACATGCGGTTGGTTTCATTAAATGCGGAATTTTATGCTCTTTAACTTTTATACTTGACATATTTTCAGTATCTGAGCCGTTGACGAGATTTAACCACAAAAATAAAAAATGTCCATTTATGTGGACATTTTTACCTCCCACCACTTTAGCACAGCTCGGTCGATGGGGAAAACCTAGGATAACCATATTGGGACATAAATAAAGCCGTTAAAGCAAAAAAATCGTTTGTAGCAATTTTTCCGATTTACCTCATTTTTTTGTTTAATGCTACTGGCCTAAATGAGAAATATAAAATCTCAATGTATTCACTATTGAGTGTTGATGCTTTAATTATTTTATGCAAATATGCTAAGTGTTAACAAACATTTTTATTCATTAACTTTAATAATGTCTAATTAATATAAAACCAATTTACATATTCTCATAACATTAAGTGTCACATTTCACAATTAAAATACATTTTTTTTCTTACAACAAACTATTATTTTCAGGAGCCATTTAATTTATCATACAATAAAGTTTAGAAGGTTTTATAGTTTATATAGACCTATTAGCTAAAAATACGTTTATAAATTAAAATGTATTTTCAATGTAAAAGTCTGTGACGAATTAGCAACATAATATAGGTTTAAAATATGCTTGTACTTCAAAACATAAATATCAAAAATATTTAATTTTTAATTCAACTAATTAAACGTTTTTATAATATTAAGAATATTATTCTGACATTCTTTTGTGTTTCAACACCAGTGGCACTTTTTACGTTTTCACGGGGAACGATTCAAACCCCAGTCTCGATACCATCTAGCTTCAACCATTAATTAGATAGCATCATTAATTTATATCCCTAGTATAATGGCAAATGGATTCTGAATCAAACGTTAAAAAAGCTAGTTTTCTCAGGATCGAACCAGTAACCATTAGATTCACTGGCGAGCATTGTAACCACTCAGCTACCCAGCCTGAAAAGATAACAAATGCATCTTGATACCATTTAATTTATAACATTATAGATTAATCAGTGGTTAACATGTAAAACCTGATGTTTTTGTTTCACAACGATTAAAGTGAAAAAAGATTGCCCTGAGAAATGAAAGGGAGGCTTTTGCTACTCTAACGGTGAGTGTTTTGACTTCGGTTAAGAAGGCAATGGTTCAATTTCCGCGATGTTCAATACTTGTGAGGGTTTAGACCTCTTTCCCGAAAAACCTTTTCACTGATTCAAAATAACTCTAGTGCAGTTATCCAAAAAAAAAAAAAACATCAATGTTTTTCATTTCGCAATAAATTTCTTCATGGGTAATTTTTTAGTTTGTATAAAACTACTAAACCCAACTAAAAAATCGTTCATTAATATTTTATAACGACTCCCCCAAAAGCATATTGGAATGTATGAGTGGAGGCATACTGTACATGATAAAAATAATCCCTTGGGGAGATCTAGATATGCCAATTAAATATGAAAATTATTGAAGAAAAAACTAATCAACTAATGATATATTTTTATATTGCGTTACATCGCGACTATGAGGAATAATATTCTAATTACTATATTATCGGTATTCGACGTGTAACGACTTTTTTTTTGTATTTATAGAGTGATGTGTTTTCGATGTACAGTTTTGTGATGTGATAAAATTATGCGTGCATGAATTTATGTTAAAAGAAGCGTAGGCCTACTCATTAAAAATATTTACCAAATTACAATTTGAGACGCATTATCACAAACCCCAGTAGGAATGTCGATTTATTATGACATTATTGTTAACTCTTTCAATCCTAACAAATGTTTTTTTGCGGGAGAGGTAGGAAAAATGCATTACGCACACAGGGTCAGCCTGTAGTGTGGGACTCCCCTAAAAACGGTTATTACCACAAAAAAACCTCCTCTACTCTTTCAGAATCTAGCATTTAATTGTTTGTCACATTACATCAGACTAGGCCTAAATTTGACTAAGCCTATTGGACTCACTCCTTGACCAGCCACACGGTCAGGGGATCTGAGCCGCTTAGTGGTCCAGATCAGTGTTTTAAGGAAGATGCTCCGGACGCACTGTGACAAACAATCCCAGCAGCTTATCCTCCAAGATCTTTTGGAAGACCATTCTTCGTTCTGGTCAACCAAAAATGCACCAAAAGGTTGTGTTGCCTTCAGGCGGGGCCCTTCACAAAGTTAGCGGAAGAAGGTGTGCTCCGCATCGTCGAGAACGCCCAGGGAATAAATGCAGTCCGGTGAACCGGTTTTGCCCATCGCGTACAGGTACGACCGAAAATAGCCGTGACCTATCAGGAACAGGGTCAGACAGTAGTCTACATCCCCATGCCGCCTTTCAACCCATATTTGGACTTGCTTGATAAGATGCCCTGTCCCTCGTCCTCAGGTAACGTGCTCCCAGCTGTGTTGCCACATTCGGGAGTGCTCTTCTGTTATTGCCGTGTTCTTGCTGGTCTTGCCTTGTCTCTGATAAATCGCCTCCCTCTCTCCCGCAAAGAGCTTGACAGGGATGACTCCGGCGACCATCAGGACAGCAAGCTCAGACATTGTCCGGTAGGCGAAACACACCCGGAGCTCCGCTTAACGCTGAGCCCGGGCGAGTCGCAATCTGTATCTATAACTCTTTATCTAGAGCGTCTGCCCACACCTCTGCTTAATAAAAAAGCACGGCTGGACCGTGGACATTTATAACCGTCTTTTGCTGGTTCGAGGACCCCCGACATGGGCAACCAGCCTACTAAGGTAAGTGCCTTCCGCCGCACGGAAGATCTGATCCCACCAGCTTAACTTGGTGTCTACCATAACCCCGATGTACTTGGCAACACGGGTTGATTGGACCACCTTTCTTCCTACTCGCAACGGAACGACGGTGTCGACCTTCTTCTTCGTGAGGATCACGGTCTCCGTTTTAATGAGAGCAAGCGAGAGGCCATGACCAAACATCCAGGTGTTGACCAAACGCATGACTTTGTTCGACTTTAGTTGTGCCAGCTCAACGTTGATTGCAGCAATGAGAGCTGCAACGTCATTGGCGTACCCAACCAAAGTGGTTTCCTCAGACATCTCGGACCTCGGGAAACTGTCATACCAACAAAGGTGCTGATGTTTACAAAAATAATGACGACACTTACAATTTGCAATACAGCTGAAGGTAGATTGTTAAAATATATTCTGGGGATTCATTAGAGGCGGTTTGAGAGCTCGCGCCTAGGTAGTCCGGGAATATCTCTAAGCGCTGGTTAACGTAGTCAGCAGTTAAAAATCGGGTTCGAGAGCTAGCACGTATTTTCTGCACGTATTTTATCCTTGTTCGCGCGCAACTGAAGCTGACGGTTGAAGAGCAAGTAATCGCAAGGAATCCGTGTCGGAAAGTTGGCAACAGCCAGCCGGGACCCCGGCCGGCACCCGGCTGTCTCCACGGCCGTCTCGAAATTGTGGCATCCTAAACCATGTAATTGGTGATGAGGGGGAGGGGGGGTTGGTCTACAACAATGTATGAAAAACTATCTTGTTAATTGAACGCTACAAATTAATAGTTTAATGTATTATTTGGTACCTGAATCTGTATTGAAAGAAACCTAACATTTTCTCAACAGATGTTGATCTATTTCGTTTGAAAGCCCTTTTGTATTGGACCCGTGCCGATGTTAATGGTTGTAATTACGGTATAGAAAAAAATCTTGAATGAAATATAACATCACAATATGTTTATGCGTCATAGACACTGACAATGGATAATATCAAAAATCCTCCACATTTAATTACTTTATATAAAACTGTTTTCTGTTATAATTAATTACATTTGAATAAAATCTTTAACCTAAATATATCATTACTATCAATCCCTGACGAATAAAAAACATAAAATACGTAATAATATAGTTGCGCTCCAGTTAGACCTGCTCCCATATTGGTTTTTATGAAACAGACATTTTGCCAAAGAATTAATATAATTAATATCAACTATATATTTTATTCTTGGAAAACTGGTGGAATTGCCAATCTTTATTCGTTTTAGATTTAGAGATTTAATCATAATATATTAATGAGTAAGTAAAACATAAAGTTTCAAAATATAATGGCTATTTTTGTTAAGTTATATTATCTATATTTTAGGCAATATTACAAATATTCAACTTTAGAACTGTGAAAATATTTAAAATCGTAACATCTTTATTGATATGTTTGAACATAATTAATTTATGTAAATGTATGAATACAAAGTGTGATATAATAAATTAAAATCATCATGCTTATTGAAAAGCTATTCCTCAGTGTAATTAGTATTACATGGCTCCAATCACATAAATACAGTTGTGCATGCAGGCAAATCTCTAATGGGTGCAATTATTAATTGTTGGAGGCTAAGGGCAATTGACAGGTTAGGTTAATAATAGTAGTTAAATTAACACAAAATCAATTATTTTAATTTTCTTGTAAAAGAACATAGTTTAGGAGTATTCGTTTACCTTGAGCGATAAGAATATGTCTGCATCAATCGGAAGAAAGGCAAGAGTGATATTCAAAATATTTTGTATTTTCATGTTAATGATAAGTTCATTAAAAACATTCGATGTTGTGTATTAGAGGCTAGTTTCAATTAATCACAAATTAAATTACAATGATTGAATAAAAATTGTAAATGACTTTATTTATGCCATTAAATATATAAAACTTGGTTTAAAATACATATCTTTAACATAAGTTATTACACTACAATAACATGATATCATTGCGACTTTCGAGTTTAGTGAAATCAGTTGAACAATTTATAAAAATAAAACCAACACCACGTACTGTATAATAGAGGTGTTTAATTTAGCAGTGTGGCAGTATGAAAAAATGTTGTTCTTTTAAAATAATTCTTGTAATTGTGTTATACGAATATCATAAAAACGATAGTGACCCTAAACTCAAGGACGCCAACTTCCATAGTTTACAGTGGAAAATCAATTTTATTTGACAACTAATTTTGAAACTAATACAAAATTGTTTTTATTTTATAGCGTTTTTACATGTTGTAACTTATAAAAATAATGTCCACAACTCGGTCTAAAGAGTTTGGCAGTCTTAACTTTTACTACCTCAACTTTGTCTCAATCAAAAGTAGGCCTACGATCTCTAGAAAAATCCTAACTCTTAGCCCACATAAACTTTAATCAGGAATAAAAATAAAAAAATTGTCTATGAAAAATAAAATAATGATATGTTACCTTTTTAGTTATTTTATTAATTCCCAACCCAAAATGATTTCAAATTAAATTATTGCTCTTTTTATAGAACTTTTAAAAATCCTCCTTATTTTGAAATATGCTCATGTTCACAGTAAAATATATGCAACAATAGGATTCGGATGAACCAGTAGCAGTTCGGAATCCGAACAGGACTGACCACATTATCTGGCTGTGACGGAAATAAGCTTCCACTCTGCCGCATAGCTCACGTCCATTAGAGAGTGGAAATATTGAAAAGGTTTAAGCAGATTTTGTTGTATCACTATTGAAGTTTTTCATGTAAGGTAAAGTATCATTTTTAAACAAAAAGCTAGCTCTGTTGAATTTTGTTTTAATTTTCATTGTTTTTAGTAGCTGTATTAAATTTTATTTCCATTGTTTTTAGGTTTTTTTTAAATATGTTACCTCTTTAAAATTAGTGATTAAAATTGCATAATAACAAAAAATCGTACTCGTCGGTCTTATGTACCGCCTATACAATGTTACACGAAGAAAACTAATTAAATGTGACAAATTAACACTAATTACTGAAATTCGTTAACGTGTATTCTGGTATTTAGGTTGCATGAGTTGCAAGACAGCAATGTCAGCAAGGAAATTGGAGTGTTCTGTCATTCTCGTTTGGTTTTTAGGTCAACAGCGTTCCGATATCTCTGTTCAATCATTTTAAAATAATACTACATGAAAATATAATATCCAGCTAATATTTAAGGAAACAACACGACTAGTAGCGTCAGTAAGACAGAGAGGTAGCACGTGGCCTTTGCACCCATAGGCCTAAATCATACGCTTTGTTGTCAAGCAAACGATAATAAAGATAATGTATTCAAGATTGACTATCACACTGGTACTGGCACGGGAGTCTTCTGTGCACCCCAGTGCACCGTACGCACACTACTACGGTCTGTGGAAATTGCTCAAACTGTCTCTGCTACCTCCGCGACTGTGCCATCTGAGCAGCACAAGGCTGTGTCCAAAATTAACTAGCTATAATCACGAAATTTACAACCTTGGAGGTCTGTGAACACTGAACACCCCGTACGAGTACTTAAGTGTTAATACAGAAAATTTTATTTATATATATATATATGCCAACCGATAAGATTTCCTTCTTGCTTCTTAGGAGTCGTAATTCTTAGAAGGTAACCTTTGAAAATTTGAAAAAGTAGATATAAATGGTATATAGCTTGCAACAATTCTAATTTATTAAAATAAATGGGTTTGAAAGTTACAAAGCAGTTCCCGGATTATTTCAAGAATTTTTTTGTGAGTAATATTTTGAATGTGAAATTAAAAAATATACAATAAAAAGTGTGTGGAGTATTTTATATGACAATAATCAAATCTACTTCGCACGAAAATACTGCTTGGATATATTTTCTAATGTTATGAAATTCCAAATCAAATGCTATCCATAAGGTTTTATAGACCACATTCAATATTAAAAACATTTTTTATTTCACACCTAGTTTACCAATATTTGCTGGGACGAAGTAATTTAGTAGACAAAAAAGAGGACAAAAATAATACATCAAGCTCAACTTTGTGGTTTGATTTTCCTGAATGATTTATATTTATAGATTGTGTACACACGAAAATCACGTTTCTTTAAGGGTTGTGTGTATTACAATATTCATAAGCAAACATAACCAGCCTGAATATATTGTGGCCAGCATGCATAATGCGCCATTCTCCCCTTCAATTCAGTTAAAAAAATTCTTTATGCTTTTTGTGTCTACAGCTATAGCTTTTTACCTTGTAGTATTAAATATACAGTATATTTCATATTGAACTTGACCTTTATGCCAAATGTTTTATTGGTTTTTGTGTCTCATTTAATAAAAGATTTATGTGTTATAGACTATGTATGTGTCAACTATGTATACGCTTAAAAGAGGCCTAAAATATGTTTTCTCCAATGGGCTGCGTGCGAGACAGAATCTCACTAAAGAATTTTATTGACAATTTAATTGTGTTTCAGAAATGCACAGAAGCTAATATTAAAATAATAGTCTATGAGGTAAAGACAAACAGAATATTTAAAAAAGGAATTAGTTGAATGTTTCTGGAAAGGTTCAAGGAAATCCTCAAGATAAAAGTGCCACACCGAGAAAATGAAAAAGTAAATTTCACCAATCTGCTACACAAATCCACTGTTAGGAATCATGAGTCGACATCTATCAAATCAATGATTGTTTTCCACCCTTCATCACGTAGGACTCCGATATCGAATCAAAAGATCTACCTAATCCTGTATAGCCGATGGTGGAATATTTTCCCACAGAGCGATTCCTACAGCCGAGAGGACTCTACCATCATTGGAGATCCAGTGGCATATCTGAGTGCTGTGTGCAGTGACGGTAAAGAAAAAGGCACCTAATCCTCCTGCCTCTTTAAATTCCACGGCCAATATAAGACCTCCAATAAAATATTTATAAACAAGAATTCAATTACAATATTTCATCATAATATTCAACACCTTGGCTCAAGAGTAAATATTTTAGAAGAAACTTTAGATGAGATAAAACCACACATATTCTTTCTGAACACCACAATAAAAAAATGAAGTTTCCCGATTTAATTTAAATAATTATAAAATTGATACTTCCTTTGCAGGAAAAAATTTTTTTAAAGGAGGGCTCTCTGATGAAAACACTTCGGCGAAGCAGGTGGATGTGCCTTGTTTTTTTAAAGTGATTATTTGAATAAATGCAGTTTGAATTTTGTGTTTCTAGTTACATTATTGGTAAATTTAAGTTTTTATTGATAGCCATTTGTAGATCACCAAGTTCAGAAGTGAAAATATTTTTAAACAGATCAAGTGTACTAATAGATTTTTTTTGCAAGAAGTTTGCAAATATAATAATAAGAAGGGATATAAAAATTGATTTTTTTAAAAAACGATCACAGACATAAACCATTTAATAATGTGGATATAGCATGGAATATTTTATCCACTTCCCAACCAGAATAACAGAAATTTCAGAAACAGCAATAGAAATTTTTTTATTAACAATAATGAATCCTCTAATGCCACAGTTGAAGGCATAACTACATGTTTGTCAGACTATGATGGTCAGTTGGTAACTATAAATCAATTTAATTTAAACAGGTGCAACAATAACCCCTTAAAGCAATATTTACGTTAGTTTTCTTGTGAAAATATAAATATTTTTCTATGTTATTACAAAATGAAGCTTGGGATGGATAATATTTATGTCCAGTTGAAAACAAGTACAATACCTTCCATGAAATATTTCTTTTTTTCCTTTAATATAGCTTTTCCCAAAACTTTAATAACTAAAAATAATAATAAAAAAAAAACATTGACTTACTCAAGATTTAAAGTCCAAGAGGACAAAACTAATAAAAATGACAAAAGAGTTTGGAAAAATAATAAGATCAAATCTATATTAGGGAGGGAAAAGATGTAATGTAGGAAAGTGCTAAACCAAGCTAAATCAATGTACTTTGAGGAGAAAATACGTAAATCTTCAAACATCCCAAAAACAGTTTGGGATAATATAAATTCTGCGGTTGAAAATAGAACAAAAAAAAATAAAGACCGATTTAAAATTATGACTTTAATCAGTGAAAAACATATCATTGATGATATTAAAATTATATCTGAGATGTTTAACAATTATTTTACTGGTAAGGTTCAAGGTTTGGAACCAAATAGTAATGGTGAAATACAGGGTGGAAAAATAGGCTCTGGCAGTAGTAAAGATTTGTTCGTGAATAAGTTCAGTTTTATGTCTGTGAATGAAGGGGAGGTGGAAAGTTTAATTAAATCATTGAAAAACAAAACTTCCAGTGGGCACGATGAGTTAGTACCTAGTACAGTTTTGTCATCAGATTATAAAATATTAAATAAGTAAAGTTATATCCCATTTAATAAATTCTTCTTTTATTACTGGTTCATTCCCCATCACCTTAAAAAGCAAAAATTGTCCCTGTACATAAACAATATGCCACAAAAAATATTGTCAATTATAGGCCCGTGTCTTTATTACCAACCATTTAAAAAATGTATTAAAAAAATAGTTCAGCAACAATTTACTTATACCTTGAGTTAATTAATTCAATAAACATAATTCAGCATGAGTTCAGATCGGAAAGATCAGTAAATACTGCTGCTGCTTCATTTTTAGAAGCAGTGATTGAGTCGGTTGATAGAGAAAAAAACACAACTGGCATATTCATGGACTTATCAATGGCTTGTGATAGTTTAAAATATCCTTTACTGTTACAAAAATTAAAAGCAATTGAAGTCTTTATTCAAACATTTTTTAAATGATTTGATTCTTACTAAGCTAACAAAACTCAATTTAGTGAGATCAGATATATAAAAAATAATACAATTAATTATGAGAGATGCATCAAAATTAAAACCGGTGCATTTTGGTGTCCCCCAAGGGCCTATTTTGGGACCACTCTTTTCTTGTGCTATTTGAAGGTCATAGATAACTCACTGACATGTAAAGCAAGCAGTGAACTTTGTCTCTATGCTGATGATTGAAATTTAATGATATCATCCAAAACAATTGAACAAACAGAATTAACAACTTTTATTGATCTTGGAAGTTTGTTTGGTTATTTATTAAATCATAACTAAGTTTTAAATCATAAAAAAATATTACATTTAAAACAGCTCAAAAAAGTCACACTGAACCAGTAATAATGTAACACTGTCTCATTGTGTAACACTGTAATGTCTCATCCCATTGTACAGAAAGAAAGTAAAAATTTTTTATGTCTAACAATAGATCAGCACTTAAATTTGAATTGACATATAAGTAAACTAATAACAAGCAAAATGAATTTAGGAATCTATGCCCTATCAAAAATGGCTTGTCATTGTAATTTAACAACCGTAAAAAATGCTTATTTTGCCTAAGTTTATTCCCATATTTTTTTAACTATACGTCACAACAAAAAAAATATAACCTGGATAGTTTATTAAAACTGAAAAAAGCGATTAGAATGATTCTTTAACTTAAACATGATGATTCGGCCAAAGAGAATTTTAAACACCTGATAATACTTACTGTGTACAGGCAGTATATTTTAAACTCAATTTTGGTAGTAAAATAATTATTGTTACGGGCTTACGGGTTCTAATCAATAACACTTGGCGATTTCAACAACTAACTATAATTTATTACAAATTAGATTAATTAACAGAGATGCAAATTTATGCTAAATACCTAGCTAAACCTAATTCCTAACTAGCTACAGTTTTACAACTAACTATCTAACTTACAGGGTTTTTACAGAGAGTGTCCTATCAATACAAATGCGCTAGCACTATCACTATAAATGTCACTGGTTACTCTGTCACAATCACTGACACAGTTCACAGTTCACTATTCACACGCGGACACAGTCACACTGTCACGGGTCGAGAGACGCACTGACGTCGACCTCACGCGCACTGGTTATCACTGACTGACACACTGACTGACTCTGACTCTGACTGACTGGGCTGCTCAGGTAGGCCTTTTATCCCAAACGGCTAGGATCATTCTCGAAGCCGGACGCCTCCAGACGTTTCGGGAACTCCACTGTATTCGCCGCGCCATTCACGTCAGGGTTGTTTACACTGTCGCCGCGGCGGTTGACCTGCCCCGTCGGGTCTGGAATTTTCTCGACGGCGCTTCGAGCCGATACGGGGGACTGTTTCTGGAAACTGTTCCCGACGGGCCGTAACACTACCCCCTCCTCAAGACTGTTCTGTCCCAGAACAGACTCTGACTTGCCGTTACTAGAGCTGATCCTGCATCCAGCTCTCCAGGGGTTGAACATGCAGACATCGACGGTGATGTTGGTTCCAGCGAAGATTTCTTCAATCATCTTTCTTACAATCTTCCAGTCCAAACCGTCGTATCCACTTCCCAACTTGGGAATTGCCAGTTTGGTCTTCTTCAGGCGTAGGAGCTTTTCCCGCAAATCCTCAAGACTCTGCCTGAGGGAGAGGTACGAAGCTTTAGTGTTCGGTGATTTCTTGGTGACCAGGTAGAACAGGTGTCTGCCATGTTGATTGAGGTGGAGTGACTTGCCGACGCTGGGTCCTTGACGCTCGAGCTCTTCGGTTCCTCCGAACTTCTTCCTGAAGACAGTGGCTAAGCCACGGGACATTCTCAAATCTTCAGCCACGCAGTGAGCCAGGGCATACTCTGTAGGTAAGTTGAATATGTCCCTTTGTTGCAACCTAATCACTCCATACCCACGGCTGTCCAGGGGCTTCGGCATTTCCTTTTCAAAGTCGGATGGTGTTATACGGAAGTTCCTGATTTGCTGTTCCTCTGGTCTGTCATGGTCTCCTTTGTACGGGGCGAGTCTGTTAAAGTGAACAATCTTCGGTTTTCCCTTTGGTAGTTTTTGGATTCGGTAGACTACATCGTTTATTCGACTTATGATCGTGTATGGGCCTTCCCAAGAACTTTGCAGTTTTGGCGAGTATCCACGTCGCCTCCGAGGATTGTGAAGCCATACCAGAGTTCCAGGTTCGAAACCTCCTTTCTCGGCTTTTATGTCGTATCTTTCCTTCATTCTGTCGCTCGCTCCAAGGACGTTGAACCGGACTTTCTCGTGAATCTCGTCCATCCGCTTCCGTAGATGAGAGACATAATCTTCACCAACCACTTCTTCATCCGGTGTGAATCCAAACTGTAGATCACAGGGCAGGCGCAGTTCTCGGGCAAAAACCACACTGGCCGGTGAATGTCCGGTGGTCTCATTAACAGAGCTGCGGTAGGCTAGCAGGAACAGGTGCAGGTATTGGTCCCAGTCTCGCTGATGTTCAGAGACAACCTTTGACAAGTATCTTCCTATAGTCCTGTTCATACGCTCCACCATGCCGTCAGACTGCGGGTGAAGAGGTGTGGTTCTAGTCTTCCGGATGCCAAGGACTTCACACATTCTGGTAAATACAGCCGACTCAAAGTTTCTTCCTTGGTCTGAATGAAGCTCCAAGGGGACTCCAAATCTGCTGACAAATTCCTTGACTAAGACGTCAGCAACCGTGATTGCTTCTTGGTTTGGGAGTGCGTAGGCCTCCACCCATTTGCTGAAGTAATCCATGGCCACCAGAATAAATCGGTTTCCTGTGTCTGAGACAGGGAATGGTCCGGATACATCAATAGCGATTCGTTCGAATGGCGCTCCTACATTGTATTTTCTCATCGGGGCCCTCCGTTTGTTTGTTGGTCCGTTTGATGCAGCACATGTAGTACATCTTCGACACCAATCCAGCACATCAGCCTTCTGATTGGCCCAATAAAACCGCTCACGCACCTTTGCCAGTGTCCGATGGACTCCAAGATGGCCTCCTGAAGCTCCGTCGTGTAGTTCCTTTAGTATCTCGGGAACCCTCTTCTTTGGAACGATGACCTGAAGTTTACTGCGATCCCCATCCAACGACTCGATCGCTCGTTTCAACACTCCATTGTCCACCAGAATCGAGTCCCATTGTGCCCAATATGTTTTCACGTTCTTGGAAAACGGAGCAACGTCCTGCCACGAAGGTCTTCCATTGCTGTCCAGCTTCCACTTCAGTATGTGCGTCAAGTCTGGGTCTTCTTGCTGGTCCTTAGACAGCTCATTTCCCTGCCAAGTATCGTCAACTACAGTGACTCGGTTCACTAACGCTTCTCTCTCTTCTTTGCGTGTGCAATGCTTGCAAATGTCTCCACATGGTCTTCTGGAGAGCGCGTCAGCATTTCTGTGGTTTGTTCCGGAACGATGAATGGACTCGAAGTCGTACTCTTGAAGACGTTCAATCCATCTTGCCACTTGGCCCTCTGGTGTCTTAAACCTCAATAGCCACATGAGTGCAGCGTGGTCTGTTCTTAAAAGGAACTTTCTTCCATACAAATATTTATGAAAGTGTTCGATGGATTTGACCACTGCAAGCAGCTCACGCCTGGTGACGCAATAGTTACGCTCGGGGGCTGATAGAACCTTGCTGAAGTACCCAATTACTCTTTCTTCTCCATCTTGGAGCTGAGCAAGGACCCCTCCAATGGCTGTATTACTGGCGTCCGTGTCGAGTACAAACTTTCCGTCCGGTCTTGGGTAGGATAGGATTGGAGCGTGACAAAGCCTATCCTTAAGCTCGTCAAATGCCCTTTGACAGTCATTATCCCAGACGAAGGGTCTTTTGTCTTCCGTTAGCTTGGTAAGAGGCTTTGCAATATTTGCAAATCCTTTCACAAACCTCCGGTAGTACGTGCACAGCCCGAGAAAGCTTCTCACTTGGTGCTTATCCTTGGGCGCTGGCCATTCAGTGATCGCCTTGATCTTTTCCAAATCCACTGAGACTCCTTTGTCTGATACGACATGACCGAGGTAATTGACCTGTCGGCGGAACAGATTGCACTTCTTCGGGTTGAGTTTGAGATTGGCAGAGCGCAGGCGTGAGAAGACACTTTCCAAGTTCTTAAGATGGTCACTAAAGGATTTTCCCACGACGATTATGTCATCAAGGTACACCAGGCATATCTCCCATGAAAGGCCTCTCAAGACGTTTTCCATAAGTCTTTCAAAAGTTGCCGGAGCATTGCATAGGCCGAATGGAAGCACGGTAAATTGCCAAAGTCCGTTACCAACTGAAAATGCAGTTTTCTCCTTGTCTTCAGGGGCCAAACCAACCTGCCAATAACCACTCCGAAGGTCTAGGGTCGAAAACAACCGACACCCACCCAATGTGTCTAGCGTGTCATCAATTCTTGGCAGTGGGTAGCTGTCCTTTTTAGTGACATTGTTCAGTAGACGATAATCGACACAGAATCTTGTTGATCCGTCCTTCTTTTTCACTAGTACGACTGGTGAGCTCCAAGGGCTGTTAGATGGTTCGATGACACCGTCAGCTTCCATCTCCTTGATTATCCGGTTAGCTTCTTCTCGCTTAGCCAGAGGTAGTCTTCTAGGTGCCTGGCGTATAGGATTGGCGTCGCCGGTGTCAATCCGATGCTGAACAATGTTGGTCCTTCCTCTGGCGCCGCCTCCACACTCAAACACATCTTGCCATTTAATTAAAAAGTCCCTTACGTCCTTACTCTGTGCAGGTGTCATCTCCTGACAAGCACTGTCTGCCAATCCTTCTAGTTCCTTGGGTAGCTCCTGAGAACGTGATGGGCACGGCTGCAACTGGCGCACTACCGAGGAGATGCTTACACAGCTCCCAACCACAGCTCCTTTCCTCACAGTGACGGGAAAGCTGTTCAAGTTCATCAGTCGCACGGGGTTGTTCCGTGCAATGTTAAATAGAGACCTTGCAGCGAAGATTCCACGGCCCAGTTGGTGTTCACCATCAACCTCAGGTTCAAGCAGGACACTTTGGCCGGCAGTAAAGTCTCCCTCGACTGATGCTTGGGTCACAACTTGACTCCTCGCAGGTAATACCGTGTCTTCCAATAACAGCACTCGTGCTGAAATGTTCTTCCCACGCCGAAGTATGACATCCTCTTCTCCAAAGGTCACAACGCTTTTCGACATGTCCAGTTTCATTCCGTACTTCGTCATTATGTCAGTCCCTAAAATGACATCTTCGTCTATGTTGGCAACCAGAGCGCTATGCTTGAAAACGCAGCCACCGATATGGAAGGAAGCAACCGTCTGCCCGTAAACATTAGCTAACTGTCCTGTGGCTGTTCTTAGCGACCAGGAGGTTGGTGTTATATCCCTCTCGGGAACAATATTTGGATTAAGGACGGTCATTGTTGCACCGGTATCCAGGAGACAGCTTCGAAGTTTCCCGTTCACCCTTCCATCAATGTAAAAACTCTTGGCCTGACTTCCCAGTGAAGCAATTTTTACATTTTCTTTCGGGGCCTTGGAGATACGGGTTGACGGTTGCCCCTTCCCATCAACCCTGCTTAGTTTTCCTGCTTTCCCTCTGTTGTGGTCGCTGTACATTTGCTTCTAGGATGTCCTATTTGGCCACAACTCCAACAGCGAACTTGCTTCCTTCGTGTTTTCAGCGCTTCCAGTACTTGTTTCACAATCGATGCGATGTCAATGGTTGGTGGTGTATCAGCCTCCATGGAGCGTACTCGAGCCTGCCCTCGGACTGACTGACGAACAGCTTCGAACTCCAGTGCCTGGGTCAGCGCCTCGCTGAGTGTCTTCGGCCGAGCGAGTTTAACAGCTTGTTGAGTCTCCGGGTCTCGCAATCCATCCAGAAATTTGTCCACTGCAAGGCTTTCGTAGACCTCGTCAGTGACCGACGGATACGCATTCCTCACCAGGCGGGCGATATCTGCCTCGAACTCCTGCAGTGATTCGTTGGGCTTCTGAATTCTGTTCCTTAGCTGCGATCGGTAGAGCTGATCCATGTGTCGTTTCCCAAAGCGCATTTCAAGTCTGTTCACCAGCGCAGCATAGTTCTGTCGCTCCGACATTGGCATCGTCTGTAGGATAGCCAATGCATCGCCCCGGAGAGACAAGCATAAAACAGAAGCCTTGGTATGCTCGGGCCAACCATGGACCATTGCTGCCGTCTCGAAGAGTGTCATGTAGTCCTCCCATGGAGTTTTACCATCGAAGACAGGGACGGTAGTATGTGGGTTCACTGTCACTCCCGTTGTCGTCCTGTAGTCCGCCTCTGGAACCACAACCTGCCGCGGCGTCGTGACGTTGGCGCTCCCTGATGACGTCGGTGCAGGGCTCAACGCAGGACTCTCCTTTGCATCCGTACTTATTCTAAGCTTATTAACTAACCTACTTTCTAAGTTTTTCTCAATAACACAAATTTTATCCTCAAAATTGTTTTCAATTACATTGATTTTGTCCTTTATTTCACTGATTTCCCCTTTAAACGTAACAATATCACTCTCTAAGCTTGCAAACTTACTTGAATATTCCTCAAGTTTGTCTACTATTTCTTCTTTTAAATTTTTATTATTTTCTAGCATTTTCTCCTCTAAACATTTGCTACTTTCTAACATTTTATCTTCTAAGCCTAACATTTTCACTTCTAAACATTTGCTACTTTCTAACATTTTCTCTTCTAGGCTTCCAATCATTTTATTCAAATCGCAAGTATCAAAAAGAAAAATGTCAGGATTTTCACCTGCATCAAGCAAAGCTTGGTGGAGGCGTTGTTGGAGTACTGCTTTTGTACCAGAAGTATCAAGGTCACGTTCTTCTAATTCTCTTTTAAGATCTACCACTTTTAACTCTACAAGCTTTGCCTTTTTGGAAACCATTTCTAAAGAAATACAAAATAAATAAATAATTATGAAACAAAAATTTAAAATTAGTTTTGACAAATTTTTATACAATACAAAACCGATATAAATTGTTTTACTAAATCAACTCTATTACAAATAAATAACGAAATTAAGTTGACAGCCTTTTAACAGTGTAATTACTAATATAAATATAAACGTACTCAAGAATTATTATTAAATTTCTTTGAAATGAAATCGCCAAAATATCTACACTTCTGACACCAATTGTTACGGGCTTACGGGTTCTAATCAATAACACTTGGCGATTTCAACAACTAACTATAATTTATTACAAATTAGATTAATTAACAGAGATGCAAATTTATGCTAAATACCTAGCTAAACCTAATTCCTAACTAGCTACAGTTTTACAACTAACTATCTAACTTACAGGGTTTTTACAGAGAGTGTCCTATCAATACAAATGCGCTAGCACTATCACTATAAATGTCACTGGTTACTCTGTCACAATCACTGACACAGTTCACAGTTCACTATTCACACGCGGACACAGTCACACTGTCACGGGTCGAGAGACGCACTGACGTCGACCTCACGCGCACTGGTTATCACTGACTGACACACTGACTGACTCTGACTCTGACTGACTGGGCTGCTCAGGTAGGCCTTTTATCCCAAACGGCTAGGATCATTCTCGAAGCCGGACGCCTCCAGACGTTTCGGGAACTCCACTGTATTCGCCGCGCCATTCACGTCAGGGTTGTTTACACTGTCGCCGCGGCGGTTGACCTGCCCCGTCGGGTCTGGAATTTTCTCGACGGCGCTTCGAGCCGATACGGGGGACTGTTTCTGGAAACTGTTCCCGACGGGCCGTAACATTATGTAATTGCATAAGTTTCAAAATTATAATTCGAGGAAAAGGTCAGGCTGTACAAAGTCACCACAATTTAAAGTTCTACGAGAAAAGCCCGTCATATGTTGGATCAAAATTTAAAAAAGATACCTCAGCAAATCTTACACGAAAAATTCCATAAAATAAAAAAAAAAACAGCTTCTGAGTGCGCTCTACCCATCTGCCGCGGGGATGCAAGGGTTTAGAATCTCCGTGTTTGTCGCTCCAGTTGTAAACCGATTTTAAATATTTTGGTGCCATTCTTTTCGTAATATAATTTTGTACTCCGCTATTGTCTTAAAATTTTAATATTAATTTAAAATACTAAGCAGGGTGCTTGATAATAATGTTGAAATAAGTGTTTTTGTATCAAGTTTTAACGTATTAAAAACAATTATTTAAGAAAAATACGATACGCGAGTATAATATAATCTTAAGAACAAGAATCTGCAATAAGATTGGTAAAAAGTTTATAGATAACGATGCAAGAAGGGAAAGGTCTGCAATTTAAAAAAAAATCGTTATTAGACCACCGATAGATTTCGCACTGAAACCAAAAAAATCATTAAAGTAACAAAATTTAAAATCACCCGTCAAATATTTTCCAAAACGTGAGCTTCCGCGTATAGCGGCAGTTAACAGTCTCGCTCGAGATTTTGACGCCGAGGTAGAGCGCATCCTTAAAAAGTATCTTAGAAATGCCACTCTGTATTCATTGGAAGAATTTTTTTACTTCCCAGCCTCATAATAAAGATGGAAACAATTATTGTGTTATTATTTACTTTATTATAGAATAAAAGTCTGTTACACTTACGGCAGGCATATAATATTAATATTTATACTGCATGTATTTATCCTGACATTGTTCAAATGTTGTACTCTGTACTTTTTCATGAATAAATAAATTTAATTTGAGTTTGAATATATATAAATGAATGTAAGATGTAATAAATTTGTATTTCAGGACGTGAAAGTTTATTTTTTATTCTTAATGAGAATTAATTATAATTTATTCTTAATTAGAATTTTAAGTCGCTAAGCCCTCAGGACTGTAAAAATATACAAGAGTTCCAAATGAAGTTTCCTATATACATACATCACGAATTTCGTGGAAAACGGTCCAGTGGTTTCCTAGTCTATATATTACACCAACACCTCTTTAAAACATATGGATTTTAATTAATTCGAAATAAATGTTATGAAGTCAATATGAAAATCTAATAGCATGCACAATAAGTATATGAAATGTATTGTATAACTGGAAGAGTATAAGTCATATTTTATTGAGTTTTCGAATGAAACTTGGTACAAGTCAGTTTTAAGTTACTTTATATTCATGAAAGAATCTCTTCTAAATCTTCCAAGTCCCCAGATATCCGAACTTTATACACGTGCTTGTATTTTCAATGTTATATTACGCTTATACTAATTTGAAAACAATAAAATAGTGGTAAATTAATGGAAGGAAACAACAGAGGTACGATTGAATTGTATTACTTATGATAAAGAATTTTTCAATTTGACAAAAAAACAACGTATTTGTTACACAAGAATTTAAATACTGTATCAGGTATGAAAAGTGCATTATGGCCATCCGCATTAACTTTTGCGAACTAAAGTACGCTACGATCTCTTCCCTTCTGCCTACACCCATTATGGGATTGAGGCACAGGATGGGGATTTGTAGAATTCACTCAAAATACTGTTAATGGAACTGCAGATACAAATGAAAGGCATTAACACTTGAACATTAAATATTACCTTGAATAACCGATCTCCCAATTTTATTCGTATATTTAGAAAAATAAGAATAATGTTTTAAATCCTTAATATGATGAATTATTGTACGAAACTGCATATGATGGATAAAAACACATATGGCTTTAATCATATTGTACTAATCTTAAATTAATGTAATACAATTAGAACTATCATTACAGGTGCCATATAAATATTACCTGTAATATTATTATAAGTTTTTAAGAGGATATCAAGGGGAGCATAATCTATAGATCTAAGATTGAGAGTGTTACCAGCCAATAGTTGGTTTGAATAATTAAATATCAAAATGGTAGAAAATTATAAACACTATAAAATATCCAAATATGTACAATTAATGCTTATGCATTGAAAATTATAATACGCCATTTTGGATAACCAGCTTTTAAATTGACACTATAATCATTTTCGATTGGAAACAAGTCTACGATATGATAAGACTAATACAATTCGTAATGATAATAACACTCAATTCCACCAGTACAACAAAAGGAATACGTGGTATTATTAGCTAAAGTGAAGGGTTCTTTACAAGCTTGCTTTATGATAATAAAGCAATCCTTGGGATCCTAGGAAAAGTGTGTAGCTTTTTTAAGGTTCGATTCCTGACCCAGTTGCAATTTGTCATTGGGAAATTAATTAATGATGCTTTCTAACAACTGGTCGACGTTAGGTAGTAACAAGACTGGGGTTTGGACCGTTCCCCGCCTCAACGTTGAAAAATGCCACTGGCGTAGATACACCAAAAATAAAAATAAAATAAAATTATTTACAAATTGTTTGCAATGAACAACCTCCTATGGTTGGGGGTTTCCGTCATGTTTTATTGTATTGTTATTTCTATTACATTTGACTAATTGTACCTATTACAATTTATTGATTGATAATAAATTTAATAATGTATTTTCAATTTACTTACAAGAGTTTGTTTCTAATTTTTAATTGACCTTGTTTCATATGAATGTGCAGAGAAAAACATAGGGTGGATAGTATTCAAAATAATTTGTATAATATACATAGCTTGGACAGTTGGAATTATATGTTAAAAAAGGGACATTCACTGGGAGTTTTTTGGTCTACAAATAATTAAATTATTTTCACACGTAGCAACAACAATAATTTTTGAATAGCAACCAATACCAATAGTTTTAGTTATGTACAGTAAATGAAATTTTAATTATCGGTAATCAGGACTTGTGTGCCTCATTTAATCTGATTATACTTACAACGTAAGTACTTTGGAAATTTTACTTGGACGTTATAAATGATCCATGCGATGCAATACGTGCAACTTAGGAGATTAGGCTACTTGAAGATTTGAGGTCCGATACTGTGTTCTTTTACAGGGATTTGTATAAAAAAATATTGTTGTATTTGTTATTGAATGGAAGTAGTTATGAATATCTATATACATATAAATTTTTCCAAAAAAGTTTTAGGAATTATTAAAATTATTTTGTTGATCTAATGTAACTACTTAAATAAATTTATATCAAATTCAGTCAACTTACTACAAATGCAGTTCAGATTCATCAAGTAAAATTGAAATAAAAGGTAAACATTCCCTTATCTGTGAACCTTTATATAAATACAAGTTTTTAAAAAAGAGTTCATACTCTACAAACTCATCTATTCCTGCCAACATTTCTAAAAATATCTCGAGTTCACATTAAATTATAGCTTCAAAATGGATTTTCTTCTGTCAAATAATTTCATAAATAAAATACGACCGTAAATACTTTATTTAAGTTTAAGCCAGCCATTTGCATATTGGTTTTATGGAAGTCCTGATAAATATAATATTTTGGTATTATTTCAAGTAAGTTGTCCAATCAATTCTTCAATTAATAACTATCTTAAATATTGTTGATGTTAATTATTCATACCTATCTAAAAAATACGCATCCAGGGTTAAGTGGAGTTATTGAGTTTTTATTTTATCCTGACTGTTACAGATGTTGATGATTTACGAGAGCAATTAACTAGTAATGGCCAATGTCGGACGATTTCACAGCTTTATGCCTTGATGGAAAGTTGTTCACAAAAATTTAACAAAGTTTAAAAAATTGTCTATAACTTTATCCATATTGTTTGATTATTATAAATGTAAAGATTAGTATCATTTAATATAAAATATACAGGGTGTCCAGCTTCCACCTTTACAAACTTTTCCAGGTTATTAAGCATGCAAAAACAAACAGAAATATCCTATAAACATATGTCCGGAAATGCTTCGTTAAGCCGCTAGCCGCCATTTTGTTTTTTACACTTAAGAATTTTTCTTTCCGTAACGGGTTGTTGTATGGAGTTCATATTTGGCATGTACCTTAATCACACCAATGCTCATTTTTTTTTTTTTTAATATTATTTTTTTCTGATGAATATTTTCAAAATGGCGGCCACTTTAACTTTTTAAACTTAAACATCTCAAAACCCGTAAATTTTATAAAAATATCGCAAGACACAAAAAAGTTGAAAAATTAAATTATCTAAACAGTAACACCAAGTTTGTAAGGATCCGACAACAAATAAGGGAGTTATTGTGGTTTTCCTGTAGAAAAACACTGATTTTGCACTATGATTAATGCCAATTTACATTATTTTAAGAGAAAAATCTCCATAACTCCGTTATTTGTTGTCGGATCCTCACAAACTTGGTATCAATGTTTAGATAATTTAATTTGTCAACTTTTTTGTGTCTAATAAAATTTTTATAAGATTTACGGTTTTTAAGATATTTGAGTTTAAAAATTTAAAATGGCCGCCATTTTGAAAATATTGATCGGAAAAAATAATATTTTTTATAAAAATGAGCGTTGGTGTGATTAAGGTACATGCCAAATATGAACTCCATACAACAACCCGTTACGGAAAGAAAAATTATGATTTTTCTGTTTGTTTTGGCATGCTTAATAACCTGGAAAAGTTTGTAAAGGTGGAAGCTGGACACCCTGTATATCTTTTAAAGGATTCAATTCCGAAATTTAATGTGGAAAAAGTCAATAAACTTTGGCAAGAATTCAAAAAGTAACCTATTGTTGAACCCACTACGAGCACATTTCTTTGTATTGTATTTTAAGATGGCCTTATTTTAATCGTTCGCTTGACAAATAAAGCATTATTATTTCTGTAATTTCGTATTAAGTGTTTTTATCACAAACTTGAAAGAATATATTTCTACTTGGTTGTAAAATATAGTTGCATAAACAAACAAACAACAGACAAACAATGAGGGAACTACAAATTTGCAGAGAAGATCCAATATCTGTTTCAAATTTTTAATTTGTTATTAAATCTAGCAACGTGAATATAAAATTATAACCCAGAAGGTATGAATGACTTATGGAAAACATGTTCGATAAATTAATGTGTTATAATATGTTTTAGTTACAATTCTACTATTACTTAATATAAACATCTTAGTAAAACCTTCTTGGAAATTTTTAAGAAATATACATTTAATTCGTTTTTACTATCAACACTTTTTTATTACTTAAATATATGTTTTAACCGTGAAATGATGTATATTTTTCACTTAATGTGGTGTGATATAATTCGTTATTGCGTTTTAATGCGAAAATTAAGTTTCAAACACTTGTTGTCTTTGGTAAGGACTTGTAATGTTTCACTGATTAGCAATTTGCATATAAATTGGATTGCCATGTAAAACTGTTTGTCTTCCTTTTGGTAACGAGTGCGAGTGGATAAAGGAGTGATTACCCACAACACAGCACTGGATTCACCGTCGAAACTCAGCCGCTCGTTTTGATTAAAAATAGGAGTAATTTATATGTTTTAAGTAATCTTAAGTAAAAATCTGCTACATTCAAATAAAAACGGTAATAACCTACATTCTAGTCTATTAAAATTTAATTGCATTTTAATTTGTCAGGTTTATCTTCACTCAAATCTCTCTGTACATAGAGTGTTAGAGGAAAATCTTAATTTCATACCAAAAGAATGGTAATAATTTTTATATTCTTAATTCTTTAAGTATAATTATTATGTGTGTGGTATTTTTTTATTTTTAATTTTTTTACTGAAAATACCACACTTTGATAAACCCATTGCTGTGAAAAATAATTTTTGCAAATTGTAAGGTAGAAAATAAAAATTAAATTCGATCTTGCACCGATAACGACCACTTTCCGGACTAGTGACGAAATATACTATTTCATCACACTAAATCGATATCACCTGTTTTCAACCCTCACTTCTACCAACGAAACACCTGTTGAAACACCTGTGCAAAATTTTCCGGCCTAGGGCAGTAATGGAAACGGTAGTAGAGAAATCTAGAATATTAGAAGGCATTTAACAACAACAACGACAAATAACAAATCAGTGACGTAGTTACTAGTTTAGCTGATAGCAACTGTTAAATATGTATGACGTAGATGGGAAAATAGTGCTTTTCCATTGGAATCAGCTGTAGTCACTTACCGTAAGAGTATTAGTTTTGGTGGCCTTAGCTGATGTGAAATGGTTGCCTAGCAACCAGAAACTCAAGCAGTAGGCCTACATCTCGCTAGGTGAGTTGAAGTTGAGGTTATGTTTTGTTTTCTTATAACGAAAAAGTAAATTTTAACTTGTTTAGAATTCATTGAATTGTGTAGTGTGATGAAAAATGTCGTTCATAACTCGGGCCGGCAAAACGCCACTTTCGGCCCTTGTGACGAAATATACTATTTTTGCACATCTGTTGTTTGTATATCTGTATATATGAATATTGTTTTTTTTTTTAATTAAAAGGCTATATAGCTTACTTTCAATGCGTCAACTTTACTCTAAAATAATAATCAATCTGTTTTTGATTCGTCAGTTTGAGAATTAACAGCTCAATTAAACAATGAGAAACCTCCTTTTCTTTTATTTTAGTTCAGTTTTGTAATGTGTTAATTCAAAGAAAGATTTCCACCCAAAACCATCATTTGGTAAACCCGTTGTTGTGAAAAATAATTTTTGCAAATTGTAAGGTAGAAAATTATTATACGTAACTAATAATTTTCCGGTATAATTCATTGCAAATGAGACTTTAGATGATACAATTGTTATGTTAAATATGGGGACAATTCATCTTGCTAGATTTACCAAAAAGATGTCTTTGGAAGAGATGAAATAAGAGAAAACGACATTGGGTCTTGCACAATCTATGCAGGGCTATAAAATAAACTGGTTCCACCATTGGTATCTCGTAAGCTAAAATTGTTACAGAAAATTTTTAATTAGGGACCTTTCAGATCCCTTCAAATATGATATCATTGGTTGGATAGTTAAATTCTTCAACTGTTAGCTTTTACAGTTAATATATCTACCGACTTTGAGATATTTGAGATAAAATTTTCAAATGGCTGCAGTTTTAAAAACACACATCACAAAAATTATTTTTCTTCCTGAAAATTACCATTTGGCATGAAGTGATACAACTTCATGCCAAATATTAACTTTACAAAATTATTCGTTACGGAAATAAAAACCCTTAAGTATAAAAAACTAAATTGCGGCTAGCGGCGTAACAAAGTATTTTAGAACATATGTTCCTATGAATTTGTTGGTTTTTTTCTATCCAGAGAATCGCCACAGGAAGTTTGAGATGATAGTTTACAAACACCCTGAATATAAGATCAAACTTATTTTAAGTATTTATTTTTAAACTACACGTTACATTAATGCATGTCGTAATATTCAAACGAAATGTCATAGTAATAATAATTTTTTTAAATTATTTACTCCATATATATCTTCTTAGATTTTTTTTTTTTTTTGAAGAATAAAATTCACTTTTGTCTTACTTGTATCATCCACATACACCAACAAATTTCTAGGCGCTATTTATACTTTACTTCACAACCAGTATTTCTATTGTCAATAAGACCAAAATAGACTTTTATTAAAGAGATATATTGTTTAAACTATATTTTTAATTGTTTTAAATAATACAGAAATGTTAATATGTTTAAAATGTATTCGTTATAAGGGCACAAAGCTACTAGTTTAGAATCTTTAATTCGTCCTTTAAAAGAATATACAGAAGTACAGATGAGCCGTGAAAAAGGGAAGAAGCAAGCTCCATGATAACCCAGGCAGTTCGTAATTTCGTTTTTTAGCTAAAAAATTACTTCCTTCAGATTTTTTTTTTTTTTTACAGTACGACCCTTCAGTAAATACTAAAACTTTTTAACCTAAACATTAAATATAAACAGTTTTTATAAATTTTATTGTGCTTTTATAGTTTGTTGCATTATATCCTTGGGAAATTATGGGAAACATTATTGGGAAATAACAATGGGACTTTATTATTGACTATGCACGTCCCGTTCGTACCACAAAACATCTAGCTTTTCTTAACGTTTGGTCTAACAGTGTATGGAAAAGAGTAAGATTTCTACTGTAGGCCTATATTTTCAATGGGATTGTAACCTTCTACAGTAATTTATCACACTCTTTTATTTACTTCAGCCGCGAGCCGCGATGAACCGAATTTGAAAGTTATTACATTTGTCCATGATTAACCATATAATGTGTTTGTTAATTTTTATTCTACTAAGACAAGGAAGGTTGACCAATCTATAAGAAATTTTAGCTACTATTCAAATTCAATGAGATGCTTATAATTTAATATCTTATTTGAAAAAGCAATGAGATTCTATATATAGTTACGCAATAAAGCATATCAAAGATTCCAAAATTGAATAAGAGAATCCAAATGTAATTTTAAAAGCGAGAGAATAAATTGTTGTGAAATGACTGTCCTCTAAATGAGATACCGAGTCGGACCTTGAGTTTAAGAAAATATTTTGTATGTGTTTTATTAATTTATGTTAAGCATCAACCGTTTTACTTTGTAGGGGATTTTGCCTGTCCAAGCCCCTAATCTGTTATTTTGTGAGAAAAAGGTGTATATTTAAGGACTTTAAGTCAACTGATATAAGATTAAGATAGCAAGAATTTTAATTCGAAGGACTATCAAAACTATTTTTACATGTAAAAGGAATAGTTCATTATGGGATATACACAAAGTATTAAGTTCTGTGAAAGATTGGTTTAGACAGTTCATTGCTCAATAAAACACTAGCAATATATTATCATTGTTTTTTAATCTATATCATAACATAAAATACAAAATATACTGTTGTCAAATTATCGACTTTTAAATCAATTAGGTAGTTTACTTCAAGAATAAAAGTAAATTACATCCACAAATGACATCAGTTCTACCTATCAGACGTACTTACACTATAAGCGTAAAATCATAATCATAGGTTTTTATGTACACCAAATTACAAATATCGTTAATAGTAAATTACAATAACTTAAAAACGAATGTACATGGGCGGCCGAGGAGGAAGTTGCATGTTAAAATTTTTTAAGTTTGGATTAAATCACATTAGCAAGATTATAGCCTGAAGTACATTAACGATCGTGACTTTTAGGTTGCATTTGTGTTATATTTTGCAGAATGCAAAGCAATTTAAATGTTTCATTTTAAAATAGGAAATTTAGCTTTCTTCAAGACTTTCAATAAAGTGGGACTCCCTTTTTGTAAGCTTTTGATAAAAATCAAACACTACCTTGGGCAAACCCTATCAAAGGCCTACTCAATCGTAATTATATATTTTACAATAATGAGAGAGAATTAAGGTTATAATGAAGCTAGAGTTTTTGCGTGACACTATTTTTGTATTATGATTTTAATAGTATGAATATGGGTTGATGAGTTTAGTTTATGAGTTTGATAGCATAAAATTTTATGCTTAACTATAAATTAAATTTATGTTTGTAGTATTGTACGCTACTATAATTGATCTTGTACGTTATGCACCTATGCTTACATTTAATATTTTATAATATTTTATTCCTTAAGAATTGTTTTACAACAATACAAAAATGTAAAGAAAATGTTTAATTAAAATTGCACAGTGTTACTGGAATACTAGCTTATACATGATCAAACTGTACAGGAGGATGTGATTTTTGGGAATATTTATATTTAACAAATGAGTATTTTTCTTAATAACTTAACAGCACTAACCAATTTTATTTAATACCGACAGATACATGATAATTTTTTAATATTATAGCAAAAGTTAATACCACTCATAACCCATTTAGACTTGCATTATGTACTAGCTGTTGCCCGTAACCGCTTCGCCCGTGACTGAATTTAAGTGGTAGATGATAACGTTCTTTTAGACCAACGAAATCTCCCTCAAAAATATAAAAAATACTGTATTCAAAATATTAAAACATTGAGGTAGTAGTGGGAGGAGAACGAAGCAATGAAGGAATTTTGCAAACCCCTTTCTTAGTGAACACCTATGAGCAAAGACGAACGACTATGTCAAATCATAACCATCTCCCGGCCCTACTGTCATAGTGAAGTCCTAGCTGTGAGGCGGAGCCTACAGGAACTCAAAAACTATATTTGCGAAACCCTTTCTCAGTAAGAAATGTACGAGCACAGAGGAACGTCCATGTCATATTTTAACACCGTAAGCAATAGAGTATTGTGGTCATGGGGTTTAGAGCGTTAAAGAGCTTGAAAAAATATATTTGCAAAACCTATTCTTAGTGAGCCTTTATTAGCAAAGAAGAACGTCCACGTAAAATTTCAACCCTTTAGAATCGGACCGTAAAGACTATGTTTGCAAAACTGTTTCTTAGTGAGTATGTACGAGCAAAGACGAACGTCAACGTCAAATTTCAACCCCGTAGGCCCTAGAGCAATTTTGAAGTCCTGTGGGGCAGAGCTCTAAATGACTTCTTGAGTACCTATGAGGAAAGGAGAGCGTCCATGCAAGCTCTTTATGAATTCAATTTGGTTTATTGCGAGGATTAATATAGTGAGATATTTTATGGAGCTCTTCCTTCAAAATAAACACTTAAATGTACATTAAAAATGTTTGTCAAACGAACTGTCAACATGTGTCTAATCATTTTATAGACATAGTTATATTAATAGTATTATTGAATTAAATATAACATTTTCCGTTTGAGGTTGTTTGCATAAATTGTATGACCGACACAGTTATTGAATGGTTTAGATTAATTAGATTTTTGACATAACTTTTGTAACTTTTTCAGAGCAAATGAAAAGTTTTGTTGAATCATGACTTTGTGTCTTGGATATTTTAAGCCTCTGTTGTGGCTGCAGTCAGCTACCGGACTCAATACGACATCCCTTACCTCATTTAAAAGAAGCCCAATAATGGTTGCGTTTTGCAGTTCGATCCTACTGTATTACGTTATAATGATGTACAAGTATCTCTCTCTTGAAGAAACTAAATTGAATGACAGTTTTCTTTTAAAATTAACTTCTGTGAACTACATAGTATTTATGATATTTTTGATAAGTAAGGCAATTCTTGGACAAATCAGTGAAATAATTTCTGTTTTAAATATGGAGTTCATCAAAAGAGAGCTGTTATTGATGGGTGTCTTGAAAACTGTTGAACATCAGTTGTGTAAGTGGGGCACCTTAGGACTGACTGTCATGGTTGCCTTATATCCTCTATACCAATCATATGTCACATTCACAAACATGAGCTCCTATAGAAGAGTTTTTTGGCTGGTCATAATTTATCACTACTCCCTGGCTATCAACGTAATGAGCTTATCCATAGTCGTATATTTGTACCATATAAACCTCTTGCAGAACGCAATTGTCAGTAACACTAGTGTGTTTCTCAAAAAAAATAATTACGTGTCAAAACAATCGTGGGATTATGGAAAAGAAATATCCCATCAAGAGTTGAAAAGTGTCAATATATTAGAAGTAGGGAAATTTCAACTGCTTATATGTCTTCTGAATGCTTTGACAACCATTCATGATAAGCTTCGATGGGCTTTTTATTCTCAGATTGTTTGTTACACGATTTCGCTTTCACTCTGTTTCATAAACCAACTTTCACCGAATTCGAAAAACACATTTAGGATTTCTCTATGGTACTTTGTTTATCTTTATTCACCAGGCATGCTAGCTATCCTAAATGTGATCATTATTGAAAGTAACATAAAAAAATGTAAAAAAGTTAATCAGGTTCACTTACTTGGCTCACACTACAGTTGCAAGCCCACATCTCGATCTAGAGTCATCAAACACCAAATATTAGCAAATATCCACAGATCGTCGCCGTACTCTTGTCGGGTTTTTGATGTGGACTTTAGTCTTGCAGGGAGCATTGCTGAAAACAGTGTTATGGTTATTATTGCATTGCTAGGTGACTAAATCTCGCCTATTTTGAAACAGTCATTTTTGCTTTAAACTAGATCGGTTGGTTATTTAATTATCAATAATGTTTTTCTTATACGTAGCCCTGCATTTATTGCTTTTCATAGTTAAAATCTGTGAAAATATTCTTGAATCCACTTATGAAACTTAAATTTAAATAATAGAAATTATATTCCTTGAGGAGTGAAAAAACTGTTTTTGTGTTTAACATAACAATAATCACCATCAAGATGTGTGTAAAGCAAATCAACATTACACAATACTATCAACAGAATGTTTTTTCTAAGACAGTGTTTAGTTTAATTCAAAACTAAAATGTTTATAGATTGCCTTACTTTACCATAAACTGTGTGATTTATGAATTTTAAACAAATCATGCAATATACCTTACGTTTTTGTTCATAATGTCTTAAGAATATTATTCAGTAATTTCACCACACTTAAAACGTAGGTCTTAAATGACAAAAGAAGTTTTTGTGGCTTAAAAAGTTTTACTTTTATTATAGTTTTGTACTTTATAGTAATTATATGTTTATTTTTAGTAACAGATTCATAATAGATATTTACAGAAAACTAAATTATTAGACTTATTGTAATCATAAATATCATTGTATGCGATATTTATGTTTAAAATAATATAATATAATATATATATATATATATATATATATATATATATATATATATATATATATATATATATCCTGGGTGTCTCAAATTAATTATAGATCAACAGTAAGTATTACAATATTGAAGTAAAATCATTTCCCACTAAATTGACACCAAGGAATAATTTAAAAATATTTTTAGCGTTGTATAAATACAAGGTGTTACAAAAAATGGAGGTCACAGGTTCGAAATGAAAACAGAATTTAGTTATCTTCATTTGTTTCAAAATGGCGCCCATTTTTGTAGCCAAAATGAACATTTACAGAATACCCTGTAATTCTTTTATTATTTGTCATTAATGACTTCTTATTCAAAATACTTATTTGAAATGAGCTAAGCTTTACGATGATATGTCACAAGACCACATTTAATAAAAAACTAAAATTTTCAAAATTTAATATTTTTGAAAATGTTTACATAAACAAAACTCAAAAATTTAAAATACAAACACATGCCATTTTGTACATCATATTAAGGCCCTCGTTAAACTGAGCAACTTTATAACTTACACTAATAGCGTATCTCTTATGGTTTTGTAGTAATAACGTAAAAATGTCATTTTCCCATATAACTTGCATGTTAATTTAATGGAATGGCAACAATGAAAGAAGGACTGCCATACTATCATGTTCTGATTAATTAACATGCAAATCATATGGGAAAATGACATTTTTACGTTATTACTACAAAACCAAAAGAGATACGCTGTTAGTGTAAATTATGAAGTTGCTCAGTTTATTGAGGGCTTTAATATGATGTACAAAATTACATGTGTTTGTATTAAAAATTTTTGAGTTTCGTTTATGTAAACATTTTTAAAAATAATAAATTTTGGAAATTTTTGTTTTTTAATAAATGTGGTCTTGTGACATAGCTTAGCTTATTTCAAATAAGCATTTTGAACCGGAAGTCATTTATGACAAATAATAAAAGAATTTCAGGGTATTACGTAAATTTTGATTTTGGCTACAAAAATGGACGTCATTTTGAAACGAATAAAGATAACTAAATTCTGTTTCCACAAAAATGTTTGTATTAAATCGACCTTTCTATTGATGTATAATATGACAAATGTTTGTTTTTGAAATTTCCGGGATTTGAACCTGTGACCCCCAGTTTTTGGAACACTCTGTATTTATACAACGTTAAAAATATTTTAAATTATTCCTTGGAGTCAATTTAGTGGGAAATGATCTTATTTCAAGATTGTAGGACAAACTGTTGATCTATAATTGATTTGAGACACCTTACGTGAGACACCCGGTATATATATTTTCGCTTAGGATGTTTTGTGTTGAGAACTCCTCCTATAATTAATTTTCAACCGATATTCAAGTTTTAGTGTCGTTGGATAGGGCTTGGTCTGTAGTTGTTTCCGCAAAAAATTGATGAATATCGGACATCAAATAAGGACACTACACACAAATTAAATTTGAAATTTTCCCTTTAGAATACCATTGGGTTTCGGTTGAACATTTTAAACATCTGTTTATATGCATCTGTAAATATGTGTAGGTTTTCGTAATAAATTATATTTACAATATTAGATTGGTCGGATGTCGTTAATTAAGAACTAAATGTTACATTTGTATTGTATAAAAGATTTTCGATTTCGAGCAACAAGAAGACTAGTATAATTAATTATTGTTGCATTATAATAAACATTTCACTGGATTCATAATTTATTTTTATAATTGCTGGCAGAGTTATAATTATTATTTTTACCTTGGAATGAACCAGTAAACTCTTTACGCTTAAAGTATTAATTGATGTTAATTAACAAGATTGCCGTCCTAACCAAGGTAATTTTTCTTCTGGTCCTTAACTCTTCCATGCTTCTTATTATGGTAAAATCGTATAATGTTCTTATGATTTTTACCTTGAGGGGAAACATGTTGACTTCATTGGAATAAATTTGTTGAATGTAAATTGTTTCCATTTATGCAAAAAAAAAAAAAAAAAAAAAAAAAAAAAAAAAAACTATGGTCGTATTAATAAAACAAATAGTATTAAATGAAAGAATATTAAATCAAGTTAATAGTTAAAGTCCATGTTTAGCTGATCACGGCTCATAAGCATAATTTTCATCATAAAAATCAAATATTACTTTTATTAATGATTGAGAAATATAGTTTTGTCTCCCTTTTACCTATAATTCTCTTCAATTGGTATAAAAAATAATATACAAAATTATAAGCAAGCAAGTATTTATAATTACGTCTAGACATAGCATATAAAAAGAAAGATAACTACAAAATTCAATTAGACAACTTTGCATTTTGGTAATCTTAAACAATAATAGTAATAATAATCATTTATTTGCCCTTACAACATTCATTGCTGTCAATACAACAGTGTCGATACAACAGATTAAATACTAATCAATTGTAAAGTCAATAAATAAATAAATATAAAGTTTTATAAATGACTTATGTTATTATATAGCGTCATCATATATCATTGCATACTTAATAACCTTGTAAATAATTTAAAAGTTAGTCTGTATGTCTTTTAATCAATTAAATATGAATAAATTTTTACATTACTTTCCTTTTCACGGCATTAAAAATATTATTATACGATGGAAGAAGGGCATCTTAACAGGTGTCTAGAAACATTTAAGAATTTAACATTTAATGTATTTTTAATTATTATAAAAGGTTTTAAAACATTACTTGTCATTTTCATAATTTGGAATGCTTAAAATATTTAAAGTAAGATTGTAATTGATAGAAACTTTGAAAACTATTAAAACTATTTCATTAATTATAAATAAGAGTTCTGTCTTCTAATATTGATTTCATATTTCTGTTGTTTAATTAATTAAAACTAATACAGGGTGTCTCACGTAAGGTGTCTCAAATCAATTACAGATCAACAGTTTGTCCTACAATCTTGAAATAAAATCATTTCCCACTAAATCGACCCAAAGGAATAATTTAAAAATATTTTTAATGTTGTATAAATACAGTCTGTCCCAAAAACTGGGGGTCACAGGTTCGAATATCAGAAATTTCAAATACAAACATATGTCATATTATACATCGTTAGAAAGGTCTATTTAATACAAACATTTTGGTGGAAACAGAATTTTGTTATCTTTATTCGTTTCAAAATGGCGTCCATTTTTGTAGCCAAAATCAAAATTTACGGAATACCCTGTAATTCTTTTATTATTTGTCATAAATGACTTCTGATTCAAAACACTTAGTTGAAATAAGCTAAGCTTTACAATGATATGTCACAAGACAAAATTTATAAAAAACTAAAATTTTAATAATTTAATATTTTTAAAAATTTATACATAAACAAAACTCAAAAATTTGAAATACAAACACGTGTTTTTTGTACATCATATTAAAGCTCTCGTTAAACTGAACAACTTTGTAATTTACACTAATGCCATATCTCTCATGGTTTTGTAGTAATAACGTAAAAATGACATTCTTCCATTTAACTTGCATGTTAATTTAATGGTATGGCAACAATGGAAGAAGGACTGCCATACTATCATGTTCTGATTAATTAACATGCAAGTTAAATGGGAAGATGGCATTTTTACGTTATTACAACAAAACCAAAAGAGATCCGGGATTAGTGTAAATTACAAAGTTGTTCAGTTTAACGAGAGCTTTAATATGATGTACAAAAAGATTGCCGTTTGAGTTACAATGGAGTTTATTTCTCATGAATTACGTAATTATTTGTTTTCGTACTATGTGATGTATTGGGTTCTTCCTGTTGAAATAAATAAATAAAAGACATGTGTTTGTATTTCAAATTTTTGAGTTTTGTTTATGTAAAAATTTTAAAAAATAATAATTTTTTGAAACTTTAGTTTTTTTTATAAATTTTGTCTTGTGACATATCATTGTAAAGCTTAGCTTATTTCAAATAAGTGTTTTGAATCAGAAGTCATTTATGACGAATAATAAAAGAATTACAGGGTATTCCGTAAATTATGATTTTGGCTACAAAAATGGGCGCCATTTTGAAACGAATAAAGATAACAAAATTCTGTTTCCACCAAAATGTTTGTATTAAATAGACCTTTCTAATGATGTATAATATTACATATGTTTGTATTTGAAATTTCCGAGATTCGAACCTGTGACCCCCAGTTTTTGGGACACCCTGTATTTATACAAAATTTAAAATATTTTTAAATTATTCCTTGGTGCCAATTTAGTGGGAATGATTTTATTTCAAGATTGTAGGACAAACTGTTGATTTGTAATCGATTTGAGACACCCTGTATATTATAATTTTTTATCCTATAATTTCCCTCCAAACTCTTATTACAAATAAGATTTAAAGTGCTGTATATATCAATACAAATCCACAAATTAAATTACTCTTTTGCCATATAGTGGCTTATAAATTTACAGTGACCATCGTGAAAAGGAAGGTATTTCTCAAAAAAAGAAAAAAAATCCGTACCGTGAAAGCAACATAGAATGAAAATTTCAGAAAACAGAACAGAAAACGATAAATATTTAAATGTGATAACAAATAAAATTAAAATACTTTTTCATTTTACTACTTATAGTTAAATGGTTTCGTTCTACTTAAAAACTTCTGATATAGGTTGGACATATCGTTTATAACTTTATAAGACTTCAAAAGAAGCTTATATGTTTTCAAAACGAGAATCTTGTACGATTTTATAAATCCTCTTCTTAAGTGACAATTCTAATCTAAGCTATAATAAGTCCCATTTCCAAAAAAAAAAATGTCCAAGGCCGGAATCAACTTTTAATTGCTGACCCAACCTTAGCAGTAAGTGGTATGGATCTTCCTCGGAAGCAGTGGACCGTTCTCAATCGATTCCGCACTGGTGTGGGAAGATGTAATTATTGGAAATACAAATGGGGAATGACAGAAGACCAGTCATGCCGCTGTGGAGCGGAGTTGCAGACTATGACTCACATAGTCAATGAGCGAGTGCCCTTTGAGTGCTTTCCCCAAAGGATTGATTAGGCTGCATTGTGCAAGTGAAGCTGGGCTGCAATGGCTTAGCGCCCTGGATTTAGCTTTGTAAAGAGAGATTATAACTTTATGTTTTTAGTTTAGTTTTTAAATTTTTTGACGCAGGTGCTAAGCACCTCAGTGAATGTATTATATTTTTCTGAAGTTGGTGGCTGGCTATTAATGCCATACGATATATATATATATATATATATATATATATATATATATATATATATATATATATATATATATATAATAAGTCCCATTGAAAATTCATGCTCTAGAACACTAAAACTTTCTTGGTTGTTGATTTGGAACAGAAATAACAAACAATAACAATGGAGTTCATGTGAACTGTGACAAAGAGTCTCATTTACTATACACTGGACATTATTTAAGCTTGATATCTATGAGCATAAAGTTGGTAACAAATTTTAGAATATTTACAGAAAGGAAGAAAAGAGTAATATACCAAATCATCTGATCAACTACTGTAGAATTTTAGGCTACGTAAAAGCATAAGAACAAAATAAGTTTTAATCCAGAAAAAATATGTAACTTAAAAAATATGTGTGTAACTCTTTTCTTTTTAAGGCCACTAACTAACATTTTCTATTAGGAACATCTCATAAAAAAAGCCCTAAATTAGAGAGTGAAACTATAATTGATTTGTTTTAAGTATTTATATAAAACTATTCACAACCAAAATTAACATTCATGATGATGTGAATAACTTGTAGTGGTTGATAGATTAGAGCTAAATTAGTTCCTAAGCTCCTTAGAGAACACAAGTGATTTATAAATAAAGCAAAATGAAAATAAAAAAATTCGGACCTCAGGTGTTTGGCAGGCAACCGTTGTATAATAATGAAGCCTTGCTAACCCCAAAACGATGTTTACAAACTGCGATTCCCCGGGAGGCCGGAAAACCAAACAAAGTTGATTTGGAGTGCAAGTTAGCGCATTACTCATGAACTGCGGGAGTTTGAGGTTTCATCTTCCTCAGTGATACATTTACTTCATTTTATCCTGTATTCTCTTAATTGATTATGCATTTTTTTTATTTCGATCACAAAACATAAGATTTTTCTTATAATGAATTACGTACAGAGCAATATAGGAGGTAAAATTTTAATACCTTAATAAATGAGTATGTATATATAAACAAGAAATGTGCTATGTCATTGAGAGACTATTACATATGAAGGCTAATTTAGAGACATGTGATAATTTATTGAGAGTTATGTTTTATGTAATGTGATTATGTCTTAAAACCGTTATATTGAATTTTAGAACCCTAAGAAAAATTGGTATTAAAAGGTTTTACTGCAGTTATTTGTGAAGTAACCAACTTTGGAGGAATAAATTAAATTTTCTTACCACAATTTATATTCTTGCTGAAAGATATTAAAATAATTTAAAATATAGGAAAAATTATATTTATTGCATAGAAAGATAATTACAGGCAGCGTTTTTTTTTTCAAGGAAAAATATCTCTCATGAATAGTTGAAGATCATTTAGGACACAATATTTAAAAAAATGTAAAACTAATTTCATTAATTTTTGTTTCGGAAATTTTATATTATAAAATAAACAATGTAAAGTGGTTGATTCCAAAAAAAAAAAAAAAAAAAAAAAAAAAATCAACTAAGGATTAAGGTAAAAGTTAAAATTGTAACGAAATTTACCCTATGTTTATGAATATTTTTTTTAAATATAGCATTGTATAAAAAAAGTTCAAACCAATAAACATGATTTGTTAGTGACATACCTTTTTTTTGCTTTTGTGTCATATTGTTTTAAGGAAGTTTATGAAATGTGTTTTAACACCAATAACATTATAGAAATTAAGGGATTATAAAGTACAACAGTACAACATTAAAAAACAATTTAACATATGCTGTACTTTTTAAAGAGTAATATTCATGGAGGAAATCGTGAAACTCTATTCATAAACTATGAAAAATAATCTCGTTTTTAATTACAGAGTGAATATTTAAAAGTCCTTGCGCCCGTCTCACCATGGCATAATGAGAAGTCTCTCATTGTACTATTCAGAAGATTCAATGATATTGCAAATATCTTTGATGACACAGGCACATATCTCTTAGTGATATAATCACATGACTTATCACGTAATCGACTTATGCACATAACCCTCAATATTCACCACTCTCGGCAGTGGTACTGCAGTGTTAATTTGTTTGGAGCGACATCCATTTTTTTACTCATACTTCACTAGTTCTGAAATTAGCCAATACCAGCACTAATTGCAGTTAAGTACAAACGGCCGTATTCATTGGACTCTTGAGTTGGCTAGCCGTGTGCATATGGTAGAGGAGTTAGATTATGCTTCTTCACCAGTTAGCGTCCTTTTTACCAACCATGTTTAAAATCCACCTGATTAACTTTAATTTTTTAAACTGCAATTCTTCAAGACAAAACAGACTGTTATCATGCTTGTTTCTTGTCATTTTAACACAGTTAACTGCTACTAGAGCTTGTATTAGTGAGCTCCTAAACTAGCGAAATATGGATGAAAATATTGCTGTATATCCCTTTAAACTAACACTAAATAACCAATGTACGTTCCTTCAATAAATTTATAATCTTTTAAAGTCTTAAAGATCCGTTTGAAACACCGGTTACACTACATTTGAGGTTGTTTGATACATAAGTACACTGTTTATTTAATATATAAAAGCTTTATTAAAAATGTAATAAAAACATATAAAGGCATTTAAGTGTGTTCAACGATACATTGAATGTAAGATGCTAGTGTTTTCAAAACATTTCTGCAATCGTCTTATAAAATCCGTTATTTATAACAACAACAAAAAAACTTTTACATGAGAACTACAAAGCTGACATTACTTTGCTGTGAACTACATTAAAGTTATATTCTGTATTTCTACATAAAAACCCTGTAGTATGGTTTATTATTAGTTTAATTAGTTAGTTTTATTGGTACTTTGTTTAATTTTTATCATTCGTCATTATTACAGTACCTCACTCTTTTTGTCTAAAATATTTTAAACTTACATCGAGTCTATTGATTGGATGGAAAGCTAAAATATGTTAAACACTCATTAAATACTCAAATTGTCCTTGTGCAAATTTGCAAGAGGTGTAGTTTCATCAAATTTGTCACTGTTTGAAGATACGGAAATTATTACAAAGTAAACTTTAACTTTACTATTTCCAAGCACTTGGCTTTATGGGCTGTCCTGTTAAAGGATACAATTTGTATAAAAGAAGAAAATCTCATTAAATTTTGCAAAACTAGAGATGCCACATGATTATGGTCTTATAACGTAGAAGACTAATTAGTTGAACAAAATAAAATGAATGTGTACTATATTTTTGTATAGCTTTAAATGTAGTCATATCTTTAATAATGGAGTTCATTAAAAAAAAAAACTTTAAAAGGTCTTATAGGGCAAATTAGAAGTGATTTTATTTACAATTAAGTTATATATGATTTAATTTAAAGCATAATAAATATATGAACACTTCTGATATGCTCTCATACTGGTCTCCAAAAATGTACAATTTTTTATAAAATAATCTGTAATTGAGGAGAATGTGGAAATTTGCATACCTTAAGTGGGGAAATCGTATGTAAGGGATTAAAATCTTAACCTGTAAAGTCTGGTTCCCTATGGGATAAACCATGTAGCACTAAAGACGGCTATGGTAACACCCAGTGTGATTACTGCACCTTATTTGTTCTAATTTTACTATATAAATAAGATTTCATTGGAACAGTCACAATACTGTAACCGTTGATTTAAATTATATACTTTTTTAAACATGATTTTTTTTATTTTTTAGATCTCTTTTGCAAACTAAGAATTTTGAAAAGTTGCAATAGAAAATAAAACAATGAAATGTTAAATAAGCATTTTATAAAACCTCAACCAATCATTTAAAGTTAAAAGGGGCTAAAACTATTTTTAAAATTCAATTTTAAGTATTATTTATACAGTTTTTTTATTTATTTTAAAAACAATATGATTCAAAATTGTACCAAAAGTCCTGGTAAAACTATAAGGTTTCGTAATGTAATAATCAAAGAAATGGGCATATTTAAAAATGCTTTACATCTGACAGCAAAACTTATTGTGGTTGTGAACATCAGGATGTGGATGTATTATTTTGCCTTTGGCCATGAATGATTAAAACACAGCCTCGACTTTAGCGTGGCCATACGCTGTCACTCCTAAACAAAACACAAAAAAGTGTATAAAAATCAACTATTGAGGAAAAATAATATCGTTGCACAAAGTTTGCAACGGACACAGAAAAAGGTTTTTAAGCTAAATTTGCGATATTACACTAATGTATCACATACTTATTTAGCCTATCTTAAATAAGGAAAAATAGTAAATCATAATAGCATATTACAGAATGGAAAATCTTATTCATAAATCAGGATCATAATTCAATTAATAAATTAAAAATTCGTTTAAAGTGATGGTGTCAGTAAAACATAAAAATTAGTAACCAAATTTTGCCAAACTAGTACAATTGTTTTTTGTTTTGTTTTGTTTTGTTTTTGTTTTTTTTACGAAAAATACATATATTGATAAAAATGAAATACAGTAATAAAATATGAATCAATGTAATGAAATACAAATTCAAGAAACTAAACGAAACACTGTAGGATAATAACAAACAAGGTATTTTTTTTTTTATTTTACACAAAAAGTAAATGTTATACAAACGAATTTATAATTTACTTTATGAATAAACGATTATATAAAAAACATATGCGTCTTTAAATATTTTTAAATTAAGGACAAATATTCACTTCCACAACAAAATTGATTTTTTTCAAATATTTCCAAACTTGTACTGCAATTAATATGAAACTAACCATAGAGGCCAAAGGAAACATAAATTTTTTCATGTCTTTCATTGATTTTTTTCTGTTTTTTTGTTTTTTTAACCAAGCTATGAAATGGCCATTTTCATTTTTCAAAAAACAACCATTTTTATATGTTGCCATATTTGTCGATGAACAAGACTAAGATTCAGCGTATTGGTTATCAAACCTCACTTTACTAGTCAGTAGTTTTTTGATCGACTTGAAGAATTGTTGTTGATCTTTTACGTGTAAAAAAATGGACGGTAATAAAACATCTATAAGTCAGAAATACGGTTAAACTTAATTAAAAAATTATAGAATACAGCTGTTTTAATCATTTAATATTATTAGCCAAAAATTTTACTTTAAAAAATAGACATAACTGTTAAGAATGTACACAAACTTTGTACCTCATGACAAAATTTCTGGTGATATATGTCTTTCTACGTAAGAAGGAAACATATAGCTTTAATCTCGCCGTGGTATGAGCAGGTGTTGCGCTCTTATCATATTTCCCGTTTAAGACAACGCAAACATCTATACTTGCTTTAAAATTTTCAGTTTATGATGAAAATAAGTATGTTTTACATAAATCGAAGCACTAAAATAAAATGATTAAATTTGTATTTATTTCCTAGAAACAATTTTTATTTATTTCAATTTGAAAATGTAAAAAAATCATCTTGAGAATATATTTTTAATATCGGTTAATCTACTAGGCTTTTTATAACCAAGCACTATTACTCATATTGAAATAAAAATAGATTTCAAGAATTTTTTTTGTATTATAAACAATATAGTAATCTAAATATAAATTAAACAAGACAGAATATCACTAGGGTAAAGAAGACAAAAAATGACTAAATGCTCATCTCAAATCGAGCATTAAAGCCAACCAAAATCAATTCAATCAAGCTCAATAGAGAGTAAAGGATATTTTTGTGAAATATATAATCATAAAAAATAAAACTAATATTCAGGGACAAACACAATAACAATACTTTGCTGCAATGAGTATGAAACTTACTGGCCATTAATTTTGTTAAGGAAAAAAATTACAATCTTCTTATTAAACTTGATTTACAATCGATCCAACAAAAGCCAATGAATATATTACACGGAACATCATAGAGTTACATAATTCAAACCCGTTGCTTAGGTTGTTGCTTGGTCTTAAATTTCCAGGGCTTACGTAAAAATTTCAGTTTTTAGCCAATGATAGCTCCCCATTTGATGAAAATAGTGTTGTAATAGAAATTGGAGAATTACTACATCAGCTGATTGTTCCAGTAGGATACATGTTTTAATTGATTTGTTTCTAACCTCACAAGAGTGTGATCATTTGTGACTGAGTACAACTATTTGATCAAGCGACATCCGTGTGGTTAAGATTTGGATGATTGGCCGTTCGTTAACTATACATTTTTGACTATTTTATTACGATTATTTACCATTATCAGTTGGTCATAGATAAAGTAATGTATGCAACGATTGCAGAATTAAAATTAAAAAATAAATAAATAAAAGAGTTAAAATATCACAAACCCAGTAGATATGTCGATTTATTATGACGGTAATTTTTACTCTTCCAGTCCTAACAAAGATTTTTTGCGGAAGAGCCAAGAAAAATGTATTATGCACACAGTGGCCCAGCCTATAGTTTGGGACTATTCTAAAAAATCTCAATACCACTAAAAAACCTCCTCTACTCTTTAAGAACCTAGCATAGTATTGTTTGTCATATTACATTAAACTAGGCCTAAATCAGGATGATTTAGGCCTAGTTTAATGTAATATGACATAAGTCCATTTCGCTTACTCCTTGACCAGCTGCAAGGTCAGGGGATCTGGCCAGCTTAGTGAAAATTCACCGGCAATTTTGTGGCCTCCAGGCGGGTCCCTTCCCAATGAGGGCAGCGGAAGAAGGTGTGCTCCGCATTGTCGGGAACGCCCGGGCAATAATTGCAATCTGGCGGACCGGTCTTGCCCATCGCGTACAGGTACGGCCGAAAAATAGCCGTGACCTGTCATTAATTGGGTCAAGTAGTAGTCCTTCTCCCCATGTCGCCGTTCAACCCACGGTTGAACCCCTAGCTATGCGAAGCGCATCCAACATATCCACCCACCTCGCCCAGTTAAAGGCATTCTTGACATCAAGTGTAACAAGAAGCACTACTCGGTGGGAGAAATGGTTGTTGACTCTCGGCTCTCTCCACAGCTCTCTGGACTTCGGGAAGGGGTCTGCTTCTCAAACAGCTTGCCAGCCGTGTCCAACATGCAAAGAGGCCTATGTGAAGACGTCAGCTAAGGATCACCTTTGCCCTTGCTGATCAGTACAAGCCTATTGATTTTTCAGGGAGCCGGAAACACCCCTTCTACCAAAAAGCGTTGTACATTCTCAAAAGGATTAATTGCACAGGACTTCTTTAAAGCCTCGCTGGGAATTCCGTCTGGGTCAGGAGCCTTGTTGCACTTTAGGGAGAGAACGGAAGTTTCCAGCTACCCGATTGTGAAGAGTATGCCTGGTGAGAGAGTTCTTCGAGATCTCTCATCTTTTTTGGATCTAAAGTAGATTGGTTTTGTTACCAACCATAGATATGTTCACCTGGATCTCGTATTCAGTTCTTCTCTCACGAATACCACTGTGTGTCAGTCTGTGGATCCGTTGCTACTCTGTGAGCCATGTCATTCTGCTCTCTTAGTCTCAATAGAATGGGCTCTTGACACCAGGTATTACGAGAAAAAATTACTTGATAATTATTACAAACCTGATTAGATGCAATTTGCAAGACTTAAAGAGCTATTTGCAGAATAACGTGCTGGTCAGGAATCTGCGACATGATGATATACAAATACAGTTTGATGATTTCACGACACACTTGGGCGACATTGTTCGTATGAATTCAATTATTGTAAAATAGATTTCTTCGTATAATTTTCATCGGTGGCTTATTCCTCTTCTAGAAGAAATGATAATTTTGAATAAAAACATTACATGGGTAATATTAGGAATCCTTGTGCCACTATGACTTCTTGAGATTCAGGAAAGTTCGTAGTCAATGCATGAGGGAGATTGATATAAGGCGTAATAACTATATTTCCCATCAAGATAATGTAATCCCTAATTATATAAAGACATTTTTGTTCTTCATAAATGGCCTTAGGGGAGGCTCCAATGTACCAAGCTACATAAAGTGTAAGGATAGAGAGATGCCCAATCCTCCTGGAATGAGTAATCTATTTGCATACTATTTCGAGTCATTCTATGCTCCAGCTGCAAGCTCCATACCAACCATCTATCATTACAACAATATCTTGGCCCTGTCAAAATGTGTTATTCAACACAAGGATGTAGAAAAGAAATTACTTTATGTTGACATTACAAAAGGGTCAGGACTTGGTACAATACTTCCTGCTGCTCTGAAGTACTGTTGTAAGGAACTATCCACATGACTAACTACATTGTTCAATGCATTGCTAGCAAACGGAGTGTTTTCTTCTGCTCTTAAAACGGGCCATATTGTGCCTATTCTGAAATCTGGAGATGATTCTAACGTCACGAATTACCAGCCTATTGTCATTAGTCGGCAGTTTGATGGTTTGGTGTTGGACCTTATACAGTCCCACCTTAAGCAAGTTATCGTCGATGAGCTGCATGGTTTTCAGGGGGGAAGATCTACAGTCACCAACGTCCTGATACTCCAAACATATGTCTTAAATGATTTTAGTAAAAGAAACCATGTTGATGTCATCTACATTGAAAACAGTAAGGAATTTGACAGGATCAGTCATCTACATTTATTGGCAAAACTAAAAGGATATGGTATTTATGAGACTTTGTGGGATTGGTTCTGTAGTGACCTAGCTGATAGAAGACTGGTTGTCAGGTTTGCTTCTGGTCTGTCTTTAAATTAAATAGCTACATCTAGAGACTCTTAGGGGTAACATCTTTTTGGATTATTCATAAATGACATTTCTGAGGGGATAGACGTGAAGTGCTTGCTCTTTGCAGATAATGTAAGAGTTCTTGGAAATTATAACTTCAGAGGATTGTCAATCCTTTTAAGCTTTTCTGTACCGCATGTGCGATTAATGTGAAGCAAATCAAATGTCAGTGAATCCAGCTAAATCGGTGCTAATCACATTTTATTGGAACGAAATCCCATAATGGTTCACTACTGTTTGAAAAGCATTGGAATTGTGGGACAAGAACTAGTTAAGGATCTTGGAATATTAATGAATTCGACTCTGAAGTTCAATGAGCACATAGAGATGAGAAACTCAAAACCCCAGCAAGAACAAGACAACCACAGATGTTTAATCCGGGATTTATTAACACAAGCTACCTGCAACATTCTTCTATTCCAAGGATGCAGATGATCTCCAACGACTTCGGTGAGTTTTTGAAAATGCTTTGGAGAGTTCCTGGCCACATCCAGTTTATCGCCGTTTCGCTCTCTTCTCACTGGTGTTGAGTGATAGTCAACTACTGATATATGATGTGGTGATGAGTGAAATGTGAATATGGTGGTGTCATCAAAGGGTCAGATGAATTCCTTCTGTGTTGGAATCATCCAGTTTCATTTAAACTCTTATTCCTTTCAGTGGAGCACCTTGTGTGGGGTTGGTGGTGCCTTAAGAGGGACACATGGTTGATGAAAGAATAAGTGCTGAGTGTTAGTGTTGGGTAAACCACTCACTGCAAAAAAGGCAAAAGGAAATGTTATGATTATTGTAGTATTTTATTTAAGTAAAAGTTGTTATTGCAATATTGACGTTTGCTAGTCATAATATAGGTGCTGCTACTATTTTTTATTTTGTTGTTACCTGTATTATTATATTTATTGTAAAAGTGTTATTACTTGTCATGCACACATGTTCCTCTTTGTAATTTGTTAGTTATTTTGCATCATTTTGTATTATCGATTGTGTAAAATGGTTGTACCTCGGAAACAGAATAAATAAATAAATAAGAGCGAAACGTCCTCTACACGTCCGAAGTCAACCGGCGCGGCGGTCGCTGTGGATGTTCAGGAAACAATGCAAGGACGATCCTCCTTATGGTGGCGCCCTACACATGCTAAATTAATACTAATACACTAATAATAAAACATTTATGCTAATATACACAAAAGTGTTATAATATTAATGATAAATACGAGGTTTTTCACTACATTCATTGCATGCGAAGTTAATTTCAATATTATTTGAAAATAAATACTCAAGAGAACAATCATGATATTATTTAATACATATTTAATTTTTATGAATGCTGAAGATGGATATATTATGAATATTAAATACGTAACGACTAGCACTTGTAGGCCATCGTTACTGGTCAGCCCTCAAGGGCCCTAAACTATACCTAATTACGTACCATTTAATACAATAAGATTTTTAGTTCTTGTTTATGTTCTAAGAACACAAAATCTGATAATTCTGCATGTATTATGACAAACTTCTTTCACCAATATTAAACTAATTCTAAAACAATTTTAAACGTAGGTAATTCTTGCATACTAGTTAAACAAATCCTCAAATTGCTTGTGATATAATTTTATATTCATTGTTATTGTTAGAGCGCCTAAGTTACCGTAATGTCTCAGAAAAAGTTTCATTAAAATCCACAAAATAACTAATATTTTTCCAACACCAAACACATTCTAAGATCAGTATAAAAATTCACCACAGTTGAAATATGTGTTCTTATTTAGGATTGAATATAGTAAAAAGACCTCATCAATACTTAACAAACGTTTTTACAGAAATATTTTTTCCTATAGCATCTGATCGCTAAATTGGCGTTCATCATCATATTATGATAGATAAATTCACGATTTTGTTTGTTATAAATTATAAAGATATGAATTTATAATTTTTTTTATTAGTTAGCCCAATATGTTTTAACTCAAAATTAGTCATCACTTTCTGAATTGAACAACTCTAGACTTTTTTACAAATTTTTAAAGATTTTTGTATACCATCAATAACGTTGCATTTATTTTTTAGACCCGATAACCGTAAAAGTTGGAGGCCAGAGAAGGCCAACTGACAGGTCTTAAATTTTCCTTACCTCTGCTTAGCTTCATCCATTACTTTATTGCTAACTTATTGATTCAGCATCTACTAGATTAAACGTTCAGTTTTGTTTAGTTAACTTTTTTAATTTTAAAAGTTATTTTTTTGTTTCTTTAACATTACTGTTTCTAATATGTCGAATATTTTTTATACAACGACAATAATTGACAATTTAGAACTTTACAAATAACACATTACATAACAACATTAAAAATTCTTCAAAATGGCAGATGTAAAAGTTAATTTTAAATATTTTAGTTACAGCTAAATTAATTAAAATATACAACACAAACATTTGAAATCAACTTTTCAAACCCTGCTAATGTAACAAAGGTCGTACTTATAAAAAAAATCACTTTTAAAATTTCTAAATTGTAGTGTGAATTTAAATTGAATTAAATTAATAGCGAATCATAATTTTATCATAGTTAATTTTCAATGCCCTATGGTGTATAAATTGAATCCAAGTGCAATATATAGAATACATAATTTTTTATACAATCAAAAATTTTTCATTTCGAATTATAAAAATAAAAAATACACAATACTAATAATAATAATCTCCCAAACTTGATACAGTAAATTACAATTGTGTGTGATAAAAATAATACAATTATCAGTAAAAAACAATAAATAAATAATTAAAAACAAAAGTTACATTTACTTTTTCATACCAGTCTGACTGATATATTTTATACAAGGATTTAATTTTCAACAACAATTAAATAAAGTTAAATAAAAAATATATAATACTTGTATAAATATATAACATATATTTATAAATACATATGTGTATATTTATTGTAAAAATGTATGTATATATATTGTATAAATATATAAAATATATAAAAAATTATATAATACAAGTAGATTAATGTGGAATATAAAGCTGTGTAAATAAAAAATGTTTTACATTGTTATATATTTTTGAAATTTGAACATTACGATAGTAAAATTTTATATTGTGAGAATTTAAGCTAACAATATATTTAATCAATCATACTATCATTATTGCTTATTTAGCAAGTTAAAATTGATCATGTAGGCCTATGTAAAAACAATTCTTCTGAAAATAAATCCTCACATTTGTTTATACTATTCAGACATCATAGCAAAACATTGGAATTGAGATTTCAGTTTTTTTTTTATAAAAACCTAATGAAACCTCTGCTTTACCTCTGGTTTTCTACCATTAACGGTATTATAAGTAGCATTCATATATACACATCACGTATTTTAATCCTCTAATGGAGGTATGTAGATCTGTAGCTAGTGTAGCGTAGTCCATTATCAAAAAGTAATTCAAAGGTTTCAAATAAATAAACTATTCCGATCTGGATAGGAAAAAAATATAATTGAAATGCATTAGATGGATTTACTGTCAAAGCAGCCTAATTCCAAATTAGTTAATATAATTTACTATTTTTTTATAAAGAAGAATCATAGTTTTCTTAACGGCCATTTAACTGCAAAACAATACAAAAATTATTGGCTTGTGTATTTAATTCCTTTTAAATATTGGATTGTGTTGGAAAGTGATCATGCTTTCAACGTAGATTAAGCAGTAAAACACAATAATTTTTCTAAAACTCTTGTACTACAGCGTTTAATGCAGAACAGTTTAAAAATAAAAGAGAAATGTCAATATCGATTAAGCTATTTAGAAATGTTGTGCTAGGAGGACCCAGTTTATGCTCATGAAATTATTAATCGTCACTTCCTTTTCTCAGACAGTAATTGTTCGCTCCACTCACTCGCCTTTTCTTTTTGAGACGAGCTCGTATCTTTGCTCACTTACCAGGCCAAAGAGTGCTAGCTGATGATCTTAGTTCGTTTGACCATGTTAAAGATATAACACATTGGATTAAATTTCCAATTATCAGCTGATTTTGTTCAATTAGCAGTCGGGAAAAATCTCCTTAAGGAAACTTTGAAGGGCTCTGGGACGTAAACAAGGTTTTTCCCAGCCATTAAACTTAAATACAAAACCCCCCAAAACCCCCATATTTGAAGAACAATTTTTAAATCGTTGGACAAAAAAAAAAAATGTGCCTTCAAATATTGCTTATTTTAGAGTAAAAGATTTCCGGTGATGTTCTCCACCGCGATGTTTTACCACTAGCGCTGTCGCGTGCAGGCGAGCAGTCTTGTGCTGTAAAGTGCGGGGGGCACGTGAACGTTCGAGTCTTAAGTCACAAGTCGTTAAAGTGTCCGCATACTAAATTCAACGCTAAACTCGTAGAAATATTACACTGAAACTTCTTGAGCTGGGATCTATTTCTGGAAACATAGCTTTGCATGGAAAATATAAAACTTTTCAAAGAGAGATGATGCGTTTTAGTACATAACAAAAATAGTAATTTTAATGGTGTAAATAAATATTATTTCAAGGTAATTTTTATTTGCTTTTTGATAATTTAAAAAGAATCATTTAAATTTATTTATATAATGGATGTTGCCTGTCACGGCTTCGCCCGTGGCTTACTTTGCTTGGTAGGTAATCAAATTAATATAATTATTTTAAATCAAGAAATCTTCTTCCCTAAGAATCTAATTGAACATTTCGGTCGTAGTGGGCGGTGCTTGGAGCGATAAAGGAATTTTGCAAAACCTTTTCTTACTGAACGGGTTATCTCAACAATTATGAGAAAAGAGGACCGGAAATTTCGAATTTCACCCTCCTCCAGGCCCTAATGTCATAGTGAAGTATTAGCTATAGAGCGGAGTAATAAGGGACTTCAAAGACTATGCTTGCAAACCGTTTCTTAGTGAGCATCTATGACCAAAGAGGAACGTCCATGTCAAATTTCAACACCATAGACCCTAGCGTATTTTGAAAAAATGTGAGGCAGAGCCCTAAAGGAATTAAAAAATCATATTTGCAAAACTGTTTCTTAATGAGCACCTATTAGCAAAGAGGACCGTTCATGCCAAATTTCTAAAACAAACGGCGTAGGCCTAAATTTTCGTAAACATTCATTCCTGTCAAAAAAAGAAAAAAATAAATAAATAAAAGTCTTGTGCTTTTCTATGTTGTAGTGGATGCCTACAGTTCAGTTGCGAAATTTTTCAAACCGTTTCCTATAGAGGACATAATAGGTATTATGAACCATCGTACAAGTTAAATAAAAAGCCGCTTGTTATTTGCACGTATATGAAAATGCGGTTTTTCATAAATTATAGTCGTTGGGTAACGATTTTTTCACAACTAATAGTTAGCAATCGGGTAGAAAGTAACACAAAGCTTTGTTGAAAAGATATTTGTTCGATTTTAACGCGCATGAGTGAAAGTTGATTCGTACAAAACTTTAATACCAGGATACGGACAATTTATGTTAAACGTTTGGTACCGACTAATTAATATTAATTTTTACATAAACACTAACTAGGCCACTCGCATGATGTAGTAGGTTCAATGGATTAATAGTTAAAATGTAAATTAACCTACTATAAAAATGCATTTCATAGTTATTACTTCTTATAGTTAATGTCATGCTTGGGTTAATTTGATAAAAATGATTTGGCCACAGTAGGTCCATGCTTGTCTTGCAGAACAGATCGCACATTAGTGTTTTACATCACGTATTTTGAGCAGATGCGTATTATGCGAGTACGGAACAGTTCGTTTTCTACGTGACTTATTGAAGGGCCGTGAATCCCTTGTTATTGTAACTGTTTTCTTATAACAAAACTAGCTCTATAAAAAAAATCATCATTGGAAACCACAATATGTATTTAAATATAGTAAAATAAACATTTTTGAGCAATTTTTATGAATGTTTATTTTAGTAAAATGAAAGGAAATATGTAGTTTTGAAAAACATATGGGAAAAAACTGTTTTTAGGGGATTTTCAGTTTTAATTAATTCACTATTTCACATAATTTACCTAACACTGTAAGAAATCTAACAACAAACTTTAGGGGAAAGGCAAAGAACCAAGAACCAACTCAACTCAATTTTGTGCCGGTAATAAAATTAAAAATAATATTTTCTTTGTTTTATGTGTTATTTTTTTAAAGGTATATTGTTTGTTTATTTAGCAAACAATTCTTCATTCTGTTAGGGTCATAATTTAAAAATAATTCTCTTACAAACTCAGACTTTCGGTGGATGCAGAAGAGTGAGTGGCTTGTTGGAAAGTACATTTTTCGATCATGATTCAGTCTTTTGGAAATTTGAGGGATCTATCATAAGGATATAGTGATGTATGTACAATGGACAGTTTTCCATGCTAGTTAGTAGTGTCAAATTGTTGGTGCTGGCCCAGTTCAAGGTCACCTGAGGGATGACGTCATCGAGGTCAATGACCTCACCGATGACGTCATCGATGACGTCATCGATTGCGTCATCGATGACGTCATCACTAATGACGTCATTTCTATGACGTCACACCCATGACGTCACAGAAATGACGTGCTGATGACGTCATCACCCCTTACGTCATCAAAATGACGTCACCGACGCCACTGAGGTCAAGGTCACGCCGAAACTTAAAATTTTTTTGGCACTTTTGCCGTTTCTCGCACTACGCTCCGAGTTTCAGTCAGAGTCCCCGTGACCTTGACCACTTGGAGCGAATTTTCGACGAGAAACGGCAAAAGTGCCAAGTTAAACTCGAGTTTCTGACATGACCCTGCCTAAATGGGCAATTGGTTATCCCTCAGGTGACCTTGAACCAGCACAACACCAACAATTTGATATTACTGTGACCTTGAAAAACCTAACAACGGAGCGCCGACACCGATGCGCACCCCACGACAGCCACCGAGTGACTGACTGTCAGGCTCTGTGTACTCTAGGTATATTGGCTTGAGAGACTAAGACTCTAAACTGTCAGGAATGGGAGTAACTAACTGAATTTTGCAAGGAAAAGTCATTTCATCCAATATATTAAACAAATCTTCATCAGTAAAACTGACATTAGTCTGTTTGGTATAAAACTTAGGGTGTCCGCGCAACAGTTTGCGCCACTTAGCTAAAGTTGAAACTCTCTTAACTTTGAGTGGTGGACAGTGAGCAACTAATAAAGTCTTAACACGGCTAAGTTTCTTACCTAAAGTGTCCTGCGACATGGCTTCACCTCACAAAAGTCCGCACAATACTGAGAGACTGCTTGTAGCGCATGAGTCAAGGGAAAAGAGGTGGGGGAAACAGCAGGAGTGGGGGAAGGTCACAGTGGTGGGGGAAGGTGAGGTGGTACGCTGGAGTATCGCATCACTTCACCATGAGCTGTCCTACAGTCAACACACTGTTCTCTTGGCCCGAGTTGGCACTAGAAGAAACATTTCTGTACAGCTTAGGCTGTGAGAGCCGAGGAAGCAAAGTCAAAGTGGAAATTGTGTTAAACTCCAAGATGAAGAGTCTCCTAAATAAACTAATTGTATCCCTGCAATCTCCTATAACTTTAGAGAAATACCACTTTATTAAGCGACACCTTATACTTTGGCAAAACGAAGCGGAAATGGAAAAGATTACAGTAAAATTAATCTAACTTAAAACTTGGACTGGACACTCATGGCGATACCACGTGGCGTGCAAACGCCACCCTAAACATTACAAGTTAGGTTATTGAGCACCTCTGGTACGATAACCGATGTGTTAGAGTTAAAGTGTGATGACCTTGAGTCAAAACACTGAAATACTACAAGTCGATATCGTCCCAGAGTTAAAGTGTAGCGACCTACATTCAGAACTTGTAAAATTACTTACATATAGAGAGCTAGAGAACAGCGAGACGCACCGCATGGAAGCCGGAGACATACTGGCGAAGCGGTGTTGTGCAGCCTAGGGACCCAGTTGTGGTGGGGGTATAGCCAACACTTAGAGTACAAGTGTTGTGGGTGACCTTGACCCACTTAACTTACCTGACCCCCCCCCCCCCCGACAAAAGTGCGAACCCCCCCCCCCCCCCGACAAAAGTGCGAACCCCCCCCCCCCCCCCGACAAAAGTGCGAACCCCCCCCCCCACCCCCACCCCCACCCCCACCCCCACCCCCACCCCCACCCCCACCCCCTCCCCCACCCCTGATATCCTGGGCGTGGCAGCCCCGGTGGGGATATAAGGGGGTCCGGCCAGAGCCAGCTCGCAGTCCGCTCCCGCGCGTTGAACGTGAACGACCGGGACGGACCGCCATAGGCATCACTAAACATTGAATGGCGCCTTCAGTGTTTAGCGAAGTCTACTCTAACTTTAAGACTTGTATTAGTTGTAAGATATTGCGCTTGCGTTTGGGTATTGCGAATTGTTTTATATGAGAGTGTTTTACTTGTACCCTATGTCTCCTGTGTCTTTTATCCTTTGTGTCCTGTTTGTTATATGTGTTTAATGTGTATGTGCTTGTTCCAGCATTGACTACGTTGAGCTCAATTGTGTGTGTTGTAAGTGTGTTATATGTTTCTAAAGTGTATACGCTTGTTTTAGCAATCCCCCCTTGAGCTTTTTCAATGCTCAAAGTAAATTGTAAAGTCAGGGAACGGGAGTAGGCCCCCGTGTAAAGCCACTTTTAATAATTGGTAGGCTCCTTGCCAGGCATGCAAAAGGTTGCGGATGGCATTTGGGGAGCATGTCCGTTTGTAAGCTGGCAAGCAAAAGGTTGTGGCGGCCTCTGCACTCGGACCGAGGACGTAAGCCATTAGGGTGTCCTCAGTATGTTTCCCTTCTGGAAACTCAAAATTATGTAAATGAATCTTTGTTAGCTATTTGTGTTTTTAGTCCCCAAGGCCCCCGAACATTCGTGGTTCGCCATGGATGTACGGGGGCCGAAATTTTTTAATGTCCGTGTGGCCTTGACCTACAAAGACTTGTAAAAATTCAATGCATTTTAAATGAAAAATATTAAAGATAGGTTACGGGAGTAGGCCCCCGTGTAAAGCCTATTTTAATTATCGGTAGGCTCCTGCCAGGCATGCAAAAGGTTGCGGATGGCATTTGGGAGCATGTCCGTTTGTACGCTGGCATGCAAAAGGTTGCGGCGGCCTCTGCACTCGGACGAGGACGTAAGCCACTAGGGTGTCCTCAGTTTGTTTCCTTCTGGAAACACAAAATCATGTAAATGAATCTTTGTTAACTACTGAAAAGACAATGCAGTAAATGTTTACAAGTCTTGCGTGGCGAAGGGTACACGACATTGGATGTTGCCTTGTTGTCATAGTTGGGTCTCTTCGGAGGCTACAGCGATGACAACCCAAGTGCCTCACACCCCCAAAGGGGGGTGTGGGGCTTAATTTTTTTAAAGTTTTTTGGTGACCTTGACCTAAATATGTAAAATCTTTCAAAGTGTTTAACAGTCAGGTCTTATTAACACAGTTAATACATTAATGTCTGTTAAAAAAATATAACAGTTAGGTATTTGTAACCCACAAGTTTGGAGTTGTTAATAGTTGGGTCCCTTGGGAGGCTTCAGCTATGGAAACATAAATGCCTCAAGTGGGGCTTATTTTTTAAAAGTGCGAACCCCCCCCCCCCCCGCAAAAAGTGCGACCCCCCCCCCCACCCCCACCCCCACCCCCACCCCCACCCCCACCCCCACCCCCACCCCCACCCCCACCCCCACCCCCACCCCCACCCCCACCCCTAATATCCTGGGCGTGGCAGCCCCGGTGGGGATATAAGGCGGCCGGGCTGCACGCACTTCTCATTCCGGTCCAAGCTCCCATACGGACAGGTACTCTCTCTCGCTCTTGAGACTTTTGTTTTACACGTTCAATTCTTTCTTTACATCTCTTCTTTTCATTTATTACAATGGGTAAAATGGGTCTGAAGCTAAAAAACTACCCATCAACTTCAACCTCGACCGACGCGTCTCGACCCTCATCATCCTCGACTTCGATCCTGGAATACCTGATGACTGCGAACATCCTGAGCTGCCTGACGATGCCGCCACCGCCGCCGCCGCCACCACAGCCCGCCTCAATGCCCAGCCTGTCGCCATTGCCGGCGACAGTGGAAGAGGCTGGTGCACAGCCATCGTCAGGAGAACTCGTCAAGTCGTCAGGCCGAGTCCCGGTAGCCTCTCCAGCACTCTCGCTGCTATCGGACTCAGGATCGGAGTCTGCGGCTTTTGAAGAGACGTCTAGGTCGAGGATCACCCCATACAGCAGAACCCGGAAAATCCTCTCATACACTACATCCCAATGTCCTTCACCTATATCCCCCATGCCACCTACACCAACCAAACCACCCCGTAAATCCATCTTCTCCCCTGATCTTCCCACCATAGACCTAACACGCTCTCCTACCCCGCCCAAAATTGTTTGCTCCATCCCGCTTGAACAATCTTTGCCCCTTCTACCTCCTTCCAACCCCATCCCTTCTAGCCAGCCTAATTCAGAGAAGCTCCAAGACACTCCGCTAAAGAGTCCAACACAGAAACGTAAACGCGTTAAAGCCCCTGCTGGCAAGGGTAAGAAATGCGATTACGCTTGGATGTCTAGTAAGTTTGGGGTTTTGTGTTGCCAGAAACTTGCTTGTGCAGAAGGGGATCGCTGCCAACGACACCTCAAAAGTACAGTCAAATTTCGGCAATTCAAACCCTATACTCTGTACATTAAGCCTAAAACGTTCAAGTTCAGACATCCCCACGGTCCGCAACCGCGGGATATTAGAAGGCTAAAGGTTGATGAAAAATACTATTTCATTGGTCAGACATATGGAGCAGGTAATAAGAAAGTAGAAATCGTTGTAAAAGGTGAAGGCCGCCTTTGTACAATGCAAGTACCACCTCGTATGGTACAAAGAGAATTTTTCATACCTAAAGCCTATCTAATACGAAGGAAAGGATGTGAAACCGTGTGGGAAATGGACTAGGACATGGGCCCACCAAAAAAAACAAAATTGTTAGGCTGTGTTGGACAATATTTAAAAAGTCTTTTTCCAAATTATTTTTCCAAATTTAGTCTTAACCCTCTTAAAGTAAGGGAGAGGGGTATTATACAAGTCAACTAATAAAAAAAAAAAAAATACTTGACTTGTATAATACTTTAACCTGGCGGTGATGTAAAGTCACTGGGACAATCTCAAACCGTGTCCTTGAGGGTGAAGACTAAGTTACAAATAAATCATTAACAAATAAAAACTTACCTCCAAACACTTGTAGCTTGCTACAAGTGTTTGGAGGTAAAAATTTTTCAAAGTTTGAATGACCTTGACCCATATAAATTACTTACAACTAATGTTGTGTATCACGTGATACCCCCACTCTAACGCTCTTACTAAGCTTGTATGAGCCGTTCATTTGCTTCAGTCTGTTTCTGTGCTCCGTGTAAACATGTCACGGTACAATTACAAAGGTGGTGACTTCTTGATAGATCAACACAATGCTTGGGAAGTACTAAACCAGCATAGAATGGAAGTTGAGTATTGTATAAGACAAGACGGGTCTACATTTTATCTATGTATTATAAACAACCAAACTCATAAGTATGAACACTGGACAAAAATTAATTATAACAACATAGATGAGCTGTTTGCTTGGGTGTTTGAGGTGTGTAAAGTTATTGAAGAAACCAAAATAATGGGTGTGCTAAAGGTATGTAAAACTGATGACCGGGAAGACTAAGCAAAATTTCTTTTAACCCCCCCCCCCCCCCAGTGTTATCCCCACCACTAAAAATGGGTATATATAGGAGTGGTGATCAACCGTCCTCTCATTCTGCTTTACACCGTTAAGCTGAACACCACCATGTCTGCTATGAACGTCCCAGCCTCTACCTCTGGCCCGGTCGCCTCCAACTCCAGCCCGAGCATTGGACCAATCCGATCGGCGCCTTCGTCAAGAAGTCGTGTCCGATTCACCGGCTTTGGTCCTGTGAGGAAGGAGTTGCGGAGCAGCGGAGCGTCTCAACCAACCACGACGGATGCATCAACTCAGACTCCACCAAACATCATCGAGTGGTACGACGAAGTGATAGAGCAAAGGGACAGAATGCTAGAGAATACTCGCAGGGAGCTACTTTATGTCAGGAGTAAATGGGAAAAACTGATTAAGAAGTGTGAAAGCCTGTTGGACAGTGATGATAGTGAGGATGAGAGTGGATAGGTGTGTGGGTAAAGACTTGGACTGGGACTTGTGTGTATGTATGAATGTGTGCGTGAATGTGAAATACAGAGCGGGGGATAGATCACTCTGTGGCAATGGACTAACATGCCACTTAGTGATCTATCCCCCGTTCTGGTAATGTTTTTGGATGGCCTTGACCCACTTTACCAAGGCTAGCTAGTACCCCCACCACTGATAAGTGTATATATACGGGTATTGATGTGCAGTTTGGTTATTCTGCTTTGTATCGCTTAGCTGAATACCTCACTTCAACATGGCTTCCAACTGCAAAACTTCTCAGGCTTCCTCTTCTTCTTCAAGAAGGCGTGCTGCCAACGTCCTGCCTGCTACTCGTGGACCTGCTCGACCATTCCACAGCATAACTGTTGCTCGGGCAAACGCCTGCAAAGCTCCAATGCTACGGACCTTGCTGGAGGTGAGCCAAGACGGGCAAGGCTTGCTCAGTCCTGGTCAACGGCAGGAGCAAGAAAGGCGTATGGCGTACTACAGGCTGCAGGGTGTAGTTCCCAGCTTGAAGTTAGGCGATCCGAGAGTAGCAAGCATCAACGAGGCAGCGGACTACATATCACACCTTCACAGTGTTTTAGAAGTAAAGGACCAACAAATTGAAAACTTAAAAGAACAATTGAAACAATTTAACTTTAATCCTGTGGAGTTTGTGGAAGCAGTGATGAGTGATAGTGATGATGAAGGAACTGAATATATATTGGGTATGTAATGAAAGACTTGGACAGGGACATGTGTGTGTGTGTGTAGAATACAGAGCGGGGGATAGACTACTTTGCGGCAATGGACTAGCATGCTGCTTAGTGGTCTATCCCCCGCTCAAAGGGTAGCATTGGATGACCTTGACCCACTTTACAGCAAGGACAACCGGTTAACTGGTATAAAAGAGGGGGGTCTGTACATCCCGACTTCATTCTGCTTTGAACCTTCCAGTGGAACGCTAGAAAATGAGTGGATCACTGATCATTGGTAAGGAGTGGGAGTATGTAACCATAAACTATTTAAACTGTAGAGGGATGTTGAAGAAGGTGTATGATAATGTTAAAAAAATGGTTGTTGAAGAAGGTAGGGTAGTGATTGTAGCGTGGAAGAAGAAGCAGTATACAGGACAACAAGTGAGAGCAAGTGACTTTGGGGGGAATAGTGTATTTCAAATTGGACGAGCGAACTTGGTTAATTTGGACATTGTGTTTTGGGACTTGGAAAGGTTAATTGAAAATAGTGGCAAACATGGGGAACTCTTAATTGGCAGGGAGGACAGAGTATATGAGTAAGTGTAAAAGACTGGGGGGCTTATGTGTGTGTAAAGACTAGGACTTGTGTGGAATACAGAGCGGGGGATAGATCACTTTGCGGCAATGGACTAGCATGCTGCTTAGTGGTCTATTCCCCGCTCAAAGGGTATTATTGGATGGCCTTGACCTATATAAAGGTAGAGGGGGAATAGGTAATAGGAGGGGGAAATTGGTATATATGTAGGACTAATGAATAAAGTATTTAGTCAAGCATTTGTCTAGACACTATCAACAACAACAATGGAGAGCTTCAGTGTTGAGTTCATCCTCTTGGAAGAAGACATCAACGAAGTGGTGGAACTTATAGAGGATAAGACCAGCCAGGGCACATTGGAACTTGTGAATTGCGAACCGTTGGACAATGCCGCAATCGATAAGATTGCATATTTCATGATGCATTTGTATAACGAACAAACAACCAATATGGAGTTTGTGCAGTACCTTTATCAAAACCAAGTAAATGTGCGAGTGACAATTACTTGGTGGCAGTAATAATAAAGTGTAACATATGGATGTGGACTTGGATGTGGACTTGGACTTGAGTGTGGTCTGCGGAATAGAGCGGGGGATAGATCACTTTGCGGCAATGGACTAGCATGCTGCTTAGTGGTCTATCCCCCGCTCAAAGGGTATCTTTACGTGACCTTGACCCACATAAATTGTATAGTTGGTGGGGGTATAAAAAGGGTAAGCAAATTGGATGGATACAACACTTCCATACCATGGCTCCACTTGACAACACCGTGTTCCATCGCAACAGGATTGTCTCTATTCTGGAGGTAATACCTCTAGAAATTATAGAAGTAGAGGACCAACTACCTGCGGTTGATCAAGAAGAGGAGGAGGAAGAGATAATGGATATTGAAACGGACTCTGACGAAGCTGGTTCAACGGACAATGAGGTGGACTTGCACGCCTACGAAACATTAGAGTCGTCATCTGAGTCGGAAATGGAATTCCAATTGGAAATCGAAGAAGAAGAACAAGAACAAGACACTCCCCATCGTCCAATGGATAGGATGTTAGTTGCCAGAAGAATTATGTATTGTCATCGCTGCCTATTCCGTGATGAGGATGATTCCGACTCTGATGGTGATGTTTCACCCTTGTAAAAAGTTTAAACAAAAAGTTAAAAAAGAATGTGAGCGGGGGATAGAGCACTTTGTAGTAAATGATGCTGCTTAGTGCTCTATCCCCCGCTCAAAATAATAATTCCAAATGACCTTGACCTATATAAACTTGCTCAAACAGACATCTTTGAAAAAACTTGTACAAATTATTGAATCTAGACCAAATATCATCAATTTATCAAGCCTACTGATAAATGTATTACAAACGGTTGTGTAAAGGCTAAATTTAGCACATGAGTGATAACCTGTTTCCATATGACGTCACTTTCCCCACCTATCTGCCTCGGATATAAAGGGTCCCGGTGGAGTGCGCTGCTCATTATTGCGTGGACATTCACAGAGTGTGCATTCAAAGCCAAACTGTTTGAAATGGCTCTTTGCGACATTTGTGGGGAAATCTTTCAAGACGAAGATCTTTTCATCATACACAGAGAATTACATGAAGACGAAGATAGAAAAGAAGATATTACCATGGATGAAATAGACTTAGACTCAATTGACCTGTTTTTGGAAGAGCATCAGAAGCAGATGGACTACTACGACAGCTATCTACAGCAAATGCAAAGAAGAAGACCTAGTGTGATCCAATTTGCTGGTGCTGGACCATCTACTGCTACAAGACCTATTGAAGAAGAGGACACCGAAGAAGAGGACACCGAAGAAGAGGATATGGAAGAAGAAGAACTGGAAGATGTAAGACAACTGCGCACCACAGCTTTGCCAGGACGAGTTGTAACACATTTCAAAATTAATAACGTTCAATTGGAATTGGAAACATTCATAACCCAGGCTAAGGAACTTGTTGGTCAAACGTTGAGGGAAGAATTACAAAGGCTAAATTTTATTAAATTTGGAATGGTGTTAGAGGCTATGTTTAACAATACTGATGGTGAAACAGCATTGAGAGCATTCATTACCAAAAACCGAACCCTTACCTTCACCTCCGACATTGATGATATTATTGAAGAATGCTTGGAGGAACTTATAACCAAACTCCAAGAACATGAAGGAAGAGGATCTGGATGGACTTTGTCATCAATCGAAGGTATGGATGTTAGGGTTCATAAACATGGATATGGTTTAAGAGGTAGTAGTTTTATCCCTCTACCAAAGAAAATCCAAAACACTAACTCGTGTAGAAATGTTCAAAATGAGGGTAATGAATGTTTCAAGTATGCAATGTTAACCAAGTATGTTAAAGATCATCCTGAAAGAGTTGGTAGAGAATATTACGAAAATGAACACCGCTACAACTTTCAAGGTCTTACTTACCCAGTTACTTTAAAAGATATTGACAAATTTGAAAAGAAAAATCCTGGCGTTTCAGTCAATGTTTTTGGTCTGGATGATTCCAACAACGTTTATCCTTTGCGGATAGTAAAGGTTGAGCAAAGAAACCATACGGATTTGCTATTGATAACCAAGGGTGAAATTTCCCATTATGTATGGATAAAAGACTTTGAAGCGTTAGTTGTAAAACAATTGACCAAAAGAGTAAATAGGATTACAGTTTGCAAGAGATGTTTCTGCTTTTCTTGGAAAGATTCAAGACGTGGAGGATTGGACTGGTTATTGGAACATAAAAGACTTTGCAACGAGAACTATGAAGTAAAGATAAGTCTTCCACCGCCTACCCGAGCTTCAATACAATTTAACAAGACAGTTCACCAATACCGAATTCCAATAGTGGTCTATGCAGATTTTGAATCAACGTTAGTACCACAGGAGCTGCCGGACGGCGAAGTGACTAGAAGAACAAAATATCAGTTGCATCAGCCCAACAGTTTTTGTTTACTAGTTAAATCAACCTTGTCTGAAAACCAATTGCAAGACTATGGTTTAACATCCACTCCAATACTCTACCGTGGTGAAGAAGCCGCTAAGTATTTTGTAGACCAACTGTACGATATTGCTGGAAAGGTTCAACGCTTGTTCGGTAATATTGTACCTATGGAACCTTTAAACCAAAATCAACAAGAAGAATACAACTTAGCGACAAGATGCTATTTATGCAAGAAGATGTTCAGTGAAGAAAACCCAAAAGTAAGAGATCACGATCACCTGACAGGGTTATACAGAGGAGCTGCTTGTAATTCATGCAATATAAATTACAAACTGCCAAACTTTATTCCTGTCGTTTTACACAATCTTAGCGGCTACGACTCCCACTTTATTATCCCAGAGTTAGGAAGAGATGATGGTAAAATTGATGTTCTTGCTACAACATTAGAAAAGTACATCAGCTTTTCAAAAACAGTAGGTAAAATTAAACTTCGCTTCGTAGACTCTTACAGATTTATGGCATCTAGTTTAGCCAAATTGTCAGAAAACCTAAGAAGAGAAGACCTAAAAGAAACCAGAAAAATTGTACCTGAAGATAAATTAGACCTAGTATTACGGAAAGGAGTGTTCCCCTACGATTACATAACTTCTACAGAAAAATTTGAAGAAACCAGTCTACCGCCGATTGAAGCCTTCAACAGCAAATTAAACGAAAGTGAAATCTCCGTTGAAGACTACAATCATGCATGTAATGTTTGGAACCAACTAAACATTCAAACCTTAGGGGAATATTCTGACTTTTATATAAAATTGGACGTAACTCTGCTGTGCGATGTGATGGAAGAATTCAGAAACACCTGCTTCTCCGCCTATGGACTGGACCCTCTACACTCGTACACATCTCCAGGATTAGCATGGCAAGCTATGCTAAAGTCAACCAACTGTCGACTGGAACTTCTAACGGATATTGATATGGTGCTCATGATGGAATCTGGTGTACGGGGCGGTTTGACACAAGCTGTAACACGTCATGTCAAAGCCAACAACAAGTACATCCCCGGCTTCGACGAGCAACAACCATCGGTCTACCTAGGCTATTTTGATGCAAACAACCTTTATGGTTGGGCAATGTCAAATCCGCTTCCCTACGCTGACTTCAAGTGGATCGACCCGGCCACCATCGGAGACATCTCACAGATTCCAAAGGATGGTCCAAAAGGCTATATTTTGGACTGTGATTTTGAATACCCGGAGCACCTTCATGACCATCACTACGACTTGTCTCTCCTAGCCAAGACTGAAGTTTCACCGACAGGAAGATGGCCAAAATTGATGATGACCTTGGAGAATAAGGATCGCTATGTGGCTCACTACTGGGTAGTTCAACAGGCTCTTGAATTGGGTCTACGTATAGTGAGAATTCATAGAGCAATTGAATTCACCCAGTCTTGTTGGTTGAAACCATATATTGATTCCAACACTGCAAGAAGAGCTGCAGCGACAACAGCATTTGAAAAGGACTTCTATAAATTAATGAACAATGCCATCTTTGGGAAGACCTTGGAGAACAAAAGGAAACACAAAAATGTAAAATTAGTGAGTGATCCTAGGAAATTGGAAAAATTAGTTCAAAAACCAAATTTCGGAACATCCATGATTATAAACGAAAATCTAGTCGCTGTCAGTATGAAGAAAACAACAATAGTCATGGACCGTCCGTTATACATAGGTATGTCGATTTTGGATATAAGTAAAACCCTGATGTATGATTTCCATTATAACAAAATGGTTAAACATTACGGAAGGGAAAACATTGGAGTCGCATACATGGATACGGACGCGTTTATCTACTGGATAAAGACTTTGGACATGTATGAAGACCTAAGGACATTTCCATACAAAGAAGATTTCGATTTTTCTGACTATCCGAAAAACCATCCAAATTTTAATGAAAAATATAAAAAAGTAATTGGAAAATTCAAAGATGAAGCAAATGGAATGCCTTTAGAAGAAATAGTGGCGCTGATGGCGAAATTGTATTCATTTAAGATGTACCACGAGAACAACACACCGACAGTGAAGAAAGCAAAAGGAGTGAAGACATCTTATTTGAAAAAACACGTGACATTTGACCACTACAAGACTTGTTTGTTTGAAGATACTACGATATCAGCAACATTCAACAATATCCGAAGCTTCAAGCATCAAGTCTACAGTGTCACCGAAATTAAAAAAGCGTTGTCAGCTCGGGATGATAAAAGACACATTATGCCCGACAAAATCCACACTCTTCCTTTTGGCCACTACTCTCTAAACCCTATCAACTAGTAACCTATTCTTCGTCCTTTTACAACTACGACCTTATTCCTTTCTCCTTCCGTAAAAAAATGGGGAACACGGCAAGTCCAACGCCGTGTTCCCCATTTTTTTACACAAGTTTGGATGACCTTGACCCATATAAATGATGTGAATATTTAAAACAACATTCATTGTGATTATACATGTGATACAACAAACATTGAAACCTGCAATATGAAGGACTTAAAGCAACAAATTGTCAACGAACTTCATAAACCTGCAAGAAGAAAGTTTCCACGAAGAAATACGGTGATAAAAGGAATTAATGATTTATATCAAGCGGATTTAATCGAAATGATTCCTTATAGCAAACAAAATAAAGGATATAAATACATATTGACTGTTATTAACTGTTTTTCAAAAATGGCAGATGCTTTACCACTAAAAGATAAAAGTGGCAAAAGTGTTACAAAAGCAATGGAAACAGCTATACAAAGAGACAAACATACTATTAAACATTTACAAACAGATGATGGAAAAGAATATTTTAATAAGGAATTTGCAAATTTAATGAAAAAACACAATATAAACCATTATTCAACCAATTCAGAAGTAAAAGCCTCAATAATCGAAAGATTCAACAGAACTTTAAAAAGTGCAATGTATAAAATGTTTTCCAACAGAGGATCGCACATATGGATTGATATGTTACCAAAACTTATAAACGATTACAATAACAAATTTCATAGGACTATCGGGATGAAACCAAACCAAGTAACTAGTAAAAATGAAAACCTTGTATTAAAACGTATAAAAACGAATACTAAACCAAAAGTTGAAAAACTAAAGCCTAAAAAATTTAATGTGGGTGATAAAGTGCGAATAAGTAAATATAAAGGTGTATTCAGTAAAAGATACCTGCCAAATTGGACCAATGAGGTTTTTACTGTATTCAAAGTACAACCTACAGTACCTGAGACATATATTTTAAAAGATAATAAAGGACAATTGCTTGAAGGAGGGTTTTATGGACATGAAATGTTAAAATCAACAGTAGGCGATGTATATTTAGTTGAAAAGGTGTTGCAACGGAAAAAAGATAAGGTCAAAGTACGATGGTTAGGATTTAATAAGACGGAAGATTCTTGGATACCTAAAAAGGATTTGATATAACGATAGAGAATCATTTTAGGTTGAACCATTACAAAGGATGGAGATAGTACCACAAAAAGAGAGTTTTACTATTAATAATATAGATGAACTCACAGTGGATAATTCAGAATTCAATAGTGGGAAGCATGGCGATTTGTTACCAAACACCGTTCGTTGTCTGGTTACCGGACCTTCCAACTGTGGAAAAACTAATGTAGTATTCAATTTGATTACAAACCCTAAAGGATTACGATTTAACAATCTATATGTATTTTCAAAATCACTACAACAACCAAAGTATCAATTATTGGAAAAAATACTGACTAATGTGCCTGAAGTTAAATATTTAAAGTTTAATGCAAGCGAGAGTGTCATGCAGCCACAAGAAGCTAAACCATTCTCCGTGTTTATATTCGACGATGTATCTTGTGAAAACCAAAACACAATAAGGAATTACTTCGCTATGGGTCGACATAACAACATAGATAGCATTTATATTGGCCAAACTTACAGCAAAATACCTAAACAACTCATTAGAGACAATGCAAACATGTTAATTGTATTTAAACAGGACGAAACCAACCTAAAACATATATATTTTGATCATGTAAATGCGGATATGACATTTGAACGATTTAAAGAGTTGTGTGGAAAGGCTTGGGCTGAAAAGTATGGGTTCCTAACAATTATGAAGGAACAACCGCTAAACAATGGTCGATACAGGATAGGATTTGATAAATTTATATTAATACATTAAACGTGGTATAACACATTCATTGTTGTACAACACGTCTTGCTACAAACATGGTTAACCAAGAAAAATTAGTAAAAGAAATAAAATCACTTAGTGATTCTATTCGGGCTAAAAACAGAGCATTGAAACTAGGTATTAGCGAGAGGGAGAAATTCCTTGAATCTACTTTTAAACCTATTACTGAACCCTTGAAACAATTAAACAAAAAATTTGCTAAACCTGTATTGGAAGGAGATGCGATTGCACCTATTACGAAGTTTGAAAGAGAAAATGTAAAATCAGAAGATTTTAGTGATGAAGACCTGGAATCCTCTACGTATAGGTATTAAATAATTTTGTATACATAAATTTTGTAAATTGACGACTGAGATATGCAATATTGTTAATTGTATCTATTCAGAAAATAAATGACTATGACTATGACTATGACTATGACTATAGTGGTTTTACCGGTGGAGAACCCGAAAGAGAGCTAAAATCACCGGACTATAGTGGAATAAAAGAATTATATGAAGTAAAAGCCAAAAGAGGACATGAAGTTGTATCAACTGCTAGTGAAGAGGAAAAAGAAGAGACAAGGGAAGGTCCGTCAAACATAAGCTTATTGGGTGAAAACATTCATAACAAAGGACCTTTAGGAAGGAAATACATGGTAAAAATGTTACTCGGAACAATTCCTAATAAGAATTACCATAGTTATGGAGCGAGATTAACAGAAGACGGTTTAATGATAGGTAATAGCCCGTTAAACGTTGACGAACATGATAATATTGTCATTGGTGATCAAAGGTATAAGGGCACAAAAGGATTATTTGAATTATTATTTGAAAATAAGCCTTCAGTATCGGTAGTGAAAGAAAAAGACATGGAAGCATATAAAAATATTTTGGAACAGACAAATGCATATAGGAGAAAGTATTTACCTGACCAGCCTCCTTTTAGATCTAAGTCTTTAAAATATAAAGAATTTGTATCCAAGTTAATACCAACTAGAAGACAAACAATGCCGTTAACACAAAGAAAACCTGTAAAACGAAGATTTATGGCATCCACTTTGGATGTAAGTGCTCAGGAACGAAGAAAAAGAAGTAAGTCCGTTACGGGTACAGGTTTAATGAAGAAACTATATAACACAAATGTGATTTATTACAATAATATCAATAAATTGGTGGATAGAATGAAACTAATACATGAAGCTAAAGAAGCGGGTCATACTGGATTGGAAAACGAATGGGTGGCTTTAGTGGATGAACTCCGAAACCGTGGGGTAATCTCATAAAAATGCGTTACTCCCTAGAATACTATTCAGTTGCACCATGAGTGTCGACAAGTTCGGACGTTACTCCTCGGATGGGTTATATTATGCCAATAGTTTAAAAAGAAGTGCTGGTTTACCACAAACACCTGATGGAGATTATGATATGAGTAATAAAAGGTTAAAAAACATAAAAGATCCTACGGATGAAAACGATGCAATAAATCTAAAAATATTAAAGGAAAAGATATCGCCAACATTAAAACTACAAAATAACACATATGACGCAGAAGATCATAGAATTATCAACGTTGGTAAACCAAATCAAAACGGTGATGCGATAAACAAAGGTTATTTGTCATCTGAATTAAAAAATACGTTAAAATTCAATGGGAAAACGTATAGTGCCAACAATAAACGTATATCCAACGTAGATGACCCTAAAGATGCAAAAGACAGCGTAAATAGACGCTATTTACATTCTTTGATACCTGAAAAGACAAAAGATGGATTTTCTTTTTATAAATTTGTTATTAACGATATAGGTTATCCAAAAAATGAAAATGATGCTGTAAATCTCAAATATATAAAAGATCATTGTGTCATACGTGATGTGGGAGTTATCGATTGTCTTGGCAATTGTTTGGCGAATGTAAAAGATGGTTCAGCACCATCTGATGGTGCAACAGTGGGTCAAATGAAAAAGACTTTAAAACAAGAAACAACTGGATTTGCAAAACGAGATGAAGTATTATCAAAGCAAGGGGATGACTTTATTCAAGGTAATGAAAAATTTCGTTTATTGACATACAAAAACGCTTATTGGGATTGCAGGCATGGAAGGTTATCAAATGTGTCATGGGGTCATGCAGATAGAGACGCGGCTGCCTTAGGACAAACAGTACATCTAGATCCAAATAATTACTATGCGTTTTTTATATGTAGTAATAAAAAATTAACAAACATGGCGCAAGGAAGAGAAGCAAATGATGCTGCAACTGTAGGACAGGCTATCACATTATCACAAATGGATAGCAAAGTGTATACTTGTAATAATAAACGTATAACAGACCTTAAAGACCCTGAACATGTGGATAATGCTGTCACTGTTAATTTTCTTGTAAAAGTTTTAGGAAATGCATTATTTGATGTATACAATCATATTGGTATTGGTTCAGGTCGTACTCCTTTGTTGGAATCTGAGAGAGGTACTTGGATTAAACGGGAAATTGTTCAAAACTATTTTATCAACCCTCGTACAAAAAAGTTTAGATCATCGGATTGGGGTGATTTTGATATTTAATAAAAGAACACAATAAACGACTTCATTTATGTCCAACTTGTCATAGAGGTAACACATAAGTTGTACATTGCGATTATAAAAGGACAATAATGACGTTCCAGTACATCAGTCCATATAGAGACACTGTAAGGAGAGGAGGTGGGATCACGTCCACAGCGGTTTCTCTGTTAAGTAAAGCTTTAAAACGAATTCCAGTAGGATCCATAGTAAATAGAGCAATAGACGCATTACCATACGAATTTCATATACCGGGAGGTTATCAGTATTGCGGACCAGGAACTAAATTGAAAAAACGACTGGAAAGAGGCGATCCTGGCATAAATAAGTTAGATCAGGCTTGTAAAGAACACGATATCGCATATTCCACGTTTGCCGATTCAAAAAATAGATCAATAGCTGACAAAAAGCTTGCGGACATAGCTTGGCAACGAGTAAAATCAAGTGACGCTAGCATAGCAGAAAAAGCAGCAGCTTTAGCAGTAACAGCAGGTATGAAGGCTAAAACAGCAGTAGGAGGTGGAAGAAGGAGGAGAAGGAGAGTAAAAAGGAGGTCAACCACAAGAAAACATGGAGGAAATATAAAAAGAAGACGACGATCTACAAGAAAAGGCAGGAAGAAGCCCACCGTGTGGTCAATGGTAAAAAACGGGGCAGGTCTTTACCTAAGACCTTATCGTGCATATTAAATGAAAAAAATCAATTGGTCATACCACATAAAGCATTAACCAATATTGAATTATTTAAATATATTTCCTGTTTAAAAATACCATTTTTCCGCGGTGTGTTTATGAAAGACAGTTTACCAAAGAAAATGTGGCAAAATGAGACTGGAATTGTAAATTTGGATAATACTGAAGGGCCTGGCACCCATTGGGTTTGTTATAAGAAACTAAATAACAATGTATATTATTTTGATAGTTTCGGTAATTTGCCACCACCAAAAGAACTTCAAAATTACTTTAAATCTGCTAAAAACATATATTATAACTATAAAAGAGAACAACCTGATAATACTTCAATATGCGGCCATTTATGTTTGGAATTTCTAGCTAAAAGTATCAGTCACTATTGAGATGTCTTCCTATACGGTATCATTAACAGGAAAATCGTCCACTTTACGAAGTATCCTTTTTCCAGCGTTACGCTTGCAAAAAGGAAGGTTTTGGGAGGCGGCACTATTGGATTTTACAACTTACAACTCTATCCCCAATGTTACGGAAGGTAAAAATAACGTATTGCATTATTATAAGGGAAAGGATACCAGTGGAAAATTTACAGACTTACAAGAGTGCAGGTTACCCACAGGTTCTTATGAAATTGATCATATAAATGAATTTTTGCAAACTAAAATGGGAAAAGACAATATAATATTAAAAGGTAATAATAATACGATGAAAGCTGAAATTACTTCCAAATATTATATAGATTTCACTCAACCAAACTCAATTGGTGATTTATTAGGATTTTCCAACGATGGGCCTGTATTAGAACCAGATGTAACACATTCCGGTAAGAAAACAGTAACAATATTAAAAGTCAATAGTATAGACATAACTTGTAACATTATACAAGGTGCTTACAGGGATGGGGCTAACACCCACATCATACATACTTTTTACCCAAGTGTACCACCTGGATTTAAAATTGTTGAAAAGCCACAAAACCTGGTATATCTACCGTTGAACACCACTTTCATTTCAGACATCGTGTTGAGCGTATTGGATCAAGACGGTAACTTGGTAGACTTCAGAGAAGAGCCTATTACGATTAGATTACATTTAAAATCGACACTTTAATACAAAACCATGGGTTTAACATTTAAAAGCGAACAACCTACGGGAAACCGCATTAGTAGCTCTTCAGCTGTGGAGGAGTTAACACGCGAGAACATTCGTTTCTTAGAGAGAATTGGATTAAAATTAACCGAGTATGGATATACTGGATATAGCGCAGGGTCCAACATTCGACGAAACCCTATGGGAAAAAGAATATCACACCCACAACCCTTACACTTCATCGAAATTAAACAATAACGATGAAATTCGTATTCCCATACAAAATCAAGACATTTACACACTACCATGTGAAAGTTACTTATATATTGAAGGACAAGTTACTAAAAAGGACGGTACTACTGTTGGTACAACAGTTCCATTTATAAATAATCCTATGGCTTTCCTATTTGATGAAATTAGATATGAAATATCAGGTGTAACAGTTGATTCCACTAAAAAAGTAGGTATTACGACAACTTTAAAAGGATTAACATCTATAACACCCAATGAAACCAATTTACTTAAACCTGCCGGATGGGTATTACCTACGATTGACACGATCACTCCAAATCCAAATGGATATTTTGATTTTCATATTCCATTACGTTTGCTGCTTGGTTTTGCTGAAGATTATAGGAAAATAATATTAAATGTTAAACAAGAATTAGTTTTGTTGAGATCGTCTAACGATAAAGACATTATTAAAGCTGCAGATGCTACTACAGATGCGACTTTAGAATGGAAATTAAAATTAGACAAAATTGTATGGAGGGTTCCACATGTTAAATTGGCTGACGAGCATAGAATGCTACTTTTAAGAAAATTAAAAGCCGATCGTGATATTGTTATTCCATTTAGAAGTTGGGAATTTCATGAGCATCCCAGTTTACCTACTACGGATCGACACACTTGGACTGTTAAAACATCGAATTATGTAGAACGAGCCAGGTATATTATATTTGGTTTACAAACAGGTAGAAGAGACGCCATTACTAAACATGCAGGACAATTTGATCATTGTGACTTGAAAAATATTAAAGTTTATTTAAATTCACAATTCTTTCCATACGACAATTTAAATGTGTCATTCACTAAGAAGAAATACAGTATATTGTACGATATGTACGCGAGATTCCAAAGTTCATATTACGGTAAAACAAATACACCTTTATTACCACCTGACAAATATTTCGATGCCTACCCAATAGTTGTAATCGATTGTTCTAAACAAAATGAATCAGTAAAGTCTTCAAGTGTGGATATAAAAATAGAAATGGAATTCAACGATGCTATACCGGCTAATACAACTGCATACTGTTTAATTCTACATGATAAAATCGTAACATACACACCTTTAACTGGAATTGTTAAAAATGTATTGTAAGAACCGGTTTTGTTTCATTCCGCGAGTATAAAAGCAGAGCGTACAGACCGCTCCTCATCAGTTTGTTGCCTACTGTTGTATGGGTAGCATCGTATTCAATATGGCTTCTCCTAGTGGTACACCTGAAAATGTGGTAGATATTGAGAAGGAGATATCTGAGTTTTTAGATCCTCAAGGTCACCAGGAAGGAGGTGAACAAAACGTTTGCGGACAACTTCACGCCAGTAATAATGTTGAAGAAAAAGGTAAAAGAAGAAAGACTATACAAAAGAGAAAAAGGGATATTGAAGATAATATTTCTCCAAACATATTGAGTGAGGTATTTTTGCGAATATTTTACCCAATCTCTTCCAGTTTGGATAAAAGTGTTTTAATCGGTGTTATGAAATCTACAGATTATTCCCCTACTGTAATTTTAACTCATGGACCCAAAATGATTTTGTTTACGGACAGTGCTTGGGAATCGTTTATGAAACATTTGCATTTACTAGAATGCTATTTAAGTAGTAACATGTTTGGAAGAAAGACAAGAGTAGGACTTTTGGATTCAAATGTGGAAATTGATATCATTAAACAACGTGGTGATCATCAGCTACGGTTTAGAGACACAACAAGACATGATAACAAAATTCAACTTAATCGAGAGGAGTTTTTCATTTTAACTTGTGCTACTGAACCTATAACAAGATACTTGAGACAACTGGTGTTTTCAAGTTCGATTATTAAAGATTATCTGGAAGACACTTTGGACAAACAACCGGACGCACCTATATTATACGGACCTGTGGATACTTCTATATTTAATAGAGTTCCTCATGAAGTACAAATGTGGAGACAATTGGAAAAGTACGCTCAACTACATAAGAAATCAGTAAAACAGGAAGAAGAGGAAGATGGAGGAGAAGAATCAAGTGTTAGTGATGAAAATGAAAATAAGGAAAATATAAAGATGGAAACTTAAATGACAATGGTTAGTTTTTAAAACAATAACCAACATTTTGTGGGGTTAGGCCTATTGGGGACGGTGCCCACGTTAAATATACACCAACGCGCCAACAACTGTACGGCCTGGTATAAAAGTAGTACCTACCGTGGTGTGGAAATCAGTTGACCTCCTGACTTCGTAATGAGCAGACGTGTGACCTTCAAAATGGACAAGGGAGAAGAACAACAAGTAAAGTCCAAGCCTGGTATTATTGAGTTTCAAGCGTTTCGTGGTAATGATGATAGATTCATTATAAAAGAACTTGTGTTTTTGGACATGAATACAAGTGTTCCTTATTCGTTTTTATTTAAACCACCATGTTCTTATTCGTCTTTAACTAGTAAAGCCGCTACTACCAACAGATGGATTTCAAAACACTTCCATCATATCGATTGGTATGATGGTTTTACAAGTTACACGGACTTGTATCACATTATGCATCACTTTTCAGACAAGTTTACCAATATTTACACAAAGGGGCTGGAAAAGAAAAGATGGATTGAAGGATTTACTCATGTTCCGGTTAATGATGTGGAATTGGATAAGAATTATCAATACATGCTGGAAACCATATGTATTTGTACAAAAAGCCCAGAACATGATAAAGATAGACATTGCGCTTTGAAAAATGCCTATAAACTCGCCTCTTACCTTCAAAGTGGGGAATTGGGGAGTGGTGGGGGTAACGGAGAGTATATAAGTGGGGAGCAGACAGGGACCTGGCATGAGTATTACTCGAGATTCCGAGACGACAACATCTCCGAGCAAGAAGACGATCTGTAACCTGACCATGGCATCTCACCAGTTCCTTCAGACTTTGGTCGAGCAGTTCAATGCTCACTCCAAGTCAACAATATTACCTGTAAAGAAGTGCTCGGAACTAAAAGACGAGAAGCACTACATAATCCATGCTATGAAGAAGATGGAGACTACAGTTGGGGAGGCCATCTGCTGCAGTCTCAGCGAGGCACCGTTTACTCCGGGGGATGAACCAAAGTTCCAGGTGTACCTGCCCAAGAGATTCGTCCATCTTCTACAAAACGAGGATCTTCGCTCTATTCAACCCGGGTGTCTATACCTGGTGTCCCACGGCTGCACGGGTAGCAATTCTACAGAGTTGACCATCCACATCGCTGACAAGCAGCAGTGTTAGATTTAAGTTTTAATGTTGTACATATGTTGTTGTTGTAATGTTTTATAAATAAACGAATCATAAAAGACAAAAATAATAAAAAAAAAACAAAAAATGCAACATATCAATATGTGACAGACTTCACGTATTGATATGTTGCATTTTTTTTTAAACTTCGCGGGTGACCTTGACCTTTGACCTTTGCATTTCACAATTACCCCCACTACTGTAATTACCCCCACTACCGCACTAGGATTCAAACCTGCTTGGATGCGAAAAACGGTCAGTCTGTTGCCAACTAGCAAACGATGAGCACCTTGTACGAGCTTTGCATACAACGAGTTATAACTCACAAGGACTTGTTCCCAACATGTTTACAAGACAACATCCCACTAACAATAAAAGAAGATGTCAAACGCTACAGGAGGGAAAATAAAGGGTATTCGGAATACTCCTGGTATAAGTTCCACGACGGGGAAAAGTTTTGTAGGCCTTGTGGCGAGGCCGCCGTCAGAGACCTTCGGCGATTCGTACAGGATGGTGGTATAAAACAATTCGGATTTCTAGCGCCACTGTTTCGATTTGAAAATTACAAGGACACCTGCGCTATTTGTTCCATTCCATTGTATCGATGGAAAAAGTTTAGAACTGTTTAGTTGGATTTTCTATACCCCCACCACTATTACCCCCACCACTTTTTCATGTACCTCCAAGCGCTGTGCCTCGGCTTCATTTCTACTCCAGCAGCCAACCTAGCAACATCAAGATGTCTCTGAACGTTAGTTGCGCAAGTTACGAGGAGGTGAGCATCAAGACTCAGCAGGAGCTAAACGACTTATACAAGGAGTTGCAGCTGATGGTGGCACGAGGCTACCGTATAAATGTGCAAGTTTACGCTTGCAATATACGGAACACCCGGCAGTCAAAGGAAGAGCCTGGACACTCCTCGACGGCTTCCTCACCAGCGTCCATGAAGACCGAGCCAGACAACTTGGACTACTTCAGCTGACTAGCAGTTGTATTTCTTGTCCTAACCATTGTAGAATATGTATATTTTTTCATTATATTAAAGAAGTAAAAGAGCAGAAACACCTATCTTGTTACTGACATATAAGCTCAGTAACAAGATGGGTTTTTTTAAAACACAATTTGGATGACCTTGAAACTTCCCCCTCCACTGCTTTGTTACCCCCACCACTTGACTATTGGTGTACATGGCACATCGCGATTGGAAACCTCATTCCATCTTCAACAGCCACACCGACAACATCAACAATGGCAAACCTACCAACAGATGAAAGATGTCCTCACGCATGTTGTGACTTCGTCCACGAGTTGGAGAAGAGGATGCAGGAGAGGGCGATAAGAAGAAAACAGATCCACTCAGAAAATATCATGATAGTCAACGGCTATCTTTTATTGTTCGGCCTTATTATGGTTGTACTTTTCATACTGTACGGCATAGTCACATGTGTCGGCAAGGTTGCAGAAGAAAACGCTCGCCACCATCAATTGGAAAGTTTCAATGTTACTTTGTAAGTTTTCCTTTTTTTTTAAAACTCCGTTTGGATGACCTTGAAAATTCCCCCACTACTCCACCACACCCCCCACCACTTCACCATGTTCCTGCATGAGCATCACATCAACCGTCATTCCTTGTCCGACAAGCAACCATGGCAGACAACAACACCATCAGCCAAGCTGACTCCACTACTGATGTCGGTACAAGTACGGGTTGGACACTGTCGATCGATAGTGTACACTATTTGGAAACAATTTGCGAACGGATGAAGGAAATACTGCGGGACAACCCTGGAATCATAATACAAATGAATTTAAATTATGATTGGTCCCAAGTCAGAATGCAAGGGGACGATAATAACGGTCAACAATCACCACAATATTCGCCCATGTCCCCGATCTACCCTTACGGCGAGTCTGACGTCGATGAAGATGAGGCTAATGAGGATGTGGGGGACAACGAGGCTGAAGAGGAGTAACCTTCATTCCTTTTTTTTTAAAACCCAAATTGGATGACCTTGAGAATTCCCCCTCCACTATTTCCTTTTTTTTAAAACCCAAATTAAATGACCTTGAAAATACCCCCTCCACATACTTTTGGTTTACCCCCTCTACTTTTCAATACTGTTACCACAGTCTGTAGCTCACATCATTCCTTGCTTAGCTATCATGGCGGACAGCACTCTTTCTCGAGTTGACTCCACTACGGATGAAGAATGGCCATTTTCCTGGAATGTTCATCTGCAAGACTCGGCAGAAGTGGATATGTTGCATGAGAAATTGGTGTATGTATTAAACGAAAACCCCAACATTGAATGTAGAATGACTATGGATTTCGATGCGACAGGGGTCCACACTCAACCTTCTACTTCCAGCCAGCCTGAACCTCAGCTACAGCCGAAGAACTTTACACATCTTTACACTCCAATACGGCCGGAGGATGTGGTTATCAGCGAGGCAGACTCTACTACAAGTTATATTGAACCAACGAATTGGAAGCTTGTTGTTGACACCTTACACAAGGTCGACTTAGTATGTGACAAATTAAAGGAATTGATGATGCAAGATCCTGGTCTTCGTTTTAAAATTGATTTGTTTTTCATCTGGGGAGCACCTGCACGGGGCTCTTCGTCTGACAGCTCTCTAAGTACAACGGATGAGGAGGAGGAGGAGGACGACTAGTTATTTTTTTTAAAACTCCGTTTGGATGGCCTTGACCTTTCCCCCTCCACTGAGTTTATTTAACGTGCACTCTCAATGACTGCAACATCATTTCATCGCGCACCTTCACCACAGCAACATGGAGAGTCAACTCAACTACTGTTGCGAACGGAAATGTTTTTCATGGCCGAATGACATTGATGTTGCGGATGGCCTGGCGTGTAGAAAATGTGAAGCTTTTGGTCAATGCATGTGTAAGTGCAAGTCTTGGAAGAAGCCGAAACCGGAGTTGAAGACATTCCATGTGTACCAGATGAGAGGGCATAAGTACACTTGTTGCCCTGAACGTTGCATTGAATTCACATTAAAACAGCTAACTGGCTGCAAATTGTGCAACAATCATTTTGCAGGTTTTTGCAAACATTATTTAGGAGCCTGTCAGTACAGATCAACTTGGCATACAGAAGCACTCACTATCAATGAAATCGCTATAGATACACAAGAGTAGTCTTTCTACTCTTTTCTTTTTTTAAAACTCCATTTGGATGACCTTGACCTTTCCCCCTCCACTCACCTTAGTTTATATAAGCTCCATTCCCGCTGACCACGGCATCACTTCATCTTGCTCCCTCGCCGAAGCAACATCAAGTATGGAAACTAAGCGTGTCTCATGTTGCGAGCATAAGTGTTTAGAGATACAAGGCGTCATCCATTGTGCAAAGAAGCTTTGGGAGGAAGAGACAGGGACAACCTATTGCTGCGAGGGCAAGTGTTTCCTACTACCAAGATGGCAAGTGGACGGGCTGGCCTGCCGGCAATGTGAATGCTTCGGATGTTGCAGGTGTAGATGCAAGAACCAACAGCTGCCACCACCGGTACTACAAACTTTCAAAATCTACAAATCCAACTACTTTTACACTTGTTGTCCGCAGCGGTGTATTAAATTTCACTTCTCCAATCTTACCAATTGTCGGAAATGCTACGGACAACCTGATGGGTGGTGCACCTGTTTTCTGGACTCCTGCCGCTACAGATCGGATTGGTTTACAGATCCGTTGGAAATTAATGAGGTAGCCCAGGAAGCACAAGAGTAGTCTTTCTACTCTTCAACTTTTTTAAAACTCCATTTGGATGACCTTGAGATTTCCCCCTCCACTTCCCCATATACCTAGAGTACACAGAGCCTGATAGTCAGTCACTCGGTGGCTGTCGTGGGGTGCGCATCGGTGTCGGCGCTCCGTTGTTAGGTTTTCAAGGTCACAGTAATATCAAATTGTTGGTGTTGTGCTGGTTCAAGGTCACCTGAGGGATAACCGATTGCCCATTTAGGCAGGGTCATGTCAGAAACTCGAGTTTAACTTGGCACTTTTGCCGTTTCTCGTCGAAAATTCGCTCCAAGTGGTCAAGGTCACGGGGACTCTGACTGAAACTCGGAGCGTAGTGCGAGAAACGGCAAAAGTGCCAAAAAATTTTAAGTTTCGGCGTGACCTTGACCTCAGTGGCGTCGGTGACGTCATTTTGATGACGTAAGGGGTGATGACGTCATCAGCACGTCATTTCTGTGACGTCATGGGTGTGACGTCATAGAAATGACGTCATTAGTGATGACGTCATCGATGACGCAATCGATGACGTCATCGATGACGTCATCGGTGAGGTCATTGACCTCGATGACGTCATCCCTCAGGTGACCTTGAACTGGGCCAGCACCAACAATTTGACACTACTCTAGTTGCATGCAGTTTTGAAAATCATAAATTTTTTCTCGTTTCTCATTTTTTCTGAAAATAGTAAATTTATATTCAAATTGTTAAACAATAGATTAAAAGAAATAATGGTCTCTATCTTTAAAGTATTTATTAGCAAATTATTTGAAGACGAAACAACCCTTGGTTGTAAAAATTAAATAATAATAAAGGCGAGCTAGCTTCAACTTGACCATCTTAAAAAGCAGCTTTACATACCTGTATGAAACTCTCAACTTAACCAAAGCTTGAAAATTTAGTTTGAAATGAGTTTCAATTATGACACCGATACCCGTTAGTATTTCATATGCCCCAGTTTTCTGACATTAAGTAAATTCGCCTGGCTAATATGAATAGTTTTCTGATGTGATTAGTAAGTGAAACCTGTCACAGTTTACTCTTTCCACTATTGATTAAATAGAATTAAAACCATATAGTAAAACATATTTTTTTAATGGGCAATTGATGTGATATTTTAAATATTTTATTGAATAGTATACACTGAAAGTAACAAATTACAATACACTTATCACGTGGTCACACAAAATATGGTTTCACAAAAAAATAAAACATAGAACATTAAACTATACATGAAAAGGAGTACATAGAGATGCCAGTGAAAGGGTATTCTACTGGCGTGTGTTCGAGTACTTGGACTCTTTAAGTGGAGAATAACACGACAATCCTCAGAATTTTAAGTCTGAGATCGTTAAGGTGTCTGCATCTTTCCGCAGTAAACTTTCCTTAAATAATACAGACTGATCAAAAGCTCTCATGCTATTTGGTTACCTTCTATAAAATTGAAAAAAGTCATATAATATAAACGAATATTGTTATCATTATTATTGTTTCCTTGTCTTTGTTAGGGCCTCCACTATTAAAATCTTCTGAAATAAGTTATTAGCACACACGTTTCGGTTGATTAAAGAGCTATAAATAGATGGAAACCATTTAAGTTGTGCACAAACATGTTAGCAATTAATACATTCGTTTGTATAGAGATGGATGGATTGATCTTAAAAGTCCTTAATATTATTTGGCACTCAATAGGGATTAGTGATGCAATTTTCAAGTTTTCAAAAAAGTACCCTAATTTTTAATGGTCATCAATATTTTTAATAAAAAGCTATGACCGCAATATTTTAATTTAAAGACAGCTATTTCACACTCATAATATTCATGATAAATTTGTTAAATTATGTTTCACTGGATGTTTATGATATAACATTTGTAATCCTCCTATACTTACGTTAACCAGCTTTCCCCTTGTTTATAAAGGAATACATTATCTCTGCTCAAGACCCAACAATGTAACGATAACCATAAGACTATTTTCAACAATGTAAGTTGCTAGACCAGGGTCCACATTGAAAACTCGGCAAGAGAACGGTGAGGATCTGTGGATATTTGCTAGTGTTAGATGTTTTATTTCTCTAGTTAGAGATTTAGTCTTGTAGTTGTGATGAAATTTCAATAAAGACAATCTGTTCAGTTCTCTAAATATTCTTATCTTATTTTCAAAGACAACCAAAGACATCAAAACCACTATACTTGGTAGGTATGTGTAGAGAACATACCAAATAGGATTTGAGTTCGATGAATGTTGTGACATATAAATCACAAGAGAAAGGATTATATACATCGTGAACCAAATAATCTGATCATAAGCATATAACCGACATTTTACGTGTATTCCTGACAAAACATTTTGGAGATTTTTGAGCACTTTAAACTGTCCCACAGCCATTAGCTGTAAATTTAATGATCCCTGATGGGAATTTCCTCTTTTATTAGTCCACACTATGTTTGATCCATCTTGCAGTTGATTCAAAAGGTTATTGGTTCCCATTAGGATTGAATATTGTAAAAGCTGGATATTGTAAAAGAAGACCACTGTAGTTAAACCTGCAGCAATAGGTACTATCATGTAATGATAAGAGGTTATGTACCAAAAGATTTCTATGGAGCCTTTATGATAGAAGGGTGTCCAATACAGTTGACCGACAGGATGGATGATGGCCATGGTAGTCAATCCGATACTGGTCCATTTGCATACTTGGTGTTGTTCAACTGTTAAAAGCCCCATTGAAATCAGCTCTTTTCTTAAGGCCTCTAACGTTAAAACAGAATATGATTCATTTCTGTTGTCTAGGATTGAAATTCCTACATAATATATTACAAATAAAATATCTGTGGCGATAATTATTCTCATTAGAATGCTGTAATCTTTCATTGTCAATTCGTAAAAAGTAATCAAAGAATCAAAAACGTGCATAAAAAATAACAAACTGCTAAATACGACCAAAAAAGTATTTCTTTCTAAGGATTTTAAAGATACAGTATTTAGTCCAATCACTGTTTTCAACCATAAAACGGACTTAAAAGTTCCAGAATCAAAAGTCATGTTTCAATATATGTAGAATAGAGCACTTTTAATTTAGTTTCTTAATTAATTTTACATATCAGCTTAATTGATCAAAATTTAAAGTTGTATGGTATTATAGTTATGCGTGACATAGAAAAAAGATTGCTGAAAAGTCATCATGATAATTATTCTCTTTCTAACGTTGCACTTTAATAATCAACGATTTACTATATACTAGAGATTACCACTGATCGAAACTCGACCAAACTTTTAGCAAACTTCTGAAGTTTTTTTTTTTTTTAATTTCTGTTTTTTTCTGATTTTGTAGTATTTGTCATCACAAAAGCTGTCTGATGTCAATCAAATAAATTTCTTCCATAAAATTAACATCGGAACTTCGAAAGCCTGTCCGATATAAATTATAAGGGGACTCTGGACATTAACAGTACAATACCTTTCAGTGCCACTTTCTCCTAAGATGTGAGAAAAAAAGAAGAAAAATAAACGTGCTTTCCTATTAATATATAGATATTAACAAAAGTAATTTTTCAACAAGTTTGTTTACAAAGCATTACGTTATTACAAACCAACGTATGTTAACGTAATAACTTAACATATAATTAACTAATAATTTATCGCTTTCTAGTTTGACAGTGAGGACAAAGTAATTATTCATTTCTAATACACCTGGAGCATTTGTCCAAATGAAATTGTTGTTTATAGTTATAACATAATTTTGTGTTGTTATCCGTGTTTTCAACATATATTTATGAAGTCCTTATATTATTAATTAGGAAATAGGTAATATATTAAATATATATCTGACAAGTCTTACTCACGATTATGAAGTCCCTTAAGGCCAGTACTTATGACAATACATTTTATGATATTCTATAACGCTAATAGACTCTCGTATTAATTTATTTTTAGATTGTATTATTTATTGATATGGATTTGCGTGTGTTGTATTAAGTACCTGTTTGGATTATTTATAAAGCTTGTAGTTCATATTTTGGTATATGTTTATAATAATTTTGCATGTGGAATTCTGCTTTTGATATTGACTTTGTGCCTTGTAGGAGATTATTATAAAATCTTCCTTAATCTATTAATGTACAATGATGATAAATGAATGTATCCGTAAAATAAATAAATAAATAACATCATATTTAACGACGACAATTTCAATGACTACGATTTTCATTGTTACTATTACATTCTTTTTTGTTCTTCCAAATAAAGTATAAATATATGTTTAGCTTTATAGACTGTACTTGTACTGTGACTATTGACTGATGCTGTACACGTTTTATCGTGAATTATGGAAGGTGCATTAGTCACCACCTCAGTAGCCATCTCATTATAAAATCAATAACCTCAACCTCTTACGACTTGCAAATGCACCGTCCGCATTCTACGGTTATACAACTCTTCTTTACTTCAGTTACTTCACGGCAAATTGATTTATGAACACCATACTTAAAATGTGTAGATTACTGTTATTTGTTCGGAGTATTGGAACTCAATATCAGTAAATTTAATATCACGATTACTTTAATTAGTTATCTTATATCCTAAAACAAGCACTGTTTGTACGGCCAAATATTTTTCCGTCAAAGAATTTTAGACTTTTTGTTTGTCGTTGAATATGGGTCCAATAATTAGTCCCCCCGATAATTAAGTTAAATTTTTTTGCCGTAACTCTGTACATATGCCTTATTCAACAGCAGTAATAAAAGTATCTGGGGCCAATAATTAGATCAGTAAACTTAAAATCTTTTGCAGTAATAATTCATTCATGGATTCGCATAAGGTTATCCTAAGATCTCGAGTCAAAATATGTTTGTTTCTTTTCAAGGCGAGCACTTGTGCTTCGCTCAGTCATTGTTCAGAATCTTCTATTATACGCCTTCAGGTACTGCAGTCTGATAGTAATTTGCTGAACCACATGATGAAACTGTAACACATGAGTTTTAATCCTTCAGTTATCAGGTGATTTGACTAACATGAGGAAATTAATTAAAAACGTTATGTTTTATTTGTTTATTTTTTTATTAGCTAAATAAAACTGATACATTATTTGCATTTTGTATTATTCGGTTGTTCAGTCTTTGCTTTGTACGTAGTAGGCCTATGTACTTTGACAATTGAGTCAGCTGTTTTCAGCTTTCCTTTGGTTTGATTTTTAACTCCATAAAAAATACTTATCATAAAGTAATAAGATATTTGCTATCATAGATTTATGTTTACATATTATTGTTATCATAGAACTAAATGATTTGCAAAGTTTTTTGAAATCGTTAGGGCCCTTTTACAGTGTTCATCCATACATACATACAAATATATCTTACTTGTATATAGGGTGCATAGGGTGATACCTTAAGAAAATATTATGATTATATCTTAAAACTAGTATACCTGAATTCTTTTATGTTACTCGCTACATCACAAAATAATTGGAAGTAAAGAGAAAAGCAGAAAAGGTAGGTATATTCCTTAAAAAAAACCTTTATGAGGTGAATCTTTTATTACAGGTGATCTTAAAACTCAGGTTGCGACAAAATTGTAATGTAGTCGCATAATAGGCCTACATAATCATCCAGCGTCAGATTGGCTGTTTAATCATTTTTAAAATATAAAATACTACATAAAACTGTCCCTAAGCCCAATAAAGGCTTGTTAATTTTAGCTACCCCAAAACTCTTTCTTGCGATAAGTCTTTATTTTTAAATGATGAAAAATATACTTTAGATCACCCCGGTCAAGTGTACGGAAGTTCGTTTGGAATTGAAAGATTTCTAACATTGAAAAGATTTATTACTACCGGAATGGGGATAATTTTACCATTGCGATCTTTAAATACGCAATTCACAAGAACCGGCTCATTTTTTTGGTACGACCTATTTCTTTTCTCTAAGAACTATTCACAAGATACTGTCTAGTCATAAAAATACAACAATCACCTATAATAGTGTCTTGTAAATCGTCATATTCAAAATCAGTCAGTGACAGTTACGTATAAAGATATCCTGTTTTTTCAATACACATCTTTACCTTTGGGCCAGTAGCCCATTGCTGCGCAGTCGGCAATGTTAACCATACGGCTTTTAATGCCGTACATGGTGTTTTATTCCCCTGTTAGGAGGCCGTTATTCAACCGATTTTCTTTAAACTTGGTAAGTGTTTAGTTGAATAATTATATTAGGCCCCACATACCTCGAAAGTTTGAAAATGTAACAAATATTAATAAGTAAAATCGAGTTACTTTACAACGTTACAAAGAGTAATATTTGTAAAATTTTCACAATTTCGAAGTATGAGGGGCCTAATATAACTATTCAACAGGGGAACAAAATACCATGTTTTTTATTAAAAGCCGTATGGTTAACATTGCAGACTGCGCAACTATAGGCTACTGGCACAGGGGTGAAGATGACTCTTAAGGCCGGCGCACACAGTAACAGACGGACGTATGCAGACGGACGGAGCAAAAATCCCTCCCCAGGTTATTAAATGTTGCAACGTACGCAAACGTCTGTCTCTTAGACGTTCAGACAGATGGACGTCTGTGTGCGTTGCAACATTTAAGAGTCATCTTCACCCCTGAGCCAGTAGTCCATTGTTGCGCGGTCGGCAATGTTAATCATACGGCTTTTAATACAAAACATGGTATTAGATTCCCCTGTTTCGGACGCCGTTTTTCAACCGATTTTCTTTAAACTTGGTAAGTGTTTAGTTGAATAGTTATATTAGGTCTCTCATACCTCGAAATTTTGAAAAATTAACTAATATTACTCTTTGTGACGTCGCAAAGTAACTCGATTTTCCTTGGTAATATTTCAAAATTGAGCAAAATTTTCAAAATTTCGAGGTATGAGGGACGTAATATAACTATTCAACTAAACACTTACCAAGTTTAAAGAAAATTGGTTGAAAAACGGCGTCCGAAACAGGGGAATGCTATACCATGTTTTGCATTAAAAGCCGTATGATTAACATTGCCGACCGCGCAACAATGTTAATCATACGCAACAAATCCATTGTTGCGCGGTCGGCAATGTTAATCATACGGCTTTTAATACAAAACATGGTATTAGATTCCCCTGTTTCGGACGCCGTTTTTCAACCGATTTTCTTTAAACTTGGTAAGTGTTTAGTTGAATAGTTATATTAGGTCTCCCATACCTCGAAATTTGAAAAAATTAACAAATATTACTCTCTGAGACGTCACAAAGTAACTCGATTTTCCTTAGTAATATTTCAAAATTAAGCAAAATTTTCAAAATTTCGAGGTATGAGGGACGTAATATAACTATTCAACTAAACACTTACCAAGTTTAAAGAAAATCGGTTGAAAAACGGCGTCCGAAACAGGGGAATGCTATACCATGTTTTGCATTAAAAGCCGTATGATTAACATTGCCGACTGCGCAACAATGGGCTACTGGCCCAGGGGTGAAGATGACTCTTAATAACCTGGGGAGGGATTTTTGCTCCGTCCGTCTGCATACGTCCGTCTGTTGCTGTGCGCGCCGGCCTTTAAGATGACTTTCTTACTACACAAGTAGCAGTGTTTGGAGAGCCCCAGCTGGTCATATACGCCGGACGGCCGTGATAATAACAGCTGTTGTTGATTTACGTCCGGCAATAAAACGGCGGCGGCGGCGCGGCGCATGTCCGCTGTTGTTGGGGGCTGTAAACATGACGTCACTGGGGAAATCACTAAATTGTTGTCATCTTTTTTATTACGTATCCGAATTGAATTTGAATTTCCAAATGATTAAAAAATAAATATAATTGTTTTATATCAGTCATCAATATATCTTCATTAATTCATTATAATATTTCTTCTAATTTTCCATTAAAGTGTTTTAGATTAAAAATGTAATAATGAACTGGAATATGTTTATTACAGTTCACGTTAAGAGGAATATTCATATTTATTGCATTTCTTGTTTTCTGAAAACCGTCTCCCAGTGTTTGTAATGTCAAAACAACGGCGTTTAGTTTTCATATTTATTTATATATGAATAATTTTATACCTCAACAAGTTAAAAACGCTTTATATTATTTTTAATTTAGGCTATATGTCGTTTGTAAACTCTTATTAATTGATATTCACTCAACGTTTGAATATAAAAGTAATTAATTTCTCTATGACAAGAATTAACATTTTAAATGTTCATAATCTCATTCCCTATTAGTCCAGGCTCTGAACAGGTTGAGCATGCATAAAAGTCTAACTAAATTTGACTTTTGATTATTGTTGGGAACATTTAGTAGATGTAAAAAATCGATGTTGCCACATTTCCAGAGTGGGCACAACACGGGGGACGGCCCCTAGAGGAAGTCGTAGAGGAAACTGAATTGGCCTATGTCATGTTGTATATCATTTTAAAGGTCTTTGAATGTAGATTAAAATGCCACAAACCCGATCTCTAAAGGTAGAATATAACGCGAGTTATTGCGTTTTGAAATTTCGGTAAAATCCTTTCATGCAAAATTTGACTGCCTACCATTTCTGGCTCCAACGTTCATTTGAGGTCGAGTTGGCGACATTATTTTCAAATCTATTTAAATTATGTCTATCTCCTCTTTATAAATATCCTGAAAATTAAGTTAAATGTTTTATTTTAAGTCTTCATTTGCCGTCTTCAATTGCTGTCCGAAATATTATAATTACATTATGATTTTCAGTCCTATTTGGGACAACACACGAAATTTTTTGTGAAATATTTAACGTAAGATTTAAGATCATGTTTAACAGAAAGGAATATCGCAAAGCCGACCATAAATGAACGATTGAGTTAGAAATGGCAGGCAGTCAAACTTAGCATAAAAAGCATTTTGCCAAAATTTCAAAACGCAATAACTCAAGTTATAATCGACCTTTAGAGATCGGGTTTGTGGCATTCGAATCTACATTCAAAGACCTTTAAAATGATATACAACATGACATAGGCCAACACAGTTTCCTCTACGACTTCCTCTAGGGGCCGTCCCCCGTGTTGTGCCCACTCTGGAAATGTGGCAACATCGATTTTTTACATCTACTACATGTTTCCAACAATAATCAAAAGTCAAATTTCGTTAGACTTTTATGCATGCTCAACCTGTTCAGAGCCTGACGTTCATTAATATTCTCATTTCTCACCTAACACATTTATCGAAGAAATATTGATTGGAGTTACTCTATAAATACATAACAAGAGATTTAATACTAATAAAATAATAATTTGTAATTATTATTATTATTATTAGAATTGAAATAATTTTATGGATTTATTTTGGAGATCAAACATTTCTCTCATTTTTATTAATATACAAATAATTTGTATATTTGTAATACAGCTTGTTTATATATTACCTAATTTTAAAATTTGTGTATTTAAGAAGAATACGTAATAACTTTTCTTTTATCTAATCACATCTGTTCAAAGTTGAAGAACAAAATTACAAATGTATTTTTAAATTAGTCATTATGATTTTTATCAAATTATTAAAAACACATTTTTGAGTCCTTAAAACGTCATCCATGTTCCCCTAAAACAACTTTTATTTACATTGAGAAGGTTTTTTTTTAAATATATATTTATTTTGTTTTAATAAAAGTCTAAAACCAGCACTGGAAACTTAACTAACACATCGGATGTAGATACACTAATAGTTAAAGTTTACTCCTATAACCTTTCATAACGACATAAAAATGTGCTTTGAAACGAATTTTGATACTGTAAATGATTACTAATGACTTTTTTTGCATGTTTTTGAGTTGAAATTTAATTTGGGAAGTAATATTAAAAAAGTATGACATAGGTACGTATTATTTCGTATTAATAAGTAAAAGTATATAAAAAAGAGAATTAACTGATTATTTTTTTTACATATACTTTTACTTAATACTGTGATCTAAGCCTATGTGCCGATATCGCACAAATAAAATATAAAAATTAAAACGGTACTCTGGTATTTATTTTATATAATTATTTATAATAAAGTCTAGTATGCTTATATACATCATCCTGAGCACCAAATCAGGTAGTTCATTTATTCTATCTTACATTCAATTATAAAACTAGTTTTAAATAGCATGAATTTACTGAACTTTGTAATTCGTCTATCGTTCAACTTTTGTTGTAAATTTGAAATACAAAAATTATAAATATTAGGTATTTTAAAACTTATCGTTTTTAATAATGATATAAAAAACCTTAAAGTATTCCAATTTTAATGACAGTAGTTGACGTGGAAAATGCTTCAAACAGAAAACAGGGTTTGGCGGCAAACATTCGACGATGTTTACTTTACTTTCTTGTTTGCTTCAAGTCCTGTTTGCTTCTGTTTCCACCAAGGATGTTTCGTTAATAGATTTATTACAATCTTAAACCACTGAAAACGGGTTTCTATTTTAGTTTTATGACATTGAAGTAATTATACTTTCATAAGTGTAAAACTGTTTCATGTATATAATTGAAATGTCAGCAATACTAAGTACATTTAGTGAGATGGTTTTATTTATCAATAGACAAAATCATATAACAGTGTAAACGATAACCAATAGTAAACGATTTGAATTAAATAATAAAAACCATAATGATACATTCCATATAAACTAGTTACAACGTAAAGCTACATAACAGTATACTAGCCCTTAATTCTGAATTAAATTTTAAAAATGCTGCATTTAATACAATAAGAATGAATTATATTAATATTATATTTAGTAGCAGGTACATCTTTCGAAACAGGTCAATCTGCACGTCAACATGTGAGCTTAAGCAGATTTTTACTCTTCTTAATAAATTATTATTCATTAACATTATTACATCACTAAGAGTATTCATCCTTCAAATGTGTTTTTGCATAGAAGGTTGTTGTTTTAATTCTTTCAACTCATCTTTAAATTTTTTTTTAAATATGCTTTTCTGTGTTGTTTTTTACACCACATTTACAATTTTAAACAAATTAATGAATAAAGGAAGAAGACGCTGTTTTGACTACTTTTACATACTTGTTTATCAATGCGATTTTAAGGCTGCGGTCTACCCCAACCAAAACAAAAACAACAACAATGCCGAATATGCCGGCCTCACGGCCGTAGCGCTAGGCGAGTTTGATGGCTGCAGAGGTTTACGGGGATCGTGTTTCAGAATTAACCAATTAAGATAGAGATTGACTCTTAACTTTTTCTAAAAGTACAAAAAAAGATCTCGTCGGCTATCTTTTTAGAATTTTCAAATAAAATTTCTAATTTCAGTTATAATTGTGTAAAATTATCTGTTTTTGAGTTTTATAGATGCAGAGGTTTACGGGGATCGTGTTTTAAAAATAACCAATTAAGATAGAGATTGGCTCTTAACTTTTTCTAAAAGTAGAAAAAAGGAACTAGTCGGCTATCTTTTTAGAATTTTAAAATAAAATTTCTAATTTCAGCTATACCGGTCTAAAATCATCTGTTTTTCTCGATTTTTAACTGAAGTTTTCTATTAGTTTTAATGAACTAATTACAGAATTGTAACAGACGAAAACTAGTACCGTTATTCTTCTTTAATATGACACCTTATTTATAGCTCTAGGCTTCATTTGGCAGAAGATAACACGATTCTAAAAAACCCTTATTCTAATAGGGACCTCTCTGAAGTAAGAAGACGGAATTTTTATTTTTCTAACAGTGGAATTAACAGGGGGGGGGAGGTAGTTCGTTTAAAGTAGTGGAAGACTACAAAATTGTATTTCGTGCTACACATTAGTCATACATTATTTCTACAATCGAAATTATGTATGACTAAATTGTTTAATAAGTATAAAACACAATGGTTTACTCATAAAAAATGTTCAATTCTGAGGAGTGAGGGAGCATACCGATCGAGTCTTATCATGAGGGTGAGTGAGGGAATTGAATGATATTGACAAACCCAGCAAACGGATTCATCACTATATCGTCATTTTATATTTTATTATTTTCATTGTATTTTTCCGCTGGTGTAAAATATAACATAAATGCGGACCGAGCATTCGCTCAGTAAACTTAAAAGATTTCGTTGTAATATAAGTAACAGTCATTGTGGTAAAATGCCGACTGTAAAAAATTTTTGGTTCTATTCAATACAGCTCGGTCACTCCACTCTTGTCTTCATGACAAGCTTGTTCGCTTCGCTCACTCGCCCCTCAGACTATTTTCATGTATGCCTAAGGCTGCTGCAATCTACAATATATTTGTTGAACCACATGTCCAATATTTACTAACAAGTGGGTTCTACTGTTCTACTTTTATAATTAACAGCTTATTTATCTTTTTCAATAATTCTTTGGATTAAAATTCAATAGCAATAAAAAATTATTGGTTGTTTTATCCTTTTACTTAACAGTTCATGATCATGATTTAAAAATTATGAACTGTTTTATTATATCATTACTAGACAAGATTCATAGGTAACTGGCTACAGTTCAAAACCACGAGTTTACACGGGAACACGTGGTCTGTACTTAGACAGTTAGCTATTTTCATTGTTTATTTGTTTTAATTTTTAACTTCATAAAACCGGTGTGAAAATTTTTAAATTTCTATTACTTGCCCTGATAAAGAAACCGAATAGCATAAAAACAGTTAGTGGTAAGATAAAGCTATTTATTTAGTTTTAACAAGTGACTCCTTAAGCTTTTTAACATCTACACATACAACTCAATAAAATTAATTCCTGGTGTGCTCCTTTGGTTACCTTAATTTCCTAGGCGAATCCTTAGTTAATTTTTATTTTATTAATAATTGTTATTTATTTTAGTTAAAATTTCCTAAGCAATGGACGTTACTGAATTTATTATTCATTCTTTCAGAGTTCCTGAATTAGGAACTGTGGGAAAATAAAAGTATTTCTTTGACAACCCGCTCCACCTTTATAAAGAAATCAAGAGAGGTCAAGTGTAGTAAAATATGAGGCAATTTAGTCTATCCATCACGATTTGTTTTGTAGTACATTAAAAAAAGCCGTATCGTCGTAAATCAGCTGAGCTTAAGAATAAACAAAGTAATAAAGAAAACACTAGATTTAATTTCCTTAAAAACAGTAAATGTGAGATGCGTATCTATAATGATGTCCATAAAACAAAGCTATGAAATCTGGGGAAAGACATTGTGGACACCCGGTATATTGATTACATACCAGAACTAAGCAACCGTATTTGCAAACTATGAAAAAATATGTTGAAGCCGATTTTGAAATCAATGTACATACACACATACATACAAATATAGGTTACTCGCAATAGCATTAGTATCTACACGTCTCCTTCCTTTTGTAGAAACTTCAATTAAATGGAACACCTGAATTTACCACTTCAAGATTAAAGTGATAAACTTACGGCTTCTGTTGGACGACGAGAGTTCTACAGTTTATGCGACTGATACAAGATAAATTTTCACATTAAAAGTAAATTCAGTTAAAACGTTATTTTCTTGGGTAAAATCACTACAGATTTTGCGTATTAAAATAAAAATGGTACATATAGTATAATATGATAAAAAATTTACACTTAAATAATCGATGAGAATAATTGAAACAGACTTTAACTGCATAAAAAATCTACTAGTTCCAACTACGATTGAATTGTGGGTTAAACCCACGACTTTACTTACAACTGTATAGAAAACAAAATATCAAAGGATTTCAGGAGCTAATGGTATGTATTATAGTTGATACAGAAGCAATATGACTATTATTGCAGCCTATCCATCTGTGATTAATTTGTATATTTGGAGTTTGTCAGTTGTTAATAGCCCCATGAACATAAACTTATTTTGAAGACCTTCTGTCATAAAAACAAGAGATAGTTCAGTTTTGGGCGTGATCTAGAAATTTGGCCCCAATACTCTACATAACAAATAAAACAATACATGAAAATATTGTTGCCATCATCTAAATTAAGTTGTCTTGTTTCTTTGATTGAAAACATTAATATACAAAACAGACATTCAAGCTAGGAAATATCCCCTCCACACTAGGAAAAATGCCTCTGCCATTAGGACCTAAAAAAAAAAAAAAAAAAAAAAAATGGACGCGAAAAACTGATATGCTAAATGCAATCATTGAATGCTTCTTTAGATACATTAAGAGATGCTGTTTTAGGTCCGAGAGCTGACTTCAACCATTATTTCAACGTAAAAATTCCAAGATTAAAATTCATGTTTAAACTTGTAGGAAAAAAATCATTATAACATTCGATTAATTTAGTATACTTTATTTTTAAATATACAACATAGTTTGATAGGATATGTTAAGAAAAATGACATTCTTAAGACATGAAAAGTAACCTAATAAATTGAAAGTGCGTAACCTAATACAATCTAAGTGTCATATTGTTATTATAATCTAATCTACTTAATTGAATTCACTGTCTGTACTTTCTCCAATGCTGTTTATATTTTTATATCGTCATCAAAATTCAGATCGATAAGAATTAGTGATGTGTCGTACTATATGAGAGAAAAATGTAATGAAATATTTTTAAAAACACTAATTTAAGATTTTAAATTAAACTTTTTAATTTAAAAAGTATTATTATAATAATTTTGTGTTCTGTAGAATTATTTTTATAAATAAGAGGTTTGTATTACTTTTTTCGTGTCAGTGGCATTTTTAAAGTTCTAACGGGGAACCGTCCAAACCCCAGTATTGTTACTATCTAACATCGTTTAGCTGTTATAAACATCATTATAAAATGAATAGTTCCACTCGGACCGGATTCGAACTTTTAAAAAGCTACTATATTTTCTTAGGATCGAACCGGCAACTATTAGTTGTAAAGTCGAGCACTACAACCGCTCAGCTATCCAGCCAGTAATAATTTTGAGTTAGCCACCACAATGTTGGTGAATGGTGGATAAATTCTAAATTTGTAAAATTACCGAAATAATGGGTATAAACATTCAGCATTTGTTGCTATTTTTTCTTTTCTTCCCATAGTCTTAAAATAACTGTGTTTGATATATGTGCAAACACATATATATTGCACATATACCAAACAATATTTATGATTGTCGATAGCGCAAAACAAATCTATTTTTAAGTGCACTGCTGGTAATAATTTAATGAAATATATACGTAATGCATACAATAACTCTTGGTGGCAAATAAAATCTTTAGCAAACAAAAAATCTTAAAATCTTACTTGTACCTTTAGATATAAATTCACAAATAATTTTTAGATGTAATTTAAAGGAATTATTAGATAATTTACTATATTATGAAGTTGTAGAACTGCATAGTATTGTGAAAGCTACTACTATTCTGCTTCACGATTTTCATCGTATAAATGCATATATTTGATTTGTTTTGTTTAAATTACGACCTATATCAAATTATATTTTTGAAAACTCTACCTAAGCCCTCTTACACTGTGAAGATGACCTGGAATGACACATGGAAAATAAAAATATTCTTTTTTCTAAGGGTTCAGTGTAATCAGTAGAATAATTTTTTAAACCAATATAGTAAAAATTGAAGGTGCTGATAAGAAATGCAGACACTACGTTAGTTTAAACCAATGGCACAAGCATCTTGATGACACAGTGTGGTAAGCTTGTTGTTATCCAAGCTTTGTATAGTCATTAAAACTATGTTTATTAAAAAGGTATTCTTAAAAGTGTATAAAAACAAGATGGCAAAAACTTTACCCTAAAAGAATTTCCGAATCAAAACTTTAAAATTTATTATTAAACATGCTGTCAATTAGCATTCCGTGTAGATTATGGTGAAAATGTCTCGAAATTAATTCGTTGTGTATTTTATTTGTTGTAAACTGGTGTGTACCGTTAATAAATAAATTAATAAGGGAATATACACATTACTGTTATATCAGCCAAAATGTTTTGGCTCTGTTATATAAACCTAAAGTAATTCAGTTTTTAGTTTATAGATGTAAATAAAACTTGTAAATAATGCTACCTCCTATAAATATATTTTAAACATTAAAACTAATAATAAACAACAATTAAAGTAAAAAATAGCGGTGTATTTCATATGAGGTAAAATTATATATTATTTGATTTATTTCACACATAATTTATTATTAATGTAAATACACTTAATTTACTAATATATTCCACTAAATGTAAAAATCTATAGCAATTATCTTCAAAACCATGGCTTATTGGATGCTTTAATATAACGTTTCTATTTGTTATCAATTAATATATCAAACATAACACAGTATGCACATAGTGCAGCAAATTAATATATTTAATTAAAACTCTTATAATTTTTCCAACTCTTAAGAAACTCCGTCTTTTCATATCGGACTAAAATTTATTGCTTTAATCTCGGGTCGGTAGGGGCAGGTGTTTCTCCCAAAACGTATTTCGAGCACGGAATAGTAAAACTACCCATACATTTTGATACATTGTATAATATTTTAAGGTTATGCTACTGCAATGCCAAAGCACCACATTACGTAGGTAATTGACGTAATATTATTTATATTTATATTTTAATTTTAACATTAAAGAATATCAAATGTGAAAAAAAAGTATCCGAGGGCAAGTAGTTTTAATGTGGGTCTGTACCAAATTAAGAAAAATCTTTAAAAAATACCTTTAAAAATCTTAACACTTCTTGATTCAAACATTCGAATGCTTATAATACATAAAAGGATTATTATTTTTTTACTTTTCTTGCTAAAGGGTTATTCTTAACTTAAGCATTTGTTGATAGATTTACTTATCAATTAATTGTAGACTGAGGCTACACATTTTTGGTGTAGGCAATAAAAGGCAATAAAAAATATCTACCTTATCCTTTTTTTTATATTTCATAAGCTGTAACACAAAGCTACTGGGGATATAATTTTGTTCATAAAATGAATATTGAACAATGAGACTGTCCTTGACTAGGATTTTAAACATAAACGGGTTGCCAAGAAAAAATACAACTATTTTGTTATGAATAAATTAATTTTTTGACACTCATAAAAACAAAAAACATGTAAATGTTATGAATTTTATTTGTTACGCCCTAATGTTTATAAAAAATATAAATAGGAAATGGATAAATATAACTGGCTCTCTAGTTCGAAATTCAAACAACAACGGTTCATCTTGAGCCAAGTGGGTTTAAAAGGTACCGAATAACCGCCGAGGTAGGATAACCGAAACATCTGTTCTTCCTGTATTGCAAGTATTTGTTATTATAACAGCTATCTAATGATTAAATCAATTATCCTTCTCCTATAAGGCTAACATTGAAATTTTGAAACTCTGTAGGGCGGAACCATGGGGTCCGATGTGAATTATAATGGGATTCTGCTCATCTACAGGACGGACTATCTTTCAAGCGGTATCCGCGGATTTCTCCTACGTTGGGCACGAAATGAGAAAAAAGGAGGAAAAGACACCAGCTTGTCCATTAATATAGACTAGAAATCGCCTCCTGATCAAAATTCTACCTCTTCCTTTTTTTATTTTTTATATAAAAATCTAAAAATGGAGTTAAAAATTCTATGAGAATGCAGGTGTCGGTTGGGGGGAGGGGGGATTTTTTTCATTAATTTCGTGCCGTAGCCATATTTGCAATAACTTAGACAACACTTTTTCCAATAAGAAAAACATAGATGTACTTATTGAAAGACACAATTAATTGTGAGTATAAATCAGGGTGTAATTTGGGTAAAACTGCAAAAACAAGGGAAAACTGTAAAGGTAGTCAATCTATTAAATAGATCTTATTGAAATCTAATGATTGTATATGGATTTTATTAAAAATTCATTGCCCTCCTTATACATGTATAATATTATAATTAAAGAAATGGGCAAATAGTTATTTAAATGAGAATTAATTTAAAACAACAGCATTTTTAAGTGACCCAATTTGGAACATAAATTTTGATAAAATGAATATTTTTATAGTTAAAGCGAAATAATATTGATTAAAAAATATTATATACTTAATACTATGTTTTTTTTAGTAATAGTTATCTGGATCATTTGAAATTTTAATTAGTAATCGCTTGTTATGCTATTTGTTTTAAATTTGTTCTAATAATTTTACTATGTGAAATATGCATCACACACTAATTCAACGTTAAATAATGCCTCATCTTGCTTATTTTAAAAGGAAAGGTTAGTATTAAAAAGTAGTAACATTTTCATACTCCGAAAATTAAAAATATTAATTCTGAAGAATATTTAAGAAGCATCCAAATAAATGTAAATCTCTCAAATAAATATAATGTATGTAATCTTAACAAATAAAAAAAAAAAATTAAAAAAACACACAATAATATTGTAACTAATTACTCAATTATTGAACTATATGATTTTTTTATTCACTTCCTTCTATGAGGGTGTGTTTGAACATATTTAACGTAAAATATTTTAGCAACATAAAATTGTTTGTTTTGAAATATTAAACGATTTTACAAATTTTAGAAATAAATGACCGTCAGCTAACATTGGATTTACTGTGAGGAAATCTGTACTTGTAATATTTATATAGTTACAAGTATTTGTTTGAAATAACATTCAAAAACTTTATTAAAAATTCATTGCCCTCCTTATACATGTATAATATTATAATTAAAGAAATGGGCAAATAGTTATTTAAATGAGAATTAATTTAAAACAACAGCATTTTTAAGTGACCCAATTTGGAACATAAATTTTGATAAAATGAATATTTTTATAGTTAAAGCGAAATAATATTGATTAAAAAATATTATATACTTAATACTATGTTTTTTTTAGTAATAGTTATCTGGATCATTTGAAATTTTAATTAGTAATCGCTTGTTATGCTATTTGTTTTAAATTTGTTCTAATAATTTTACTATGTGAAATATGCATCACACACTAATTCAACGTTAAATAATGCCTCATCTTGCTTATTTTAAAAGGAAAGGTTAGTATTAAAAAGTAGTAACATTTTCATACTCCGAAAATTAAAAATATTAATTCTGAAGAATATTTAAGAAGCATCCAAATAAATGTAAATCTCTCAAATAAATATAATGTATGTAATCTTAACAAATAAAAAAAAAAAATTAAAAAAACACACAATAATATTGTAACTAATTACTCAATTATTGAACTATATGATTTTTTTATTCACTTCCTTCTATGAGGGTGTGTTTGAACATATTTAACGTAAAATATTTTAGCAACATAAAATTGTTTGTTTTGAAATATTAAACGATTTTACAAATTTTAGAAATAAATGACCGTCAGCTAACATTGGATTTACTGTGAGGAAATCTGTACTTGTAATATTTATATAGTTACAAGTATTTGTTTGAAATAACATTCAAAAACTACTAAATTAAAATTTTTACGTGTTTGAAACATTTTAAAAGATTCTGCCAATAGAACATCCTTGGTGAAAACAGAAGCAAACGGGACTTGAAGCAAACAAGAAGGCAAAGCAAACATTGCGGCATGTTTGCCGTCAAACCCTGTTTTCTATCTGGAGCAATTTTCACATCAACTTTGTACTATTGAAATAGTAATTTAAAATGTTTTGCTTTGTTGTCTTGTCACTTTTAAAATGAATGGTTTGTTTAATATTCCTTTTTGTTGTACTGCAAGTGCTCTTTTTTACAAAAGTTTTGGTTTGAGTTTAAGATACAAAAGGATACGTCTTATCGTGATATATGGAAGGTGCATTAGCTGCCACCTCAGTATCCATCTCATTATAAAATAAAAAACCTCAACCTCTTACGACTTGCAAATGCACCGTCCGCTCCTGATCATCATACTCGTATTTACTACATTTAGTCATTGAATTATCAAGTTCAATCCGTTTGCATTCAAAACATAGTATTATCCTTAAATTATAAATTGAAACAACACTACTTTTTTGTTTTTAAGTCATTATCTTATATTTGTTCTGTTTTGTGCGTCCATTAATATTTTTTTACGAATTTGTATCTAATAAACCTACTTAATAACAAACTGATGTGAAATATTTTCATTTAGTACTACATCTATATAATCTCAGAATTTGTACAAACCTTAATGATCAATACTGTAATTTATTGAACACGGGTTTTATCTCTTGTAAAATAATATAAAAACATTAATTTTCATACTATCTCCAAAAAATCAATATAAATGCAATAATTATAACTGATACAATATAAGATTTATTTTATAGTAATTAAAGACGTATAAAAACATGTTTTATTTGTCAATTAAAATTATTGGATAACTTATTCATGTTTAATAACTCAATGTGGACGGATAATATGTCAATAATTTCAAACAATTAATCGTTTCATATCATCGTAGACACAACGAAATAAACTACAAAATATTCAATATTATGATTTAAATATATCGCTGACCTAGTTTTAAGAACCAAATTATTTTGCACTTCTTAGTTATTAAAACGAATGAATTATTTATCTTAATTGTTTATCACAACTAGCTCATTGTAAATTTCCTTAAAATTAAATGTCGGTTTTTCAGGTATTTCTGTAAATGTAATACATTGGAATTAAGACATTCAGATATAAAAAATCAGGTTTGTACAACATAACATCAAATGGATTATCCATTCAGACAAAGTAACACTACAGTCTAGGAATAGTTCATTGTATTGGCTAAACTATCCGTGATAAAACGCTCTTAGTTTCCTTGGGTGAACTAGAAGTAGTTTATTCACTTACACAAGTCTCAATTGTACATTTATATAAAATAAATATCAGTTACTTTAAAAATCACAAATTAACATTGACACAATCATTGTTGTCGTGTCTAAAAATTCAAGACCTATATTTATTTTCAAGCTAAAAAATGTTCTATGTTATATGTATATTGTGTCACATAATGTATTAAAAGATCATAGTTTATGTTTGGAAACTGCAAGAAATATACGAAAGCAATAGTCCTTTTTGCATGGTTAAAATAGTTTTATATTAAATCATGTGTTAGAGTAGACTTAAATCTGAAAATACTGCACTTTCATGGTTTTATTAATAATACCTTTCCAATAAAGTTTGCTATATAACTTACATTCAATAATAATATAAAATACGTTTACGATAGTAAAATTTCTCTAAGCCCAGAAGTCAAACTCCTTCCCGAACAAAGAGACGAACACCACTCGGGGTAAACAAGAGTCCAGGCAAATGCTATTGAATCCATGTTGTCTACTCAGGTATGTTATTACAAAAACTTTACCAATAAGGTCCCACGTCCAGCTTTTTCGTAAGCACAATCCATTTAGCCGCATCCTGTATCATTAAGTATAGTCCTAGGGTGTTATTTTAAAACGCAAAATACAGTTTTAAACTACATTTTTCAGACAAAAAATATACATTTATTATAACTTAAAAAATAATGGTATTTTGTTCAGTTTTGGTGTTTGAATAGACCATTTACAAAAATAAAATGTCATATTCTATTTATTACCTTTTCTCGGACTTCTTTTCAAGTCGTTCTTGTTATTCCACCTATTACATTTAGTCCCAAGTTCTTCGACATGCTTCGGGTTATTTCCTTAATCCCTTACATATTTCTAGACTTAAAAATGTAGATGGCTTAATTGTGAATATCCTAAGTGTAAGTTGTTTGTTTTTCACTTTGTTCATCTCCTGATTATTTAATTGCATGGGAACTGTACCATTTGAGTTATCCAGCATTAAAGCCCTATGCATTATTTACTTTTGGGATATAAATAATTAAATATACGAAAAACCCTCAAAACATCAAAGAATTTTAGAACTGTATAAATGTAAGAAGTTTAAGAGCCACTAAACAAAAAATTATGCCCATGATAATTTAGCAAAACTAAACAACACACAATTTAAATGTTTTTAACTAGTTGTGAAAAATGTAACTAACAACAAAAAGTACATTAAATATGTGCTATGTAGGTATACTAATTTTAGTTTCATATCGTTTACTGCGTTTTCAAAGAAACACCCTGTAGTTTCTAATCATCCTATTATAACACTTAATTACTTTCTAAGACCACGACACAACCAGGGAGTATTTTAAGATAAATATGAATAAAGAATGGTTGTAGAATAAGTGTGATGCTTTGTGTAGATCTGTTACTGTCTAATATTAGTTGTTTCTTCAATTAATCAGGGTCTTTAATAAATAACCAGACAAAAATGTCAGCTGGGTTTGGTTTCGAACTATTCGAAAACTTTCTAACTTTTTTTGAGATAGAACAAGCAACCTTAAGGTTCAAAGGTGAACATTATAACCATTGAGCTACCCAGATACTTTAATCTTTGTAATGTTTACTTCATATATGTTTTCCTAGGAAAAGAGGTTGGCGTTCTTCTTTTTGCCTACTTTGCCCCGTCCACATAGACGACGTTTACGGTGCATTAGACGGTGCATGGATCGTACTAGACAAAGTATGGGGGCGAGCAGCTACAGTATGAGGTGAACGGTACTGATAAAGGTCACTGGTAGAACACAGATTTGAACCCACGTCATCGTTGCCATGATCCCCAAGTCCGGCGCCCTAATCATTACGCCACCGACTCGCCCTTAAACTAAGATAATCAAAATTGTAGGCCTATTTGCATTTAGTTTCATGTTGACTCCAAGACATAACTTTTTGCATATTAAATAACCGGAACGAGGGTTAAAATAAAACAAGTAATGTTTACAGCTTCTGTATAATACATCAAAAACATGTTAACTTCGTTATTTTTTTTATTTCTAATAATTTAAATTATTATTCCTTTTTTAATATCACACAATATAACTGGAATTAATCATGATATTTCTTAGTTTTTCATATTTATGAGAGATTCATGACCCAATTGTAATAACACATCTTTTGTATAAGAAATATCAACTATACATAGGAGACTTAGATTTATATGTTTAGTATTTTTGTTCTTAACTTTACGAATGCGTTGTTCGTGTAGTTCAATTCATATGAAACTCTTATAAAAATATTTACTCTATTGAAAATACATTGACGAGGTAATATTGTTATTACTGTAAGCCAAAAGTTAGCAAACATACCGGTGTGTTGCGAGTGCACGATTGTCCAACAGTCGTAAAGATCTAAAACACGACGTCATAGTTTATTACACGCGTAAATCAGCAACAGCTGCCTGGTCTTGGGACAACCAGACTCAATTATTGATTCCGTTGTATGTTATAAATAAATTTGAAAAAGTTTAGAATATAAAATATATTTAAAGGTTTATTTTCAATATCTGTTAACTGCATTCAAATATCGTAACCGTTAAGATGTCCTTTTTAATCTTAGAAAAGTCATTATGTGGGGATTTTCACTGAATAAGAAATATTCTTAAATATAAATTTTATGGTAGTACAGTAATTCACCGCTTTCTGGGTGGTCCGAAGGAGCACGTTAATATTTTTAGTAGTTTTAAACAGCTTTTAAAATAATTACCCTGTCTCAGCTGACTTATATTTGATTATCCAGTATGCAAAATGGTTGTTAAACCTACATAAGTTTAATAATACCTAGTGAAGAAACATAACAATTTCTATTGAGTCTTGACTTATAAGATGAATGATTTTGTTGATTGAATTAGAAAAAGAACATAGAAAACATACTTTTTTCTTGTATGAACTATATTACTTCTTAATGTTATTTTTTACTTTCTTTGCATACAAATGTCAAGTCAAGGACGAATTTTTTCGTCTTGATCTGATCGACGTTGAAAGAATAAAAATCTTATGTAAATTTACAAAATAATACAGAGAGTCTAAGTCTATGGAAACTTTTTTATAAAACTATGGTACAATACTCCATGTAGGATTTCTTTTTATGTTTATTTGATTCCTTACAGCGTGTATTGACCATAACATTGAGAACTTTTTGTAGGTTTTTGTCATCTCAAAAAATAAGATATTTTTCAGAAAACCCTTCATGTGAATACTGACTTTACTTGGTTTTTGTACAGCCCAAACAAACAAAGTTATATCTTAATATATCTTTTCTTGGCTGTCTCGAAATCTAAGATGAGAGATAAAATATGCACATTTTCTGTTTTACTCTTCGATACACTCTTTTGGAAGTTTATAGAGTTCTTTCTATCTTATTATGCCAATAACTTCAGATGGAGTGAATGTATCGTTTCTATTTTTTTCAAAGTTTATTCCTTAGGTTTTTAAACAAAGTGGATTTATCCTTTATTGACAAAGGATACGCTTAATAGAATCTTTATCATACGTTAAATGTCAACGCCCGGACCTTACGAGTTTGCAATACCATGTTCTTGAACGTTATATCCCCTACTTCTAAACTTGAAACCAAAAAAATTTAAATATGAGTTCTAATTTTGAGTCAATATTTTGGCATTTACATAGAACAAGAGCCCAAAATTATTATAGAAGTATTAGTGTTCTGACTGTTGGTTTTTAGTTCTGGTTTATTTCAGTTTTTTTTTTTTTTTTTTTTTTTTGCAAAACGATATATTTTCACGATACAACATTTTAGACGTAAAAAGTAATACTGCAAGTCTCAGATAAAATGCATTTCTAACATTTGTCATAAGTTAAATAATCTTGAATGAATTACAAAAATATCGAGTCAAAACATATTCGTCATTTTACTTCGGCTATCATTTGCTTCTATGTCTAGTAACAGTATTTTCATTAATTTTGGATTATCCTCAAATAACTTAGTAGTGATATCTAAATGACTTTCATTGTTATGAAAACTGAAAAATTACTATTGGAATAAGCATTGTCAATTCTTTTGCCTGCATGATGTTTTATAGTAAGATGCACGAAAATAGTCCGATGGAAATTTTAACAGCTGTTTCCCCCCTCACCCCCTCTCGCCCTGCAATGTTGTCATTTTGTGTTTATGTTTACCATGTGTAATGTAGTATAAAAATGTATTTTAGAATAAATCTGGCAACAATGCATCGACTCTCATCGGACTATTTTCGTGAATCCTACTATAGTAACGTCGTAACATAGAAATATGTTTTTATTTAACTGTAATTATATTTAAATTGCAGTTTGCTCAAAACTACTTATAAAATGTTTCGGAATGTTTAACTACTATACACAGGTTCTGGTTATTTAATTTATTTACTTAATCGTTGATTGACATTAAAGTTTCCTACAAGTACTTTATTCTATATAACTTTATACTTAGGGATGTCCAATACGTGTGTGGGTAGAACATGTTCGGCGTAAACAGAAGTAAACAAGAACGTGGAGTAAACATAGCGCAATGTTTGCTGTCACACTGGGTTTTCTATAGAGGGGAATTTTCGAAGGTTTCAAAACATCGCTACAGTAACAATATCAGTTTTTTAGATCAAACTACATTGTAATCATGAATGGTGACGTAAAGTACGTATTACATTAAATGAGTATTCAAATCGTAACAATGCGGGATGGATACGATTCAATATAATTAAATATCATTCAATTGGAGTAATATTGAAGGCAAACCTTAAAACAGGATGATAAAGGAACAGTGTTAAAATTAATGGACTTAAATCATTTTAAGTCTATTCATAATAAAACAATTTTATATTAATTTGGTAGTATTTAATTGTGGCTTACATTAAAATTGTTGTGCTGCCTCCAAAATAAAAAAAAAATATTGTACGACAAGATTAAAAATGTTTAACGAGAAGCCTGGTGACACTCCTAAATACATGGTTTGGATAGCATTGAATCGCAGAGTCGAAAAGGGCTTTGAGAATGACGAAGGGAAAAGTGCGAAAGGAAAAGTTCCCTGTACTTTCGCCGGGGGGGGGGGGGGGGGGCTTGGTACTTTAGCTCTTACCCCCACCCCTCGAGAATTTACATTGTAAATATAGAGTCAGTTGGGATTAAGAGCTTGACGATGTCGGTAGGTGCCACAGGTGGGGAAGAACCTTGGCGTGTTGATCCGGTGCGCTGGTTATAGTGTTGAGCATCAGCACCCTGTGCCTCGGCGAGTTGAGCCAACTCTGTTGGTAAATCAACCTCTCTAGCAGCTTATAACATACACTTAAAAGAGCTATAGGCCGATAACTTTCAGGCAGTTTTGGATATTTTCCGGGCTTCAGGATGCCTTGGCGTGTTGATCCGGTGCTTCTCAATGCCAGCATCCCTGTCGAACAAAAGCTGGATTTAGGCCTGGTCGCAACTGTTGTGACCAGGTTCTGGCTCTGACTTCTTTCATTGAGGGTGGGTCTGAGTGAAGACTGAAAACCTCTGTGGCTTTTTTAGATCTGACTGCAGCATATACCACTGTCTGGAGAAAAGACCTCCTTCTTAAATTTTACGACCTTATTCCTTACCCTTTCTTGTTGCGTCTCCTCAACTCAATGCTCTCCAATAGGATGATAAAAGTATATCTGGGACACAGAGAAAGTACGTTTAGGCAACTAAAGGATGGCCTGCCATAAGGGTCAGTGCTCACCCCACTGCTCTTTAATGTGTATACTGCCGACATTCCTGTAACTCGGTCCTTAAAGTTTATATATGCAGACAATATTGCATTGGCACATCAACACCTGCGTTTTCGATAAACTGAGGAAACACTAACAAATGACCTCACGACCCTCGGTGAATACTTTGAAGCCTGGAAGCTAAATCCAAACCCAACAAAAACTTAGGTTGCTTGCATCCACCTGGTATATTCAACTGCTGAGTACTGTGCTCCCGTGTGGTTAAATAGTGTGCACGTTAGAGGGATGGACGTCCAGCTAAACAGGACCATGAGAGCCATTACTGGTACACTCATGGCAACCCCTGTACCCTGGCTCCCAGTGCTGTGTAATATCACTCCTCCTGAAATAAGACGAAGGGATGCACTCATTAGGCAATACACGAAGATCTTATCTGCTCCACAGCTGCCCATCCATGATTACCTACCCCAGAATGCGGGCCGATTGAGGTTCTGAAAACCACCTCTACGAACAGCCTAACAGTTGATGGACACGAACGTCACCATCCATACAAACTGGACTTCCTCCTGGGACGCTTTTCAAGGTCGGAACCACTTCTTGATAGTTGACCCGATCGTAGCGGTAAGTATTAATCTTTCTCGGAAGCAGTGGACTATACTCAATCTTTTCCGCACTGGAGTGGGAAGATGTAGGTAATTATTGGAAGTACAAATGGGGAATGACATAATACCAGTCATGCGACTGTGGAGCAGAGTATCAAACTATGGAACACATAGTCGAAGAGTGCCCACTGAGTGCCTTCCCCGAAGGATTGACCGGTCTGCATAGCTCAAATGAAGCTGGGCTGCAATGGCTTGGCACCCTGCCCTCGATTTAGCTCTATAAAGAGAGATCTAAATTTTTTTGTGTTTAGATTTTTACTTATACTGACTCAGGTGCTCTGCACCGCAGAATTTATTTTATTATTCTTAAACCATGGTGGCTGGCTAAATGAGCCATACGATATATATATATACTATTTTAAGTCCCCGATGACCAATTTGGTGGTTGTTCGGGATATAGCCCAGTAGTTGAAGGGATGAAACTGCCTTCCACCTTCCGTAAACCGACTTTTCAGAAAATCGCCTGTTACAGAGTGGGCCAGTCTGTATCTATCAGCAGAACGGACCACACCGAGGGACTATTCCGAGAGAGTCGGTTGTGTTCGGGTAATGAGGACCACCTAGCCCCTCCACTATGTGAAAAAGCAGGCTACTGCTACTATCCGAACAGGACCTTGGGTCCAACCGTACACCGAGGCCACCGGGTCTTTCTGCACGGGACTAACTCAAGGACTCCCATTCACCCTGGGTCACCCCCTTGAGCCGAACAGTCACTGGAGTGAAACACAGGCATAGCGCCTTTTCTGTTCATAATGCAAATGCTAAACAATAAACGGATGTTTTGTTCTGTGTTTTAACCCGAGTTCCATCAATGCTTATGAGCCCTTTATAAATCCCTGGAGAATCTCTGCGATGAGGGGAAGTATATTCCCCTTGCGGAAAGTTCGTTACCACCTGAATGTGAAAACCTGTTTTTACTATTGTTATTCCTGCGTAGCTCATTGGTAGAGCTCTGGGTTATCACCCAGCGGGCCTGGGTTCAATTCCCGGCTCGGAGATAAAAAAGATCGTTAGGCCGCTCCCGTGGTTCGGAAGTCACGTTAAGCCGTTGGTCCACCTGCATAGAAAACAAAAAAGTGCAGGCATTTCATGGGAGGAGAACTATCAGTTAATTGCTGATCTCCCTCCACTAAAAGCCATACGATAATTATTTAATTATTACTATCGTTATACAATCTCAGATGAGAAAAAAATAATTAAACCAGATTATAACAAACACAAAATTAACGTTAGACTCATTTCAAGACACATCGTGATTTTATAAGAGACGTGCCAAAATTTGAATCAATTATTGGTATGATTCCAAAGTATCATATTATTAATTACTGACTGTTGTGATTTACTTTTTAGTTATAATCTTCGTTTATCAAGTCTCAGTTGTACATTAAAGATCATTAAGCTGAATGGTAACTATCATCATCCGGAGAATAAATATTGTTGTACTTAATCCACAAACAACAACGATAATGGATAGGCCTATCCAGAGAGACTCATCAACATGCCCCCCTCCACCCACACACATAAACACACACACACTTATCCAATGCATCTATTCATTGTGTTAATATGAAAATAATTTAAGTTGAATATTTGTTTTCTCCTAGATGATGTTACATTTATTCAATTCTGTCTAAGTTAAATTTAACTCTTAAAGCTTAAATTGCTAACTTTTAAATTACTACATTTGTATTAAATAAAAAAATCATTAAAACACGTGCACTTCTCCTAAACATTTGAAAAAGGCCAACTCATAAGATTTTAGAGCGTTTAAGGGTTTCTTCTTAAACATTATACAATCAATATCTGGCTTCTGAAATCATATGCAAATCAAACAATATTGTTCTATTCCTATAGTTATTTACTTTTTTACTATAGTTTACAAAGTCATTCGTAAATATTTAAAGATTATTATTTTACAATATTTTAGCATTATTAATACCATCTATAACGTTAACACCCCATTCAGGAATAGAATGACAGGTTAAATTTATCTTTTCTTCACTCTGTTTTACTCAGAACTATATATAACGGTATCTTTGTGCTGGGATCAAATTTTTATGTATCTACTGCATTGTTTACACTTTAATAGACTTCAGTTAATTGTGTTATTAAACATGGCATGCTTAGCCGGAGATGTTATGATGTTACCACCTCAAGAGTATAAAAGATGCAATGCAATGTTTCTTTTAGAATCTTTTAGAAAAATAAATTGATAAAGGGTTTCTTTTGTTTGGAATAGAAAAAAGGACTTAAAATTGTCATAGAAATATTACATCAAGTCCATATAGTGAAAGAAAGAGTAAAAAAGCAAAGGAATTTATAAGGACTTTACATTATACTACCATATGTATAGTTGGTTAAAATCATTTTTATACTTATAGCTGTAAATGAATTGCCAATCTTGTCTAAATAACATCCAATTGATGCAGTCTTTAAAATTCATTACACAATACTTTTATAAAAATACAACCATAAACAAAAATCCCAAATATGAAATATTATTGCTTCGTCATTGTTAATAGAAAATCGTTTTAAGTCATTTAATATGCATTTTTTATTGTTTTAAATTACAAGATTGACTATTGTCATTAGCCACTTAAAAACAATCCTTTCAATCCCCAACCATATTAAAATCCACATTAAATTATTATAAAGCTAAGTATTATACGTTTATAGGCTATTATAATATGAGCTTATTTTAAGTTACGATTATAGTTAGTCTTATGGTTATAGGGGTATTATCAATATACTTATTTAGTATATCTAAGCATGAAAACCACGAATTTCTTTAATTTGACTATTTTTTATTCTTGGGAAACACTCACCATTGAAGAATGTGATGGCTCTCACATTCTTCAATGGTGAGTGTTGTCCAAGAATAAAAAATAGTCAAATATATACAATGTCATTTAGAAATATAATTTATTTAAGTAATTTTTACATCGCGAGTATATCGTAATTGAAAATAGATTTTTTAGTTTTTAAACAATATGACAATATGACCAAATAGCTGTACATTATTGTGTGCGTAGATACACACAATTACGGTATTTTAATTTATTTAAGCAGACTGTGCTTTATATCTTATTGAATATATTTGCATGAGTAGGCTTGAGAAATAAAAATATAAAGATTCAATAAACACAGAAAGTTACAGGAACATCGTCAAACCAGATTAATATTAGTTAATCACTGTATGTTGAGGATGAAATAAATTATTTAATTATTAAAACATTGTTTAGTAAATAACTATAGGTATATTATTAACGAAACTTATTGTAAATAATTTTTCATAGAAGCAACAAGGAACGGAAGAGCTTAACGATAGTTAAAAAAGATATTTTTCTTTTTTATAAGAAGCGTTCATCATTTGCCCGTAATAAATCAAGTAATCTCAACCTTAGAAATATATCATGTAATTTAAACATTTAAAACTGATTAGCAAATTTTTATAGTAATTGGGGATGGTTACTTTTATCATTAGTTATTTTATTAGTTAACCACCTAAACGGAAAATGATAGTAATGAAATGGACTAAATTATGCTTACTTTAATTAATTAATTAAATTTGCATTTTAATAAGAGTAATTTTTCTGTAAAAGGCTGAAAATTCATAAATATAATTATCTACTCAAATGTTAAGTACAAGTTGGAAATAATGTTAACGTATATACCGTTGGGAATTATTGATTTTTTCTTGATATTATGAATGTAAATAATTATTAGCATCAGTCAAAAAGTAATTTTTATAATAATAATAAATAATTTTTATAGAAGCAACAAGGAATGAAATAGATTAACGTTGATTAAAAAAGATATATTTCTTTTTTATAAGACGCGTTAATCATCTGCCCATAATAAACCAAGTAATCCCTACCTTTTTCTAGAGAATTTTTCTAGTAATTGGAGATGGTTACTTTTATCAGTAGTTATTTTATTAGTTGACCACCTAAACGCAAAATTATAGTAATGAAATATACTAAAGTATGCTTACTTCCGTTAATTAATTATTATATTATGTATTTTAGTAAGAGCAACTAATCAGTAAAAAAGCTGAAAATTCGTAAAAATAATTATCTCCTAAAAGATTGAGTACAAGTTGGAAATCATGTTAACGGATATACTGTTGGGAATTATTGATTTTTTCTTGATCTTGTGAAAGTTAATAATTACTAACAACATTCAAAAAGTGGGCTGATATAGTATATTTCGTCACAAGGGCCGAAAGTGGCGTTTTGCCAGCCCCGAGATCGTGGTTGGCAAAACGCTTTCGGCCCGAGTTACGAACGATATTTTTCATCACACTACACAATTCAATAAATTCTAAACAAATGAAAACATTACTTTTTCGTTCATAACAAACAAAACATAACATCAACTAACCTAGCGAGATGTACTGCTTGAGTTTCCGGTTGCTAGGCAACCAATTCATTTCATTGTTGCAGTCACATGTTCTTGTGATACAACGTGTTGGGAATGTTTTTATGTAAGGTTTAGACCAGCTGATTTTGCAGGCCTAGGCCGGAAAATTTTGCCGGCCTAGGCCGGCAAAACAGGTGTTTCGACGGTAGAAACGAGGGTCGAAAACAGGTGATATCGATGTAGTGTGATGAAAAAGTTTATTCGTAGTATGAATTAATGTGAATTGCATGTACAACTGGGTTTCAAAGTTTTAAAACAATAATAATTCTTTTATGAAATTATGTTGTAGAATTAAATTTTGAAGAACATCATTATTCTATCGAATGAACTAGAAGAAATTATAGCAATCGGAACACACTGAACAAGCACAATACGATATTATAGTTCGATTTGCGACGAACACAAATCATAAAAGATCTGAAGTTGTTTGAACAGTGTACGAAATATACCATTCTTAGAAATTTATCAATAAAAAACTTGGATTTAAATGTAGAATTTTCAATTCAAAGGGTCAGTTTTCTGTGAAGGTATCGGAATGAAACATCTACTTTGCAAACCACAAATCCTTTAAGCTGTTCTCCGAACGTTCCAACAATCTTTTGTCCACCTTTTTTTTACCTGTAGGCAAGACTCTGATCGGTTACAATGGATATAAAGGAGGGACAGTTTAAAAGGATGATTTTTTTAGATTTTATTCAATACATTATAAACAATACATTGTATTTTATAAATCCTATACTATCATATGAGCACTGTCTGAAGAGATGTATTTTCTACGATCTCGAAATCTATGGACTTTGCATTTGAGACTGTCCAAAAATAAGTTTAGAAACAACCATAAACTTATGAAAAATAACATTTGTGTAAAACTAGTTTAAAAATTATAATTTTCAACATTTGTCTTAAGGGTTGCTATCAAGGCAACGACATAACAACAAAACGTTAACTAAAATAAAACCATGCTACTTTCAAGCTTTGGATTGAAACGCCTGTTACCTGTTCAAAGGTATAGTTGGCATTAACTTCAAGGACTGATTACCATTATAACATAACAAAGTGAAGTAAAACTAACGAGCAAGGCTCGGTTAACCCGGTACATAGGCTACTTTTAATATAACTCTACATATCTTGGGTTAGTAAGAACTTAATAACTTAATGTATAAAATCACTTAATACAAGTTAACCGTTTGCCTAGGTCATAGTCACCTCAGTTCACTTAGGTATTTAAAGGAAATATTACAAAACATCTGTATATTTTTGTTTTCGTTGTAGATAATTTAGCAACAGAAAATTTTTTTGTAAGAAAAAACTAAATGAAATAAATACGTATATGATGATCACACTGTCACTTGCTCAACCACAAATACAGTATATGATTCTAATATTGTAGCCGATCAGTAAAATATTCATAAAGAAAAATTATTCACCATTTTATAAACTATTTTTCTTTATAATTAATTGTTTAGATAAATAAGTAGAAAGAGTATAAAAGCTCGAACTGTTTAAATACAACAAAATAATTTAAAAATATGAGCAATAATAAAATCAGATGAAAATAAAAAAAGACGGGCTACAATTTATAGATAATATTTCAATGAATTAACACTATAGTTTATCACTCGCCTACTAGACGAAAGGCAAGTTGGCAAATCGGTATAACACATTTCAAAAGTATAGCACCTGGTAAAGATGGGGGAACCAAAATATTTTTGAAAACTCCCACAGAACATTTTATGGTATATCAGTTTTGAAATGGTGATGGTGGCGACGTCCTGTAATCCAGCCACTCGGAGGTCACGAATTGTGGATATTTATAAGCGATGGCTTGTGGATGCGATATTCCCTGGTGGGTATTAACGTCCGCACTAGTGAATACTGTTCATCCATGAAGACCATCCTTATAATTAGACCAATTCGTGTATAAGAGGTGAAAATTGTGGTTCGGATCCCACATTAAACTGTAGGTCCCTAGATACCATTGGCTGTTGGGCTATGAATTAACAGTCCTGTCTAAGGAGAATGTCGGCCTTAATCAGTAACAAGACTACAAGATCGCGCCACAATCATCCTACACTCATCTCTCATTCATAATTGGCTTTAAACTACCTATTGAGTTAGGTCGCCATTTCAATAAAGGTATTAAAGGGATTAAAGGATGATATAGCCATACCTGTGGACAAAAACTATCAACTTATCAACACAGCAGAGTTTTTCCAAATTCACTGAAGGTGTCAAGTACGTTTCTAGTCTTTAAGAAAGGTGACCTGCATCTGTCGCTAGTTATCGGCCTATCTCGATAATCCCAGTCGAGGAATTAGAGTTCGAGACCGTTAGAACAGGCAAATTTTGAACTACTTGGTGTGCAACTCCGCGATTGCATATTCCAGGCACGACTTCATCCGTGGTCGCTCAACCTTCTTTGCTGTTTCTGAGCTGATAGAAGAAATCTTTGACACTTTCAAGGGTAATGGCATTGACTATGTACACTAACGTGATGTACAAAGTCAATGGTAATGGCTCTACTGCTTTGGGGCTTTCTGTCTCAGTAAAACCTTCGAAATCGTCAATCCAAATATACTTTTAAGAACATTAGATAATTTAAATAATGGTGGAAGTGTTCACATATTGGTGACGGCAATCGCAATGGAACGAGTAGTGATGTTCAAGATTGATCTAAGAATTTATCACCCTTTGTCAACACAATTTATTAACTTTGTCAACACGGAAACTTTGTTGATTATTTTTATCCACGATGAAAATGCGTTGGAAAATGTGCCAATCAGAAGACTCTGACTACTGATTGTAGCAGAAATATGGGTCGTTTTACACGGCAAGTCGAAGCGACAAGTGTTGGCACCAAAACGACGATGGTAGAGCCATCGGCTAAGAGGTTTGCGAGCCGTCAGTAGAGTTGTATGTTGACGGTGGGGGTTGATGATAATTCGCTGGTGAATTTTTTACTTTTCATGGCGTTGTTGGACATAATCGTCAAAGAGTAAAGAGAGATCTGACACTTGAAGGGTAAACTCGTTGAATCGGTTAATAATATCTGGCTCCTGTTGTAGAGCCTGAACTTTTCAGATATTAATAAACAGCAATAACAAATATAGAATACTTAACAAGAACCTGCTGAAAAACAAGAATTAAAGTACTCCCTGTTGAAAAATGTTAGAAAACATAAACATGAGTTATATTTTGAATCATTTATGTAACGTGTTGGTGTATTTATCGCTGACATTTACTGAAATGCACATTTTTATTTACTTAATTATGCGTTTTTAAGTAAATGCAATAACATTTATTACAACATAATAAACTTACACAGATAAAAAAAAATATATACATACAAGTAGCTAAACAAAGTAGCTGAAATGTTATTTAATTTATGATGTGAAAGATCAAATAGGAGGAAAGAACAGAAGCAGAGTAAAAGTCTTATCTCAAGACACTAATTGATGTTCATTAACGAGAAAACCATCCAGGCTGGGCTCTTCAGCTCGCTAAGCTTTCACTAAACAGTTCGCTACACTAATATAGTAATTTGCATAGTGGTAAAAATATAAAAATATTTTAATGTAAGCTATATGCCCGCAAAACAAAGTAGTGTAATTTAAAGGTATTTTTAATTTTTTTATTTTTTTTTTACTTCTAAATGAATAGTTTTGTTAATGTTTTTGCTGTGTATGTTTTATGTATTTAATTAAAAATAAAACATTATTGCAAACAATTTATAATTTTAAAATATGTAAATTATAAACTGTATATTAAAAAATTATCAGAGACTTGCACATATAAAAATAATTTATTAATTGTCAATTAAATTATGATATCGTTCAGTACAAACATGACAACCTTTGAATTATATTACTCAAGTAATTGCTTAAAATTGAGAAGTTCATTCATCATGTCAAAGATGTATTAATAAATGTTTTTATAAAACATATTTTGCAATCTTCTAAAGGGATATATTAATGTTTAATATTGAAGGTAAAAGTTCCATTTACTAATTGCATGGTTACCATATATTTCTAGACTAAACAACAGTTTTGTTTCAGCACTGTTTAAAAAATCGCTAAGGAGTGTAAAGTTAAAACATGAAGTAAGAAAAATTAAGATTTAATTTAAAATTATATATAATATGACTTTTAATCTTGGAACTTTTGAGTCTATACTAAGGTTAAAGACAGTTATCGGACTGAATACTGCATCTCTAAGATCCCTTAAAAGAAATAACCTAATGTTTATGTTTAGCAGTTTTGTTTTTCTGGTGCATGTCTTTGATTTAGTAGCAACTTTCTCTAGCGAAGAAGCAACTAAAGAATACAATATTACCGTGAAAATAATTCTTTTTTTTAATGCTTTATTTGTATTATACCTCATCGGAATTGCAGTCCTTGATCACAAAAGTGAGTTATCATTTGTTTTAACAATACAGGCTATTGAAAGTGAGTTAAGCTCGTTGGGTTTGTTGAAAGCTGAAAACCTCCGACTATGCAGATGGGTCATTGATGGCTTAGTGGGACTAACTGTCTTACATCCTTTATATCTGGCGTATTACCTCCCATTACCTCAGTTTGGAATCTCTAACATGTTTTGGTACACCTCGTCTTATCATTATAAACTGGTAACGAATGTTGTGAATATAAGCATAGTTGTCTTTTTCTACAACATTAAAATGTTACAAAGTGCGATTGTAAGTGGAACAAAAAAGCTTTTTGCTTCGGACAAAGAAGGTGTAAACGATGTACACAATGTACAGCTACTTAGGGAAGGAGAGTTTAAAGTGCTACGACATCTTCAAGATGCTCTGACATCCATATATGTCAGACTCCAATTATATTTTTATGTTCAGATTGTTTCGATTACGATTAAGTTTGTAGTATCCATCGTGTATTACCTCTCGCCGTATTCATCCACAACAAATACTCTACTGTACACTTTATATGCTTACTTACCAAGTATCATATTTGTGTGTTCTGTGATCGTTATTGAAAACAAGATTCAATCTTTAAAAGAAACCAACCGGTTGTTTTTACTCAGCTTTCATTACAAATGCAAAACTAATTCTTTGACTAGAGACATCAGACATCAGTTACTAGCGAATATCCACCGATCCAAGCCGTTCTCTTGCAGAGTTTTTGATGTGGACTTCGGTCTCGCAAGTGATATTGTTGAAAACAGCACAATGGTTATTTTAACTATGCTTGGTGGTGAACAATAATAACTGTTAGTCTAATACGAACACAGAAAATTGGCTAGGGTAAAAACTTACTATTGACATTGTGAGCTATTACCAGCAGTAATTACTCAAGTAAAGAGACAAACTATGTGTATAATTATATTTTATTCTCTTAACAGGGCACGCACAAATATTTGCTTACCTAATATGCCTTAAAATAGCCCTTGTCTCATTATTTTTTCGAACCAAGAGAATTTACAGTAAATAATGGTAAGTTCTTAATTTTACTACAAGTTAAAATATAGTTCTGTAAGTATATTCGCTGCAGGTAGGTTTTTACAAGGTCATAAAGAGTAACTAATCCATAGCTAAGGTACACAACAAACTGTATCAAGATCTGGTAATATTTAAATTTTTCCAATAGAAAGTACATGGAGACCATTGCAGTGGAGAGAGCATTGAATCTGTGGATCACATCATAAAGGAATGTCCCGCCTACAGCGACGCAAGGAGTTCTTTGTACAAAGACCTACTGACCGCCGGAATTGTTGTACCTCCTGATATCAAGTTCATTTTGAAAGAGGAAAATATGGTGTTTAGGCCTCTACTAGTTAAATTTTTTCAAGAAGTTGGCAAACGTGTCTGACTTTTTTATGTAGAATATTTTCTGTATTTGTATGACTGTGTGAAAAAAATTTAATGTAATTATTATTAGGGCTTCATGTATTTGTTTTACAAAGCCTCAAATAAAAAGAATTTAAAAAAAGTACATGGAAATTAATTTTCACCCATGTGTATGTTGTAAGCAACATAAAATCAATTCTTACCTCGTGAATGTATCTTCAACCCTTCATCGGTGACATGGATTTTAAAACACGAATGGTGACTCATGTTTCTGTGTTGCGATCAACCTGATTTTTTATCTTAACTTGGAGAACGGTGCCCTACACCCACACCAAAATTCATCGATATAGAAGGTTTCTATCAAAAGGTAATTCTTTCAAAATGAAAGAACCTAGGCTACTAAGGTAATAACGTTTTCCCTATAGGAAAATTCCTTAAAAACCACATACTTTATGTAAGGTAAAACTGATTGCTTAAATATTGATTATGTAGGGTCCAGCGTCAATCTTAAAATTTACTTAGATCACAGAATACAACAACTACATTTGTATTTTTATAAATTGTATTCTTTACCTCAAACTAAATAAATTGCGTTATTGCACAGTTTTATTGCACTTTTAAAATGGTTTATTTCTAAAAATTTAGATAAGGATATGCCAATAACAGTTGGCCACGTCGTCTTTTGAAAAATCCTATACCTCGTTAAATAATACGATTTTACAGGATCGCGAACGCATGATATACATTTGCTTTTACATTTTACATCTTCGTAGAGTATTTCATTAAATTCGGAAGTTCCTTCAAAAGTTATTATATAGACACGGGAGTATGTGTCGCTTATAAGTTGATATCACATTTTAATATTTTCTAAATATGGTATAACTGAAAAATTTGATCGCGTGCTATTTCGGGCTCGGTTGCCCTTTTGAGGTCGGATTTAAGATATTGTACATTAATATGCAAGACAAAAACCCGTCTTAAAATTGATGTGCAAATTAACCTGTGGTCACATTTAGGACTTTCTTCTGACTCCTGGGGGCCATCCCGGGGCCGACGTAACGTTGGCCCCGGCCATCCCCCATTACGACTAAAATGTCATTAAATGTCTCAAAATGTAGCATTGTTGACCGAAAATAGATTTGAAAGGATCATTTGTCTAACTAATTCCATACATAACCTAAAAATTGTAAGATGATTCATAAGCCACCATACTCATTAACATGGTAGACATAATAAAATAAAAAATGGCGTTTTTTTCAAATTTTACATGGTCCGGTTTTTAATAAACCTTTTTTATGTTAACTACTTGTCACTTGACACATCAACGAATAAACTTCTGGGAGTACAATTTATCATAGGTTTGGGTCTATTATTTTGTATATTTCCTTACTGATTTATTTAATTATTATTTACTTACTGATTATAAGTAAAAACGAGATAGCAGACGAATGTAATACAAAGCTGACTACTTTTAGGAAAATGCTATAAATAAAAAGTATGATAGTAGGAGCGGACGGTGCATTTGCAAGTCATACGAGGTTGAGGTTATTGATTTTATAATGAGATGGCTACGAGGTGGTGGCTAATGCACCTTCCATCTATCACGATAAGGAATATCCAGCGACAGCCACTGGCTGTACAAGACTTACACTGCGGCTTAAAAAATTTTTATTACATGTGCTACACATAAAAACATAATAAGTATGGAATTTTAATTTTGCTATAAATATAATTGCTATCTTGATTAAAATTAAGACAGAACGCTCGAAACATTGTAATCAAAGTTAAATCAAAGTTAATATGAAAACGTCCAAATAATTGAGAAATATTTGTCATGTTTAACCTTAACTGTAATGTTCTATGCATTCTGTCTTAATTTACATCCAAATATCAGTTATATTTAGTAATAAAATAAAAATTCCATCCATTTTGTAATGTGTAGCACATGTATTTTTTAATCCGCACTGTAAGTCCTACACATCCAATTTGTATCGTGATGGTTAAAAATGAATAACAAAAAAAATTAAAGAAAGATTATGAAATTAAATGGGCCAAAGCATGATTGATTTCCAAATTAAACTTCAATTCTTTAAATATTGTTAAAAGCATATCTATGATATTTTACACGAACCGAACAAATGTAAGTAAGCACATTTAATGAACATTACAGGCTTGTGAATCACATGAAGGTTAGAGAGAAAGTTTGGAAACTACATTATACCTTAAAAGTATTTAAGTAAAAATATAAAAATAAAACTATCAAATTGATTTTGAGTGAAAAGTCTACTTCCTTGAGTACTTATTGACCTTGAACCCCCAAGGGGGGTAAGACCAACAAAGAGTCAGATAAAAATCTTAAATATAAGCCTAGTTAAATATGTACATTAAATCAAAAGTGTCTAAGAATATAGTAATGCCGCAAACCCGACTTTTAAAAAAGGATGACCGAGTAAAAAATGGTAGGCAATCAAACATAGCATTAAAATCGTATTGCTGAAAAAATGCAATAACTCCCTATACGTATACACTCGTCCTTTTGAGGTCAGGTTTATAGCAAATTTAAACGAGCTAATCGTTTAAAAATTCAAAGCCCTTTAAAATTATTTATGATATGACGTAGACCAATGGAGTTTTTCCCAAGACATACTTTAGGGCTGTTCCTAGTGGAAATAGTCAAGGAGACTGCATTGGCCTACGTCGTATTATACATCACTTGAAAGGGCTTTGCATTCTAAACCATTCTCCACAAGCCCGAGCCCAAAATTTGAAATGTGTTGGGAGTTATTGCATTTATGTTTTTCAGCAGTATGATTTTAATGCAAAGTTTGATCGCCTGCCATTTTTGACTCGGTCATTCTATTGAGATCGGGTTTGCGACATTTTTCTCTATTTTTAGATACCTTTTATTTTATGTACATATCGACTTATGCTTACCTTTATGGTTTTCTTCTTCTGACTCCTTGCGGACCGCCCCCCCCCCCTTGGAGGTCCAAAGACAATAAGTATTTTGGGAAGTAAACTTTGTCACTAAAAATCAATTTGCAAAGTGTTACTTTAATCTCTTAAATACTCTTAAAGCTATTATATCTTGTCCAGGCTTTTTTCCACCACTAATATGTAATACCATGTATCGTTTCAAATAGTAATAAAACTGAAATAATTTAACAAACATCTAAGTCTTTTTTTTTATCTCAAAGTAGTTAGAAAATTTGTTTTAACTTTCAAAAGTTCTCCAATATCATATATAAAATTTAAACTTATCTTCCAATTAGGTTGTTTACCTTTCTTATAAATCTCATGACATTTTAAGTAATGAATGGATGTTTCAGGGGTTCTGCCGATTGAAGCCAGAAACAGAAAGAACCAAGGAATATTTCTGTGTTTGATTTTCCACTTTATATCAGTGTAATTTTATGTATAAGCTATGCGTATAAATTTTTTCAAATTTATTTCTTTATGCGTAAAAGCCAATAACGGAGGCTTATATTGGCCATTTTACATTTCAAAAGGTCGACCTACCGGGGAAGTATTGAAAATCCTAAATGCAAACATGTTTTGATATACGATTCGGTTAAATTTAGTAGAACAATCCCGCGAACCCGACCGAACCTCTGATGGCAGAGTCAAAAGCGGTAGGCTATCAAAACTAGGTTATTAGTCGTATATTGTAAAGAATTTAAAGACCTTTATAGAATAAAATATTGAAACGAATTTTATTCCTAAATGTACTTTGATGTCACCACAAATTGTGAAATAACTATCATTTCATATTTAGCAAGAATAAATAGGTCAATGCTTAAAACTAATCCACAGATGTATAACTATTTGTATTAAAACTCCGTTCGTTTTGGGGAACCCATGTTTTATATATAATTTACTATTATTTGTAAAAATAAAATATGAATTTTTCATTCTAATGAATGTAATGTTGAATGTTATTTTGTAACCAAAAAAGGTAATAAGTATGTGTTTATACGTAAAAAAAATTTATAAAACCACTATTGGCTACGTAAAATTGATTAACTAAAGGTAAGAAAGAAACGTCAATGATCAATCTAAAGATTGTAAGGATATGTGTTTAAAGAATTATTTTAATGGAAGAACTTAGAAAAAGCTTTGGTAAAAGACCTTCTCAGAGCCAATACCAACAAAGAAATTGTTACTGGAGGTTTATCAACTTGTATCAGAGCCAAACTTTTTATCTCTAACAGACAGTTGCTCAAGAACCACTTCTTAGCTTAAACTTTCATCGATGACCTAATTTTAACAGTTAATTGTAAAAGTCGAAAAACTTCCTTTCATGAATACGAGATTAGTAATGAAGATAATATACCTACTACGTTTGTATTGGTTATTATACTTGACAAATCCATGATATATAAATACTTGATATTTATCAACGATTTTCCATTTTTTCACGCTTAAATTTTCAGAATATGAATCATCTAAACTGATAAAATACATCAAGACCTCCCTACTATATGCATTGGGCCTTCATAAAGAAAGTCTTCTAAAAGCTTGAAGGCCTGTACCACTTTATACATATATTGTTGTAGTTTTCTTATTCAAAAGATGTTTACCCAACCCAATACTATTGTAAAGATATGTTTAATCACCTCTTATTTTATTTGAACATTTTTATAATTAGCCCCTGAACTGGAATATGAACTTAGAATTTGGTTTTTACAGTACCTGTTCTTTCCAGTTCGTGTATGTAATCATGTAGGATCCTACATGATTACATACAAGAATTGAAAAGAACAGGTAATGTAAAAACCAAATTCTATGTTAGTTTATAACATGTCATTATATAAAGGTCATGTATGAGCAATTGTTTACTAATAAATATGACATTGACTTGACTGCTCATTTTAATAAAACCCCACATTTAAGTTTTTATTTTAAAATTCCTTTTTATTCAGTTTCAAAAGGATACAGTAAAGCACTGGACGTTTGTTAAAATAATATTTTATAACCCAAAACTAAGTTTTATTAGTGTATGTTTATTAATAAAAATATAATGCAATTTATAGACTATTGATATCAAGGTATGGAAAACATAAAATATTAATCACTAAAAGTGTAGTACAGTAAAAAGAAACAATATTTAGTGATAAAGAATGGGAATTAAAGTGAAAAGGACTTAATTTAGAGATGGTGTAGCGATTCGAAAGACAAATGACCATTCATTTGTCTGCGTTAACAAGAAAAAAAAAAAAAAACATATCAAAACATTTTACACAGTTGAAAAAGATGAATTACGGACCACAGATACTGACCCTCGAAAACTTTAGTTTCTTGGCTACTCTTAATGCAAGAACTGACACGATGACCCAAGTATTTTTTACGAAGCATCTGATTTTAATTATAAAAATACATTTGTTGATAAATACATACACAGATTACATACATTATTTAAGGTACCGACGTACTATGTGGTGTGTATTTCAAGGAATATAACTGAAAAGTGACTGTGATAGGTGTAATAGAGATATTTCAAAGTCATAACAATTATCTAGAAAGTCACTAAAACCAAAATGTACTCTATAACAAGGAAGTTATGTTTCAAGAAACTCCAAGTTTGTTCTAATTAGTTGCACCTGGTAGAGTCTAAGGAAGCTCTCACTCTGTTTCAAATTTAAATGTTTTGGTATAATATTAAATATTTGTATATTGATAATACAGTGCAACCAAATGTAAAATTGCATTGTATTCTGCATAATAGTAAGATGTTGGTATGTTTTCAATTTTAGACTACCTTACAACATGTTGAATAAACGTATAATAAGCACCTATTTTACAGTTATTATATGAATCTAATTAAATAAGGAAAACCAGTAGAGTGTTTAATAAAAACCATTGTTGTGGATTAAAAACAACTAGTAACCTTCACCAGTACAATAATAAAACAGTAGTTATAATTTAACACGTTTTACTCTCTAGTCTTCTCAGTAATAGTAGACACACTTCAGAAAGCCTAAGGCACTCTGCAGTCAAACACTGCAGTGATTGTCTCTGCTTTAATTGTGAATATCGAAAACAGATTTCCCTGGAGACCGTGTGTACATGGCCGTCATGTCACAATAGCGGACACACTGTGAATCTGATACGACAAACCAGGCAAGTATAGCAGAACAACACGTCAGGAATACGTAAATATATCGACGAAGTACTCGGAAACAAAATGTCAGAATAAATTTATTTCAACCACAATCCATAGGTAAAACTAAAATTCAACTTACTACCATACCTAAATTTATCTGAAAAGAGATAAATCGTAATAAATGTGATATAATATATAAACAACCTATGATTTCCAAGTAAGAATATAAACACCAGATGTTATGGACCGAGAAATCGGTAACTCAACAACCATGTTCACCCAAACAGTTTGTACTCTTTTTTTATTTACTGCATTGCTTAATTCCGTTATCGGTTTACTCTTTCCTTTCAACAAATAATAAGGAAATTTACATTAATTAAAATTAAAAAATTTAAATTGCCGCTTAGTAAGCGATAGAAAATGAGTTTTCATATTGATTAACTTTAACATTGAATTGCCGAGGTTCATCTCTAAAAACAACATTTTATAAACAAAATTATCTATTGTAATTACCAAATTATCTGTTGTATTTCATTTCTTAAATCAACTTTGTAATACACATGGATTAAAGGTACAAATTCTTATTAAAGGAAAAGTGACTTAAAATAATTTTAAATATCTTAGTAGGTTTTCTGCTTCCAAAGTAAGTGGGAACTGTTTTTGTCAACGCATTGTTGAAGTATTCTGTCAACAAAAGTATCTCTTCCCTGTTGTTGAGCCAGACAGCGTTCACACTCAAAGCCACAGGTAGATCAACAAACTATAGTTAAACCATTCAAGTTTTGTTTCCTGTTCCGAAAAAAATTCCTTAATTACTATCTAAAGCACGTTTTTTCACCCTGTTGTAATAAAAATAATAATCCGTTTATATAGTGAGCGCTAATTGTATATATTTTTAGTTTAAAATTTTTAATTATTTTCTTTTAACTAATAAGAAAATAAAACATACCCTATATTTAAACAAGTGCGATGGAAATAAAAAATTCTAAGTAATTCTTACTTTGAGATATATTAACTGATTTTGTTTAAAGAATTACAATGCCTTTGCTACTGGTGATAATTACAATATTGGAAGGGATTAATCTTTGCAGAAAACTACGTTTATTTAGCAATTAAAGAATCGATTAACAACATTAAACAGAATTAACCAACAATGTTGAATTTTGGAGTGAATAAGGAGTACTGTCTTCTTTGATTTAGCATCCAAGAGAGTGATTTTTTCTAACAGCTACTATGATGTTGGTTTAAAATAATTTTGTTTAAATATGGTGCTACGGAAAAATTTTAAGCCCAACTGCAGTTCCTACATATAATTACGTCGCAAGTTTAGATAATGTGATAAAAAATCACGATGTACCTGTTATAAATAAATTCAGAATCTCACGAAAATTACACCAACCCTAAAGAACCTTCAAAAAACACAGCTTGATTTCCTGAAATAGACAATAAGATGACCTGCCTAACGTCGTTGTCGTTTTGCATAGGTAATTTTGAAAAGGGATTTTATTTTTGCATTTATTGCATCCCCTACCGTAAGCTGGACAGGTCTTTGAAACCCCAAAGTGATAAGTTACACAGAATTTGCAAAGTTGTTCTTTGTTACTCTTGATCTTGAAATTGATCTCATATTTCCTCATCTTTACTCTCTGACGTCACCGGAATGATATTTAAGCTATATATACCCCATTGTCATCAGCAACGCATACAACCATGTCAGTGTCAGGTCTTTTTAATCCAGTAAGTGTGTATAAAGACAAACTTGTTATACTCTTACTACTGCATGATCAATCATATAATATTAGTTCCTCTTTTTCCTGTTTGTAAAGATTCTCTACTAAATTGAAATAACATTTTCATACAATTTCGTGCGTTCGACCTGCAATTTCGTGTAGAAGTTGATAGATAAAATCGTTTATAAATGATGACTGACTGAAAAAACTAACAAAAATTGTCATATGACTAACACCATAAATTACTAATGACAAAAATATCAATGAAAGTTATGAAGCTATCTCAGGTATTCTATAAACTTGTTCCCCTTTTGAGAAATATCATTATATATATATATATATATATATATATATATATATATATATATATATGTATAAATATATATATATATATATGTATGTATAAATATATATATACATTATATTTCAATACAATAGGCCAAATCTCAAAGTTTCAAAATAATCTCAAAACCTCTGTATTTCTAATATATAATTAGTTAAAAATCTATAGCTTTTTATTAATGTTATTGATACAGTATATACAAATGTAAAATTAATTTTCACGAAATGGGACTTATTTCATCGTAGGAGATTTACTGATAAAAATAGCATCGATTTTAAGAAGTACGTTCAATCCAAAGGGTCAGTTTTCTGCCAACTTATTGAAACAGTTACTTTGCAATCGCAAATCCTTTAAAGCAGCTCTTCAAACGTTCCAGCAATCTTTTGTCCACCTTACCCTGCAGGCATGCCCCTGATCAGTTACAATGAATTTCCAGGAAAGATTTTGTTTAAAGAGACAATTTGTTTTTCATCCAGTGCTTTAGCATTATTTAGACATTAACAAAAAATGTAATAAAATGTATACTGTTTGTTTCTTGTAAACAGAATGGTCTTCCTTAATTACAAAAAAATCTTTCCTTCCTTGTAAAAAATGTTTTGTGAATGTTTTATTATTATTATTATTATTGTTTAATAACAGTAAACCAAAAAGTTAAAAAAATCAAATAACAAATCGAATACAGGTGTTTTACGCATGGTCATAGTTTTTAGAATAACTTTCAAATTAATGTATGGTTCAATTTCTAATTTTAATGCATAAAATTTTTCCTTCCAATGCCCAAAATTCAACTAATCACATTTAATGACATTATCTGCTGTTTAAAGTCGTCTTACGACTATGTTAAAGTTTCAATGTCACTCTCGTGGAAGAATGATAATTCGTTGAATCATGATGTTTTGACAAATGTTGTGATAACAAAGCATAATGTAAAGAAGATGTCTCCGTTGTAAGATACTATTGGTTATAATAATAGCTGTTACCCGTCATGCTTTGCAATGCCAACATGAGGAATTTTTTGCACCTCAGATGAGCTCGTTCGCTACGCTCACTAACCGCAAGTCTATAATCTCATTTAGTTCAGCTCGTTCGATGCGCTCACTTTCCACGCAAGTCTATAATATCCTCTTCTTCTTTATTACTACTCGTCTCTTAATACATTCAATGAGAAGTTCTCTCTATACTTTATATGGGAACTGGTATTTATAGAATTGATTACAAAGAAACATTTTTTACTTGCTCTATGTTGGGTTCATAAACAGCTCAGATCTAAAACTCCAAAAACATTCTGACATGGGTACGTTTATGGTGGTAATGGGGCTATGTCACGTCCAATGAGAATGGCATAGAGAGTATTTTATGTTTGTCTCCTGGATCTAAGCTACCTCCTTACCAGGGAGCTATTCAGCAAAAATGGTATAGCCATTCTTGAGATACAAATAGTGAAGATAACGCGATTTTATTTTATATATAGAAATTTCTAAACTAATTAGGACCGATCAACCGAAGTTTTGCCTCAATTTGGATCAGCGGGCAACTTATAGGATAAATTAGTTTATATTCAAACTGGAAAACACATTAAATTTATTACAATTGAATAGATAACATGGTTAAAACTTTTAAAAAAATTTAAATTTCTTAACTAGACATAAGTTGCTGTATCCCTTAGTAAAATCTATAATTCCCTTTAGTTAGTTGTATAACATATGATATTAAGAAGTTCTCTGCCAAAACTATTTGACGGTATCTTTTAATTATACAGGCAGATTGAAGTGATTTGATTTCTAAACACCGCATACATCTGGCTTCTACCAAGGGAAATCTAGTTTCGATGTCAGCACTTAATGTTCTGTGTAATTCAACTGCATTGCTTTTTTATTGTTGTTATTTTACCATTTAGATTATTGTATACTTTAATTTAAACCTGCATTATATTTTGTATACTGTAAATAATATAGAAAATTAATAAAAAATAAGCAAAAAGTAATAATTCAATATTTATAGATTATTAAATTGTTACTTTACCTTATATTTTATTTCGTTTTTATGTAAGAGACCGTTGTAAAGTACGAATGTCGTCAGGATTTTTGGGTGGGTTTAATCTAATTTTTTTAAATGAAAACGTCAGATTTATAAACAATTTTCCTATAATTTTAAATAGTGTCAAAGGGAAACAACAGAGTGAATAGCCTAATTTTTCGTTATTGAATACGTCCTCTTTCGTTGATATGATGCTTTTTGCTATAAATAATGAACAAATGAAAAGATAAATATTTAGTAAAAATAAACGTTTTATAATACAATTAACAGAAATCGATCAAAATTTTGGTTTTAGTCATAACTGTAGTAAATATTTACTCATTTGTTTTGGTAATATTTGTTTTTTTTTTTTATTATTATTAAAGTATGTTTGGTTTAAACTTGAAATTGTGATAATCGCATCAAATCAGAAGATATTAAATTTTTTTAGTGTTATATGGTCTCAAAGATAACGACTTTTCCTTTTAATATCGTTACTTGGAATTTAATAATAAGTTGCACTAAATGGATCTTGCTTGGCTTCCAATTTACGTTGTAATACGTAATATTTAAGAGCTCTTTGTCAAAAATATTTGAATGGTTTCTTTTATAAAATCATAAGCTAACCCTAGCACTTTCATTTGTTTAAATGGTATTTTAATTTCCTGCATAAGCTACATGATAATGTATTATTTAACAAAATAATATATCAAAATTTCTTCTTTTACAAGAAATATAGTCCTTGTAAATTAATCAAATGTAAAATGAAACTCGTTAATGATTACAACTTTCGGTAATATGTAAAAGTTTAACACGATATTGTATATTTTAAACACAAATTTGTTTTAATTATTTAAGTAAAATAATGTGAATTTTGACATAATTAAAAAACATAATTAAGATATTGTATATAGGCTAAAAAGTAATAATATGTTTTAATAATAACAATACAATTGGTTAAACATCTTAATTTTACATATAGTGGCATTTTTATAGACATTCGTTGATATAATTAGCTCAATGGGAGTTATGTTGACGTACAGGGATTATCAGTCAAAGAGTTTAATTCAAAAAGCATAACTTAAGTTAATTAAAAAGACTCTGTGACCATGCTGAGCAAACGAGGCATGGAATGATACGATACTTACATCTCTTGTAAAACGGGAGAGTTTAAGGAACCGAAGACAAGATCCTGAGGATGTTTTCTCTTTAATGAGCATTAATTAAGCTTTTATATAAACGCTAGCGGTAGCTCTGGCCTTTTTTATACAAATTTCAATGAATAAATAAAAAAAATCGTTTGTTGACGAAGCATAATGATTTATATACCAGAATGTGTTTAGATAAGTGTTATTAATTTTTACGATGATAATAATTATTTGAAAATAGGAAACGTACATTTAAGCCATCAAAAGTGCCAAATATGATCGAATTGAATGTTTACATTTAGTTAATATTTTAAAGCATTTTTTTACAATAGGCCTACATATAGCTTATTAAGGAAAGTGCATTTTCTGTTATATTTACCCTCCATGTGTTATCTTCTTTTACTTATTAACTAAAAGGTGTTTGCGTTGTTTTCTTTTCTATCAGAAAGATTGGTCTTTAATTTTTTCATTAAGTTGAGTTCTATTAAGCAAAAGTATTATGCATTATTTAATCCGAAAGTCTAAGAATAAGATAATTACCCATTTTACTAATTCGTACCTATAAAATATAAAGAACGTAGGAAGTAAATAAAAAAGTGTTAATTGAGAAGTGATTACTTGGGAAACCAAAGTAAATTCATAAAAGTTTATAAAACTTAACTTAAACTAAAACTTAAAGTAACTTAGTATAACTTAAAAACAAAACAACCCTATGAATGACCAACCTCATTTTTCATTTACTGACATTTTTGAATTGCATTGCTTCATTTCAATTTTAATTTTGAGTTTTATCTGAATCGGATCATAGGTTCTACAGTAAAAAGAATAATAAGGAATCATATTATGATTTTATATATTGATCTTAAGAATTGTTTGGTATTGGTGGTAAAATACAATTGGTATATTAAATATATTTTATTCAATACAATTTATCAGCATCAAATAAAGAAAATATTACAATATAGTGAAATAAGTTAAACAAATTCATAGTTATAAAATAATTTAACTTAAATTAATATTTATAAACTTCATTGTTTTATTGTTACAGAGCGAAAGTTGTTTTATTATGTTTGAAGTCTCAAATTAAGTATAAATATTTTTCTATTGTACACATGTTTGTAAATACAGATTAAGACAACATAACAACCAATAAAAACTTACACCCTTTGATGATGTTTTGAGTTCAGTAAAGAAGAAAATGTGTAGGTAGTTAAACTACAACAATAGATGTGTTTAACAAATGTGTCTTACACTGAACGCATTATTTTTATTTGGTTATATATTTTGAAAATTTAAAAATTTAAAAAATTTTTTATGCACATAAAATATTAAACTTTTTAGTAAAATTTGATATTGAAGTTATTAAATTTGTCTCAGGAGTCAGGATGAAATAATATTTCTTTCAAAATGCTTCTTGTTCAAGAACGTCAGGTGTTTGATTTATATAGCCTTTAATAATAACTTATACTAAATTATGTAAGTAATTGTTTTGCTAATATCCTATTTTTAGTGTTAGGTTTTTGCATGAAGTATTATAATGAAACATTGAAAACACAGTCACAAAAAATTATATGTAAATATAAATACAATATAAATTATGTATTACATTGACTTTTACTTATCTATAGTATTATTTTATCATTCTTTTGTTTTATAAATCGTAATAAGTTGTTTGATAAGTATATTTCATTTTAAATTGGTTGTGTATGCAAGACGTTGTATAGGCTTTTTGTTTAAAACTCACAACACAAGCTCACAAGAACACAACAGGACTCAGTATAAAGTGGTTAATAGAATAATAAACACAAAAAATGGTTTAATTTTATTAAAATAAATATGTTTTAAAGAAAGAATTATAATTTTTATTATTTGTTGAAAATATATATTAATGATGCATTTCATTATTGTTTAGTACTAACTTTAAGGTGTATAAAGGGAAACGATAAAATTGACTATATAACTCTGACCCTTATGCTAGCGGAAAATTACTTGAAACTTTCTCCATTAGAACTCAAGACATTTTAACACGGCTAGTTTAGTCATGGCAGAAAACGCTTGGATTAACAGTCTCACTTGACTTTGATGTATCTTAGCTCAAGAATAATCAACCACGTATTAACCAAATGTAATTTCATACAAAAATCTCCAATTTAGTTAACTATATTACGCACAAATTTTAATTGTGAAAAGTAACAGAACTCCTTAATAATGTTTAAACCAATTTAGCCAAATTAATGAAACTTTGCAACTGTGTACAAGCCATTAAATATCTTTCTCATGCATATAGGCATATACAATTTTTAACTCTGCAAAGGGACATCTTTGGAGGAGTATGAAGAAAATCTTATATATACGCATTGAAGATTACACTAAAGGCCTCAATTAATACAGAACAACGCCGCAAAAACCCGCCCTTGAAAGGAAGATTGAGCCAAATGGTAGGTGTAAAATTTTACATGAAAATAATTTCTCCGAAAATTAAAAATGCAATAACTTACTCCTACTGGTAATTTTGAGATAGCATTAGTTACACGCTGCCTATAATGTAAATCCTTTTAAGTTTATCTATGGCATCACATGGACCAATGCAGTTTTCTGTATGAATTCCCTCAAGGACATCCCTTAAAGCGTCTCAGGAAAAACTTCATTTGTCTACTCATAAGCCACATACTTTTATGTGCTTTGCATTCTGGGTAATCTGTCACAAATCTGTCTTCAAAATGTCTAGTGTCTCAAAGGTTATTTTGTTTTGACATTATAATTTTTATTCAAAGTTTTATCGTCTGCAACTTTTGTCTTTCTCTTCTTTCAATGCCACATTTGCTGAGTTGTCTTTGTTAAAAGAGATATCTGAAATAGACCGTTAAATTATATCAAAATCCCTGTAACACGGACAACAATTAAGTGATTTCCCGAGTGACGTCATGTGTACAGCCCTCAACAACAGCGGACATGCGCCGCGCCGCCGTCGCCGTTTTATTGCCGGACGTAAATCAACAACAGCTGTTATTATCACGGCCGTCCGGCGTACATGACGCTACAACGTTACTTCAATCCTATTACAGTATTATGTTATTATGATTTTTTTTATTTAGTAAACGTAACAAAATGTTATTGTTGAAAAATACCTAATCATTTGTATTTCGGAGTAAAAGTTGTTATTTTTACGTACAAGTGGAAGATAAAATACAAACTGAAAAACGAATGTAACGTTTTAAGGGAACAAATATTATCAAACTGCTTTTTCACTTTTCAACTGAAAAATAGAATAGAATAGAATTTTTTTGTCAATAACAAATGCAAAATTATAACAATATATCTTGATAAAACAAAAAATTAAAATAGTTTAAAGTAGTTTAACTACATTCACACCTAAAAATTAGGAGTGAAACCTAAATTTTAGTAAAATAAAATAAAAAAGCTCTATCTTGACTTGCCAAGCCGTTTCAAACAAAACAAAAAATGTCAATTATTGAGAAAATAAATTAGGTCCTCTTTAGACAATAACTGTGATGAGTTTCCTACATTTTCAAGTCTCGGCTCTCAGAATGTATTTTAAATTTAATTAATACTTTCGTCTCTAAAACTTAATAAATAGATAGTAATAAGTAAATTAAATAATTTCATCTGCGTGCTACATAAAAACCCAAACTATTCATTTCTATTAACGATGTTATTGTACATCTAAGGTTTGAACTTTCAGATCGCACATCGCACTTATGTTACCAGACGGTTGGTATCACCCCTCCAGAGGCTATCTTCTGGAGTTTGACTATCAGATGCTCATTGTATACAGTGTCCCTGAGTCCCTGAGTGACACAGCCCAACAAAGTGTGCCCTTAAATACCTTAATTTATATTAATGACCTAATTGATACTATAGCCAAATAAATAAAGCATAAATACCTACTTATAAATAAATAGTTAAACTACTACGGTACATGCAAAAATAGCATTTTCCACATGAAGGATAGTCATTGACTTCCACCAGCTGAAGTAAAATTTTTTTTTACTTTTCTTAAGAAAATTATGATATTATGAGAATTCCTTATGTCTTCTGGTAGTTTGTCAAAAGTTTTCGGAGATATAAAACTAAAAGTTTTCTTAAAAACATATTTGTAGTGTAAGCTTTGGAATTCGAAAATTTTTGACAATTCTAAGTTTTTTCCGTACGCATTATCATTTGAGGATTATTGCCACTTTTAACATAAAATAGCGTAAGAACACGGTGGATAAATATATATAAAACAGTTTATGCATTTTTAGTTTAAAATCATCAATTAACTAAAGAATAATTACATTCAACTGTCCTAGTCCTGAGGATTTGTGTTTGCAGGAATAGTTTGAGGTATAAGAAAGATTAGAAAAACTTTTAGTGAAAGCACTTTTCTGAGCCAAAACCAACAAGGAAATGTTTACTGGAGTTTTATCAACTTGTATCATGGATAAACTTTTTATCTCTGACAGACAGTCACTCCAAAACCACTTCTTTGCTACAACTTTTATCGAAGAATATGTTGCAGTTTATTGTAAAACCCTTATTATCTAATGCTGGAATGCATACTCAGTTTTGTATATAAAATGAATTACTTATTAAGTTTAGTTGTTATGCTTAGGTAAAATAAAAAATAATAAAACTAATCTTCCTGTACTACTTTTTTAGTCCAGGAGTTGACTTTGTTTTTATAATCAATAGGTTTTTTTTTTTTTTTTTTTTTTTTTTTTTGAGGGAGAGGCGGAAAAATGCATTACGCACACAGGTGGCCAGCCTGTAGTGTGGGGCTCCCCTAAAAAACGGGTTTACCCACTAAAAAACCTCCTCTACTCTTTAGGAATCTAACCTGGAATTGTTTATCACATTACGTCAGGCTAGGCCTAAATTTGGCTTACACCCGTGGGGCTCGCTCCTTATCCAGCCACTCGATCAAGGGATCTGGGCCACTTCGCGGTCCAGATCGGTTTTCTTTTCCAGGAGGATGCCCCGGACGAACTGTGACAAACAATCCCAGTTGCCCTCATCCTCCAAAATCTTTTGGCAGACCGAGTCCACCGAAAATGCACCAAAGATTTGTGTGGTCTCCAGGCGGGGCCCTTCCCAACGGGGACAGCGGAAGAATGTGTGTTCCGCATCGTCGGGAACACCCGGGCAATAAATGCAGTCCGGTGAACCGGTCTTTCCCATCCGGTTCAGGTACGACCGAAAATAGCCGTGACCTGTCAAAAATTGGGTCAGATAGTAGTCCACCTCCCCATGCCGCCGTTCCACCCATGGTTGGAACTGCTTGATAAGTCGCGCAGTCCATCGTCCTCGGGTGTCGTGCTCCCAGCTGTGTTGCCACTGCTGGAAGGTTCGGGAGCGCTCTTCTGTTCTTGCCGTGTCCTTGCCGATCTCGCCTTGTCTCTGATAAATCGCTTTCCTCTCCCCTGCCAAGAGCTTGACAGGGATGACTCCGGCGACCACCAGGACGGCAGGCTCGGACACTGTCCGGTAGGCGGAACACACCCTGAGCGCACCTTGACGCTGAACCCGGGCGAGTCGCAACCTGTAGCACTCCTTATCTAGAGCGCCTGCCCACACCTCTGCCCCGTAAAGGAGCACGGACTGGACCGCGGACATCAACAGACGTCTTAATCAATAGGTTAAAAGTAGCTTACTTATAATAACTCTTACAACTTAGTTTGATAATTAATGTACTCAATGGAAAGAAACCTTTAATAAAAGGTCTAGGCTTGTAGCACGTTTTGAACGTTTTGAGGTTTTCCTATAAAAGTAGTTTTTGCCAACCTGACTTAAAATTAGAAAATAATAACTGTGTGGGCACCTATATTACAATTAACACCATTTAGTTATAAATTTGATTGTCCTCCTGGTAAGAACCCGATAAATTTTGTTTTACATAAATTCATGATGAAATTTAAGATTTTTAGCACATTTCTCTTTAGGATAGTAGTCACAGTAAGACCTAAGCCCCCGTGATCATGATACTTTTTTGATTTTAGGTCCCTAGAAGCCAAAACTACAGTTCGTTTAAAGTGACATACATATTTATATATTATATATATATGATTTTTTGTAATCCAATTGTTGTCGAACATCTAATTTCAACTCATACAAAGAGTCATCCTCACCCTCAGTCTTCCATACACAAAAGCATTGTTTCTCTTCATACGAATAACGTCAAAATTATTATAGTTGAACGCTGAAGTCAAAGACAAAGAAGTCTAGACTCCGCAGCCACCGGGATTGCGTCAATTCGCCATAGCCACATCAGTATTAGAATCATTCCTTAAGTGTTTCCGTTTGTCTGTGTTCATATCCTGTCGTGTCCGTGTCGTATTTAATTAATTACTTCTAATGTGTGTGTACCGTGTATGTTTATTTATTGAACATTTTAAACTTTGACGTTCTTTGTATGAGACAAAACTGGTTGCTCGACAACAATTTGACTGTCATAATTCAGGAATTTAAACCATTAAAGATCCCACTATTTATTTTTAAATTATTTTCTTGAAATTGTTTTTTGTAAAAACTAAAACTATTTAATCACATTTGTAAAAAATAAAATAAAATTCATTATACAGTAGTAGCGTTGTTGAATGAGCTCTTCAAAATAATTTGCTAATATAAAATTATGGCACCGACAATATTGATTAAATTGTCGTATTTGTTATTTTCGTATGAAAAAAATGTTTCAAGTCGTTTTTTGAAATTTAAATACAATAACTTATAACATCTTATAAACTTCTATCGGAGTGGTATATTATTTTTAAGAATAAAACTAATTTGACTTAAAATTTAAATTTGGTTTTAATGACATCCCATGCTATAAACTTAGTTACAAATATAAAACGGAATACGAAAATTCCTTACATATAAAAACTCAAAATTATTCTTTTTGAAATGATTTTATTACGTTAAACCAGGTTAAAGTGTTTGTATTATTGTTAATAATCGATCAAAAACAAAAATCATATTATTTGAGTTTAAACTGCTTAAAAATTAAAATATAAAAATGAAAGTCATATTTTTTATTTAACACCAACGACAGTTAAGTGATTCATGTAGGAATAAGGATTTTTACACATTTATTTTAATTTTAATATTATAAAATTTTTCTACTATATAATCATATATCCTCCTTGATTTTAGTTGCATGAAGTAAAATATAAATAATAGCTATCCCCATTATTTCTCTGTAAAGATGTTCATTAAGTAAAATTCGTTCAGAATCAGTAAATAAACACGAAAACTTATTCATCTACTAGATAAGCGCTGCTGCTAATGAATAGATAACTTGTCGCTTAGCAAGTAAACACGGAGGTAAAATTCTATGACTATAATGTTAAAGGATAGTGTATAATGGATACAAAACAATGTAATAATCTTAGTTTCAAACATATCTTGGCATCCTGTGGTCAAACACACTGAATTCAGATTCAGATAATTTATTTCAGATATAAAGAAGGTAAAAAACACGATTAAATAAATAATACAATTTTTTAAACCCCCCAAAAGACTACAGGTCTGCGTGGGTGGGATTAATAAAAATGAGGCTTTTTTGTTGCTCTCATAAATACTATTATATATTTTGTGTTTTTTTTTATCAAATATTAATATAATACGAAAGTTTTAACCTAGTTTAAAATAATAATCAACCACTCAAGTACTAGGAAAAAGCCACTCCTGGCACAGACCAGCTGCCCCCCGAGCCACGTGCCGTGGCAGCTGGTGCCAGCTGCCATGTCACATAGCTTCCGGTGGGGGTTAGAGGGTATATAATGAGATGCTGTAGTTATATGTTATGCCATATAGGTCGGGGTGGAGATGGCGATAGTGTTGGCGTTAGGGTGAAGTGAATTTGAGCATAAAATTAAAAGTTAGTTTAAAATTGAAATTCGTCGGTGTTAACGAAACTCTAACAGTTGAAGAAAAATTAAGAGTTAGTTCAAAATTGAAATTCAAACTTATAACTGGGATGTGGAAAATATGTCAAGGTCATCCAGAGTAAGTTTTTAAAAATTCTATCTAACTATCACCAGAAATAGTTTTAAGTTGAAGTAGTTGGTGATAGCGGGATAATTCATTCGTGCCATGGGAGAGGTGTTTATCGTTTGAAAGTTGGCGATCGAATGAGAAATGCCGCCTAGGGAGAGGGCTTATAAAACGGCAACCTCCCCCCACCACCCCTTCCCCCACTCCTTTAGACCAATAACCGGTCGCCGACTCTATGTGGTGAAACTGAACCAGACATGGCGGCCGCCATGGATAATTCTAACCTCAAATCTTAGCTTAGCTGAAGAGAATAGAGGAGCATGAAGTAGGAATTGTGGTGACAGCACTTATATGAGGAATAGTAGGGGTAAAATAAAAAAACTTGTTGAACACAGTCGATAGGTGTAACAAGTTCAAAGTTGTTGAATTGTAACATAGAATGCAAAATGTTGTAAATAACACTATCATCAACATTAACCTGCGAAGTCTTTGAAGAGTATAATGGGTTAAAACTGTACTTCTTCCTAACTCTATTTAAATTAGTTCTACACTTTGAAATTGAAGGTTTAGAAGTATTCCGTAATATGTGTTGTGTTCGCAAAAGCTTTAACTTTAAACATTGTGCAACCATCATAACTGATGTGTTACATTTAGAAGTTAAAAGAAGACTGAGATATAAAATGAAGTGTAAAAGAAATTGAAACAGAACACTATAGTAGTAATACTTGAGGTTAGAATTAACTAGACTCATTTAATTAATGAAGTGGCTAGGAAGCCACATGCTGATGAATGGTAAATTGCATGTTAGAAGTAACGAAGTAGTCATAAAGTAAAACTAATGAGAGGTGATGACTGTGTGTATGCAAGGCAATGAATGTTCACGGCGCGATAAACTATCCCCCTTTTATAGAGGCAGTAATAACCCAAGCCAAATGCCGGCAGATGCCGACCAACTACCTGGTTTTATAGTGGCAATTACTCCGGGCAGCTGCCGGACAAATGGTAAGAGAAGTAGGGGGTTTTGGGGCAATGACCGGAAAGGTCAATGACCCCCCCCCTCCCCCCCCTCCCCCCCTCCCCCCCCGAAAAAATGGACCACCCCCCCCCCCGAAAAAATGGAGCACCCCCCCCCTTCCCCCACCACTTCTTCCCCCACTCCTTCAGGCCAATGACCGGTCACCCGGTCATCGTCGGTCGCCGACTCTATGTGGTAAAACTGAACTAAACATGGCAGCTGCCATGGATAATTCTAACCTCAAACCTGCTGCGCATGCAACGAGTTCTCCGGATCGGAATAGTGACTATGCTATTGCGCATGCGCCTAGTCCTGTATTACTCACTTTAGCGCTACTGCACATGGATAATTCTAACCTCAAACCTTGGTTTTGCGTTGCTGTGCATATGCTGCTCCCCACTCCTTCGCCTTCCTTTTACACTGCTGCGAACTGGACTGGATTGAACACTGTACTGGAGTGAAACAACTTCCCCCACTACTCGAGAATCCGAGGAGCAATACGAGTCTGATTTTAGCGTCAGTCGTCAACAAACTTTCATAGCGAAAGGTTGTTGGCGACTCAGCAAGAGGTTTCAAATATATAGTAGGCCTATATATATTTGAACTTCTTATACTACGTTGCGTTTTTTAATGCAATGTGGTATGTGTGTGTGTGTGTGTTTAGTTGTATTTAATTTAAGAAATAAATTGCGCATTGCGATGTTAGTTTTAAGTTTGGTTTAGCATTAAGGTGTATTAATTTTTAAGAGGTTTTTAGCATTAAGGTGTATTAATTTTTAAGAGGTTTTTAGCATTAAGGTGTATTAATTTTAAGAATAATGATGGTATTTGGTTGTGTTGAATTATTTGGTTTTTTAATAATGATGTGTTGTTAGTTTTAAGTGTTGCTAATACTAATTAATGTTGTTTTGCCTTACAGCTAGATGTTAGGGGGTAGATTAAATGTAAATTCAGAAGTTCGGTTGAACTTCACTTAGAAGGGGTGGTACATCCGCAAAATGCGGACTAGGTTTTTGCATTTTGTTTAGGAATATAATGGGTGGGATTAGTTTGGGTGGGGTTAGAGTTGCGTTTCTGCATTAACTGTTCCAGTTTCCCTGAAATTAATGGTTACGCTTTGATGCGGACGGGAAGTTACGCTTTGATGCGGACGGCCCAGGGACCTCCCTTGCAGAACGTAACTAGTGGGTTGGGAGTGGGAACCGTTAGGCAAACAGGGTGGTGGGAACAGTATTACTGTTCCCATCACCTTGGATCATTATAAATCTTGAATGACCTTGACCCACTTTTGGAAGGGTCAATGACCCTCCCCCCCCTCCCCCCCCTCCCCCCCCGAAAAAATGGAGCCCCCCCTCCCCCCCGAAAAAATGGAGCCCCCCCGAAAAAATGGAGTCGATTCCCCCCCCCCCGAAAAAATGGAGTCGATTTCCCCCCCCCCTCCCCCCTTCTCCCACTCCTACCCCCACTCCTTCCCCCACTACTCCGGGTGAACGACCGGTCATGACCTGAAAAATTAAAATGGCTATAACTTGATAACGGATTGACGGATTTGGACAAGCGATACATCATTGAAAAAGTCTATGTAAGACAAACATTATGGTAAAAGAAGAATTTGGTTATTTTATTTTAGTCAAAAGTTATGCGAATTATTTTAAATAAATACCTTCTCTTTCCCCTTTTCCCCCACCTCCCAGGTCAATAATCAGTCTCGGCCAGCTGCTACCCCTCTCATTTGCATATTGTTATAAAAGACGCACCGACTGCGGCTAACATTTCATTCTGATTCCAGACGTTATGCTGCGAACTTGGAGCCACAACCATGTCATCTCTGCCAACTACAACTTCTACTTTAACTTCTACTTCTACTTCAACTTCTACTACGGCTGTTACTGCACCTAAGAAAACTCTTCGTCTGAAAAATCCTCCTGACTGGTACAAGAAGCAACTTGGATCCCAACCTTCAACTTCTGGAGCTATTCTTCCGCCAACCAACACTTCTAGACTTCGCAGTATTTTTTCACCACCTTCACCTTCGCCTTCAAACGACTCCGCACCACCATCAACTATGATGCCGCCACCGCAGAAGCCAGTTCCCCGTCTTAATACCCCTTCAATTGAAACTATTGTTCATCGCCTTAGTACACCCATCATCCCACTATCACCATTGCCTCCTACCCCACCACTTACTATGCCTGAAGACCACATATATCATAAAACTAAATCCACTAAGCCTACTCCCAAACCTGCTCCTAAGCCTGCTCCTTCAGAGCAATCCTATACTATAATACGAGGAATGTCTGAAGGGATGTGTGTTCCACGATCTCGAAATCTAGCTGTCAGATTTTGCTTAAACTTTGCAATTAAAAGTGTATTGGCCCAAAAATAAGTTTAGAAAAGGCCTCCATCCCAGGAAAAATCGAATTTTGTCAGAATTTAAGTTTAAAAATCGTAATTTTTAACATTGGTCTTATGGGTTGCTATTTTGGTAACGAAATAACAACGAAAGGTATACAAAAATAAAGGAACATTAATATTAAGCAGATTTTTTGAAACAGCTGTTAACTGTGAAGAGGTATAGTTGGTTGTTGGTGGAAATTTAATAGCTCTAATGACACTATATCAAAACTGAATTAAAACCAACGAGCAAGGCTCGGTTAACCTGGTACTTTCAATTATTTCAAGAAGAGCGTCGTAGGGCATTTAGCCGTCCCACTACTTGCCCTGAAGTGCTCACTAGGGGAATTAAGAAAGGATCAGCTTGTGGTAGGAAATGTGTTAAAAACGAAAGTTTTTGCCATGTACATGTCGTAAAACACCTTTCTGAACCACAACTGACAGAAACCCCCACTATTGAATACCAATCCAAAATTATTGGTGTGAAAGGAAATAGGCTTAAGAGAGGTTGTGTTTATTTTTTTGAAAGTGTTATTGACAACGAACACATTTTGGCAAGTTGTAACGGCGAAAAATATAATATTAAAGTAATTGAATCCTTGCGCAAAGAGAAATCTGTTTATGAGTTAGACTCTAAAGACTATCTCCTCAGACACAAAGTGGATGGTATTACAAGGTGGGGGCGTAGAAAGTAAATTCACATAGTTTTTTTCCAAATTGTTGCTTAAAAAATAATGGGGGAGAAACACAATGCGTTATAGCGTCCCCCATTATTTTTTAATACTCTAAGTCTTGTGACCTACTAACCTACTTCCATCCGAGTAGTAAGAAAAGTACTTCCCCCCACTCCTTTGGGTGGATGTCTGGTCACGGTCAGCTCTTACCCCTCATTTGCATACTATTATAAAAGCGGAGCGAGCGTTGGTCACTCCATCATTTTTCTTCTACACGCCGCTCTTGTTGTTTCGTCTCTGCTGTTTACAATATTTCTTGCTTCAAAATGCCTCCTCATCTGAATGAAAATTTTAATTCTTCTGAAATTTCTGATGTTTTTGAACAATCTGAAGACACTTTAAGTAACAACAGTGAAAGTGAAGATGATGAGGACGATGATGATCATACTGTTGAACTTAGTGAAGAACGTAAAGTTATAGCAATTGATCCACAATTTCCATTTGATACAATAGAAAAGTTTATGGCTGAAGCTAATAAATGGTTGGACTCAGGATGTTATGTACGAATTGACTCTTTTATATTGTATGGTGATAGTCATTCTTTCCTTGTCACACCAAATGATAGAGACCGCATGTTGCAGTGGGCACAATCTATGATGGAGTGCTATGAACAAGGTGTGGACACTGGCGGCTATTTTCTTGCACAACTAGTGTAATAACAAAATTACCCTTCCCCCACCCTACACCCTATCCCTTTTAAATTCTATAAAGAAGGGGGAAAGGAGTGGGAATTATAAAATGGTGGGGGAATGTGTATAAATGCAGGTTGTTTGAAGAGACTTTTATTATTGTGGCTTTAGCAGAAACAACATGGAGTTTAAATCTTCAGCAAAAATAAGGAACAACATAATAAAGAGAGAAATTCGCAAGAAAGAAAAGATTGAACTTATAAAATTACAACTTATAATACCTTCTATTGAAATTGGATGTAGCAAAATAAAGACTTTGGTGAAAACTAACGAATATTTGTTACAATTGCTAAAAACAATCGAAGAATTGAAAAGCAAGAATGGACATTCTACATAGTAAAATTTGAACATTTTAATATAAATAAGTAAACCCAAAAAAGTAGATGTAGAATAGAGAGCGAGGAATAGATCACTTTGTGGTAATGGACTAACATGCCACTTAGTGCTCTATTCCTCGTTCTCGCGTTAAATTGGATTACCTTGACCTATTTGTTTGACTGTTAGAATTTGGTTAACATTGTTGAATTTCAGTTTTGAACTAACGTTTATTTTTGTTCAACTGTTAGAGTTTTTTAATACTGTGGAATTTTAGTTTTAAACTAACTTTTAATTTATGCGAATTTTTAGTTCAACTCTAGTTAATTTATGCACAAATTTAGTTTAACCAAGTGTCTGTGCTCTAACCATTTCTACCTAAAAGTAACTAGAATTAGTTGGGTGGGGGAAAGTTCGTTAAAGCTCGAATATAAAGAAGTATATACTAAAACTCCAATGGGAATAAAGAACACAAATGAACAATTAGTTTGTAGACGGTTAATATTTTTGTTCAAAACGTTTGATTTCTTTGGATAGTGAAGAAGATGAAATAGTGGTGGGGGAACCGTTATAAAAGGAGGAACATGAGAGCCCATTTCATTTCTTGGCGAAATTTCGAAGAGTAAACATCTCAACATGTATAGTTGTGATAAATGTTCGGAATCGTTTCACGATGAAATTCTATTAGACTGTCATAAAGAACTAATTCACAACAACCCAGAAGAAAAACAAGAACAACAAGAACAAGAACAAGAACAAGAACAACAAGAAGAACAAGAAGAACAAGATGAACAAGATGAAATAACAGCAACATCTTCAACTACTTTACCGAATCTACAAGTATTTGCATTACCTGGTAAAGTAGTAATGCATCATAAGATTCAAAATGAAAACTTGAAGCTAGAAGAATTTATTAGAGAAGCAAAACCAATCATAAGTAAAACTTTAAAAGAAGAATTGAAAAGATTAAACTTTCTTAAATTTGGTTTACTACTAGAAGCTATGTTTATAAATGTACAAGAAGAATTATCACCAAGAGGATTCATAACAAAAACCAAACTATCATGGAAAGTTCAGACATTGATTCAATAGTTGAGAACTGTATAGAAGAAATATTAACCAAAATTCAGGAACACGAAGGAAGAGGATCTGGATGGAGTCTTACAAGTATTGAAGGATTAGATATAAGGGTTCACAAACATGGATATGGACTAATGGGATCTAGTTACATTCCTCTGCCAAAAAGAATTGAAGATACAAAATCTTGTATTAATTTCAAGAATGAAGATAACGAATGTTTTCGCTATGCGATAACATCAAAATTTGTATTACGAAATGCACATAGACCCAACCAAGAATATGAAAATGAAAGACACAGGTACAATTTTCAAGGAATAACATACCCTGTTTCTGTAAAAGATATATCAAGATTTGAGAAGAAAAATCCTGGCACGTCTATTAATGTTTTTGCATTAGATAGTTCAAACAAAGTGTATCCTTTACGTGTGGCAAAAGAAGAGCTACCAGATCATACGGATCTACTATTACTAACAAGAGGTGATGTGTCTCACTATGTGTACATAAAAAAATTCGACTCTCTTGTTAACAAGCAGCTTTCTAAAGATCGACACAGAAAGTTAATTTGTAAGAGATGTTTTAATTTTAAACGAGATGGAGTACATGGAAGAGAATGGCTACAAGAGCACAAAAGGTTATGTAACAATAATTATGAAGCAAAGATTAATTTACCTTCGGAAAGCAAAGCATTTGTTACATTTGAAAAGGTTCATCATCAATACCGTATCCCTCTAGTTGTGTATGCAGACTTTGAATCAACACTTGTTCCTGTTGAAGATGAAAATTATGAAGCTCAAAAAAGTGTCAAGTATCAAATGCACAAACCAAACAGTTTTTGTTTAATGGTCAAATCAACATTATCAGAAGAACATTTAAACAGATATGGATTAACTTCAGAACCTTTAGTATATCGTGGTGAAAATGCGGAAAAAATATTTCTTAATCACTTATATTCAATAGCTGGAAATATGCAAAGATTATATACAAATATTGTACCAATGAAACCGATGGACGAAGAAGAAGAAATTCAACATGAAAATGCAACTCGCTGTTTCTTGTGCAAAAATGAGTTTACTATTGAGAATTATAAAGTTAAAGATCATGACCACCTCACAGGTTATTATAGGGGTGCTGCTTGTAATAAATGCAACTTGAGCTATCGTTTACCACTATTTATTCCTGTGGTTCTGCATAACCTCAGTGGGTATGATGCTCATTTTATAATACCTGAATTAGGAAGAGACAACGGTTCAATAGATGTGTTGGCTGAAACTTCAGAAAAATTCATAAGTTTTTCCAAAACAGTTGGAAACGTCAAACTAAGATTCTTGGATTCCTACCGATTTATGCCGTCGAGTTTGTCCAAACTTTCTGAAAATTTAAGGAAACAAGATTTTGTCGAAACAAAGAAGATTGTAAATAGCGACAAACTGGATCTGGTACTTCGGAAAGGTGTTTTCCCATATGATTACATAGACAGTTTAGAAAAATTCAATGAAACATCACTTCCAGCAAAAGAAGAATTCAAAAGTAAACTTTACGACATGGATATATCTCAAGAGGACTATGATCATGCATGTAGAGTATGGAACGAATTAGGATTTAGAACATTGGGAGAATATTCAGATTTTTATGTTAAATTAGATGTAACTTTACTATGTGATATAATGGAAGAATTTAGAAATACGTGTTTTGCAGCATATGGATTGGACCCTCTTCATTCATACACTTCACCTGGACTAGCATGGCAAGCCATGTTGAAAGAAACAAATTGTAAATTACAACTTCTTACTGATGTAGATATGGTTTTGATGTTAGAATCAGGAGATCGAGGGGGATTGACACAAAGTGTAACCAGACATGTTAAGGCGAATAACAAGTATCTGCCCGATTATGATGCATCAAAACCAACAACATTCCTAGGTTATTTCGATGCAAATAACTTATACGGATGGGCAATGTCAAATCCCCTTCCATATGATAATTTTAAATGGATAGATCCAGAATCGATTGGAAACATTATGGATTTACCAAAGCATGGTGAAACTGGTTACATTTTTGATGTTGATTTTGAATATCCTGAACATCTTCACGATCATCATTACGATTTACCACTTCTTCCAAAGACTGAAATTTCCCCTACTGGAAGATGGCCGAAATTAATGATGACTTTAACCGACAAGTCTCGATATGTTGGACACTACTGGATGATACAACAAGCTTTAGACTTAGGATTGACAATTACAAAAATTAATCGAGTACTACAATTTTCTCAATCTTGTTGGTTAAAACCTTACATCGACAACAACACAAGAAGAAGAGCCAACGCTACATCAAGTTTTCAAAAAGATTTTTTCAAATTAATGAATAATGCAATATTTGGCAAGACTTTGGAAAACAAAAGGAAACATAAGGATATCAAATTGGTAACTGATCCAGTAAAATTACAGAAATTGGTGCAACAACCAAACTTTGGTTCATCTGTAATTATTAATGAAAATCTAGTTGTTATTTCCATGAACAAGAAGTCAGTTGAACTGGATCGTCCTTTGTATCTTGGAATGTCAATCTTGGATATTTCAAAAACACATATGTACGAGTTTCATTATAAGAAGATGGTTAACTATTATGGAAGAGAGAACATTGGTATTGCATATATGGATACGGATGCACTAATTTACTGGATTAAAACAAATGAAATGTATGAAGATCTACGCACCTTTATATATAAAGATGATTTCGACTTTTCCGATTATCCTAAGCATCATCCAAATTACGACTATGACAGAAACAAGAAAGTATTGGGAAAATTTAAAGATGAAACGAATGGTGTGCCAATGATGGAAATTGTAGCATTAATGTCCAAACTGTATTCGTTTCAACTGTACATAAATGAGAGGAACGAACATCAAGTCACGAAGAAGGCCAAAGGAATAAAAACTTCTTTTCTTAAGAAGAACGTACAGTTTGAACATTATAAAAGATGTTTGTTTGAAAATGTTGAAACAACTGCAACTTTTAACACTATTAGAAGTTATAATCATCAAATTTTTAGTGTCAAACAAACAAAGTGGGCATTAAGCTACAAAGATGACAAGCGCCATATTTTAGAAGATAAAATTAATACTTTACCATTCGGCCACTACTCTCTAAACCCTATCGACCAGTAAACCTATTCTTCGTCCTCTACCTTCTTCCTTTTTCCTTTCCGTAAAGAAGAGGGGACATGGCAAGCCCAATGCCATGTTCCCTCTTTTTTACACTAATATGAAATGGCCTTGACCTATATTTAAACTATATAAATGAGAATAAACTATTCTATGGATCAGTATTTTTACATGCGGTGTACAAGCAACATCTGAAGATGGAAAGTGTGAAGGACAAGATTGTAAATGATCTACATAAACCAGCAAGAAGAAGATTTCCAAGAAGAAGTACAATCATTAAAGGAATGAATGATCTTTATCAAGCTGATCTTATTGAAATGATACCGCACAGTAAATTAAACAAAGGATTTAAATATATTTTAACAATTATAGACTGTTTTACTAAAATAGCTGACGCTTTACCATTGAAGGATAAGACTGGTAAAAGTGTTACAAAAGCTATGGAAACCACAATACAAAGAAATAAATTTAAAATTAAACATCTACAGACCGATGATGGAAAAGAATATTTTAATAAAGACTTTGGAGCTTTGATGAAGAAATATCAAATAAATCATTATTCTACAAATTCTGAAGTTAAAGCTTCAATAATTGAAAGATTCAATAGAACATTAAAAGGTGCGATGTATAAACAATTTTCAAAACGAGGATCATACGTGTGTTATGACATATTACCACAACTTATAAAAGAGTATAACAACAAATATCATCGTACCATTGGAATGAAACCTATCCAGGTAAATAGTGCTAATGCCAAAATTGTATTACAACGCATTAAAAATAATACAACACCGAAATTGGAAAAATTGCAACCAAAGAAGTTCAAGGTCAACGATAAAGTTCGTATAAGCAAATACAAAGGTGTATTTAGTAAAAGATATCTACCAAATTGGACTAATGAAGTATTTACAATTTATAAAGTGCAACCAACTATACCTGAAACCTATTTATTAAAGGATAACAAGGGTGAATTACTTCAAGGTGGATTTTATGGACACGAATTGTTGAAATCAACAGTTGGTGATGTATATCTTGTCGAGAAGATTTTACAAAGGAAAAAGGATATGGTTAAAGTCCGGTGGTTAGGGTTTGATAAAAGTGAAGACTCTTGGATTCCTTCAAAAGACTTAGTATAGTTGTTTAATAGATCATTGTGTGTTTAACCTTTATACAAGATGGAGATTGTACAACAAAAAGATCGATTTAATATCAATAACATTGATGAATTGACAGTTGACAATGATAAGTTAAATCATGGAAAACATGGTGAACTACTACCAAATACGATAAGATGTCTAATAACTGGTCCTTCAAATTGTGGAAAAACTAATGTTGTTTTTAACCTTATAACTAATCCTAAAGGATTGCGTTTTAACAATATATACATTTTTTCAAAATCATTGCAACAACCAAAATATCAATTATTGGATAAAGTACTTGCAAGTGTACCTGAAGTAAATTTTTACAAGTTTAATGCCAGTGAAACAATTATGCAACCAAATGAAGCAAAACCATTTTCTATTTTTATATTTGACGATGTTTCTTGTGAAAATCATGACACAATAAGGAATTATTTTGCTATGGGAAGACATCATAATATTGATAGCATTTATATTGGTCAAACATACAGTAAAATTCCAAAACAACTCATAAGAGACAATGCAAATATGTTGATCATCTTCAAGCAAGATGAAACAAATTTAAAGCATATATATAATGATCATGTAAATGCGGATATGCCATTTGAAAAATTTAAAGAGATGTGTGGCAAAGCATGGAATGAGAAATATAGCTTTCTCGTTATTATGAAGGAAGAAGATATTAAAAATGGTAGATATCGTATAGGGTTGGATAAATTTGTATTTATGTGTTGAACTACCGATGCTACATCTAGTTACACGTTGAACTTCACAGTGTAAACATGGTGAATCAAGAAAAACTATTGAAAGAAATAAAATCACTCAGTGATTCAATTAGGATGAAGAATCGTGCATTGAGGATGGGTTTAAGTGAAAGAGAAGAATTTCTAGAGACTACATTTAAACCTATTACGGAACCTTTAAAACAGATATCAGGAACTATTGGTAAACCTCGTTATGAAGGAGATGTTTTACTACCAGTTTCTAAACAAGAAGTACAAGCATTAAAAAAAGAAGAAGATGATGATTCATACACAAGTGCTAGTGAGCAAGAAGAAGCAAAAGAAGAAGAACCAATTGTTGAAAAGGGAGAAGAACAGCCAATACCTGAAGCTGAACAATCTATTCCAAATTTAACTCAATTGAGTAGCGATATATTACAACATGGACCTCTTGGAAGAAAATATATAATGAAAATGCTACATGACATGAAATCAAACCCGAATTTGAGTAGATCACACATATACGGAGCAAGAATTGATGGGAATGAATTAAAGATTGGTGATTCAAAGCTTGAAATAACTCAAGACGATTACATCATTATTGGTGAGCATAGATATAAAGGAACAAAAGGATTATATGAATTAATTTTTAAAAATATACCACTAAGATATTCATCCAAAGATTTAAGTGTTTTTAAGGAGATTCTCCAAAATACTAACGCTCATAAAAGAAACTACTTAAAGGATGCAATGATTAATCGTTCACGTGCAACAAAATATAACATCATTATAAAAAAGTTGTTTCCTCCACGAAAATTGCCAACATTACGTACTGCACCAGCGGTGAGACAACCACTGAAAAGAAAATCTTTATCACTTATGGATTTATCACTTCTTGAACAACATGGTAAAAAGAGTAAAGGAGATACTTCAACATCTGGTAAAGGATTGATGAAAAATCTATACAATACAAATGTGATTTACTACAACGACATCAATAAATTGGTTGACCGAATGAGACTATTGCATGAAGCCATGGAAGCCGGTCATACGGGTTTGAATAATGAATGGGTGGCTCTAGTTGATGAACTTAGGAATCGTGGTATAGTTGTATAATTGTCCGCGGATATAAAAGAGTTGCAAGCGTAAGACGTATCAGTTCTAACATGAGCGTCGACAAGTTCGGACGGTACTCCGCGTTAGGAGTGCAAGTTGGAGAAGACAGAAAAAGAAGTGGATTACCGCAAACACCTGAAGGTGACTATAGCATAAGTAATAAACGTTTAAAACTAGTTAAAGATCCAGAAGAAGATACTGATGGAGCAAATTTGAAGACAGTAAAAGAAGCTACTTCAACATCATTGAAATTACATAAGAATACTTACGATGTTAAATCACATAGATTAATTAATGTTGGTAAACCAACTGAAGGTTCTGATGCAATTACTAAAGAGTACTTATCATCTGAACTTTCAAATACTTTAAAATTGCAATGGGGTAATAACTTAAAAGATGGACAAACGTATGATGCTGGAAATTATAGAATAACCAACGTGGGAAATCCCAAAAATGATAAAGATTCAGTTAATAAAGAATATTTACATTCTATAATACCGGAAAAAACTGAACATGGATTTTCTTTTTATAAATTTATTATAAATGACATTGGATACCCAAAGGAAGACGGTGATGCTGTAAACCTAAAATACATCAAGGACAACTGTATTTTACAAGATGTTAATGGAATCGATTGTCATGGTAAAACATTGACAAATGTAAAGTTTGGTTCTCAACCAAAAGATGCTGTTACTATGGAACAATTATCTAAAGAATTAAAAAAGGAAACATCAAATTTTGTAAAACATGAAGATGCCGTGTTAAAGCGGGGAGATAAATTTATACATGGAAATGAAAAGTTTGATTTAATGCAAGGAAAAAATGATGAATGGGATGCAGGACATAAAACAATAACAAATGGAAGATTTGGTATAAAAGATTCAGATGTACCTCTTATGGTACAAACATTAATTGCAAGTGGTGGTAGATTAGATACATACGATGGTCGTAATAGAAGAATAAAAAATATTTATCCTGGTTATGAAGAAGATGATTGTGTTACATTGAAACAAACAATAACTTGGGATAAACACTTTGGGACCAAATATGATGCAAAGATGAAGAAAATAATTAATATTTTACCAGGTGAAGATTCAAATGATGCTGCTACTATTGGACAAGTCATAACAACATCAAAAAGTGATTCAACCGCATATACTTGTAATGATAAACGTATTATGCAGTTACAAGATCCTCAACATCCGAAAGATGCTGTAACTTTAGATTGTTTAATAAGAATAGTGGGTAATTTACTTATTGATACCCACAATCATATAGCTAGTACAACGAGTCATGTGATGATTCAACCCGATGAACGAGAAGCTTGGATTAAAAATAGAATTATAAATCAGTATATAATTAATTTGAATAACTAAGTCTTTAAATATAAAAGATTTTGTACAAGTTATTCTTTTGTGTAAAGTATCTCGTGGAGTAAACACGCCAGTTATATAAGACAACATAATGAAGACCGTATCTCTCAGTCATTGTCAAGACAGCGGCAAGAGAGGACGTGGTATAACATCAGCTGCATTATCCCTGCTCTGACGGATTCCAGTTGGTGCTGTTGTAAATCGAACAATAGACACTTCACCATACGAATTACATCTGCCCGGAGGTTATCAATATTGTGGACCTGGAACTAAGTTGGCAAAGCGTTTAGCAAGAGGAGATCCTGGAATTAATAAATTAGATCAAGCTTGCAAGGAACACGATATAGCATATTCAAAGTATAAAGATTCAACAAATAGAGCAATAGCAGATAAAATTCTAGCAGAAAAAGCTTGGCAAAGAGTAAAATCAAGTGACGCAAGTATTGCAGAAAAAGCATCGGCTTGGGCAGTAACTACAGCCATGAAGACGAAAGCAAAGTTAGGTGGTGGAAGACGTCGCAGAGGAAGACCTGCAAAGAAAGGCGCTCCCAAAAGAGGTGGAAACATTAAAAAAGGACGTCGTAGAACTCATAAGGCAAATGTAAAGAAAACTTCTGTTTGGCAAATGGTAAAAAACGGAGCAGGTTTATACCTAAGACCATACCGTGTGTACTAAATAAGAAGAGTCAATTGATAATTCCAAATAAAGCCTTAACAAATCATCAGTTAAATGATTATGTAAAATGTTTGAAAATACCATTCTTTCGAGGAGTTTTTATGAAAGATGCATTACCAACTAAAATATGGAAAAATGAAACTGGAATAGTAAATTTGGATTCCACCTATGGTCCAGGCACTCATTGGGTATGCTATAAAAAGCTCGGACAAACCGTTTACTACTTTGACAGTTTTGGCAATCTACCACCGCCAAAAGAACTTCAACATTATTTTTGAAACTCCAAAAACATTTTTTACAATTACAAAAGAGAACAACCTAACAGTACTGAAATATGTGGGCATTTATGTTTGGAGTTTCTAGCGAAAAGTGTCAGTCAGCTTTAAGATGTCATCGTATACAGTGTCATTGAGTGGAAATTCATCCACATTGAAAAGTACGCTGTTCCCAGCATTGCGTCTATCCAAGGAACGATTATGGGAAGCGGCATTACTTGATTTGACTACCTACAACTCAATTCCCAATGTTACGGAAGGGAAGAATAATTTACTACATTATTATGAAACTAAGGATGCTGCAGGAAAATACTCAGAATTGAAAATAATTACATTTCCTACTGGAGCTTATGAAATCGATGATATAAACCAATTATTACAGAAACAACTCGGAGAAGACAATATCACCGTTAAAGGAAACAATAATACTTTAAAAGCAGAAATAACTTCGAAATATTATATTGATGTCAGCTTGGAACAGTCGATTGGCAGTTTACTTGGATTTACAGATACAAAAAAGAAAATCTTAACTCCTGGAACTACTCATTCAGGTGATTCAACTGTGACAATATTGAATGTAAATAGTATCGATGTCACGTGCAACATTATACACGGATCTTATAGAGATGGAGTTAATCAACATATTTTACATACATTTTATCCAACAGTGGCTCCCGGTTTTAAAATTGTTGAGAAGCCACAAAACTTGATATACCTACCGTTAAACACCAGTTTCATTTCAGACATCGTACTGAACATATTGGATCAAGACGGTCATAGTGTTGACTTTAGAGGAGAAACAATTACTATACGGATACACATCAGAGCAGCAACATAAAAGTCAACATGGGATTATCATTTAAACCGCAACGGAAGAGTCGGGAGCTCAGTAGCTCCTCGACATTGGAAGAGTTAACATCGGAAAACATTCGTTTTCTACAGAAGATTGGATTGAAACTTAACAGCGATGGATATCCTGGATATATCTCAAGGACCAACGTTCGACGAAACACTATGGGAGAAGGAATATCACACGCACAACCCTTACACTTCATCAAAATTAAACAATAACGATGAAATAAGGATCCCCATTCAACAACAAGATATTTACACTTTACCGTGTGAAAGTTACTTGTACATCGAAGGACGGGTATTAAAATTGGATGGAAAAACTGCTTCAACAGTTCCTTTTATAAATAACCCGATGGCATATCTTTTTGATGAAATAAGATATGAAATATCAGGGGTGACGGTTGATTCAACAAAAAAGGTTGGTTTAACAACGACATTGAAAGGATTAACATCATTAACACCGCATGAGAAGAATTCAATAGTCACCGCCGGATGGGTTGCCCCCGATAAAGACACTATAACACCGGCTTCCAACGGTCACTTTGATTTTCATGTACCTTTACGATTGCTTTTGGGATTCGCTGAAGATTACAAACGGGTAATAATAAATGTCAAACAAGAATTAGTATTACTCAGATCTTCAACTAATAAGGACTTGATACTTGCAGACCCTGCAACTACGGAAGATAAACTGGAATGGCAACTACAGTTGGATAAAGTTGTTTGGAGAGTACCTCATGTAAGATTAGCTGATGAACATAGAATCCTATTATTGAGAAAGTTGAAATCTGACCGTGATATTGTGATGCCATTCCGAAGTTGGGAATTTCATGAATACCCTACACTACCTCAGACAGAACGACAAACATGGACCGTCAAGACATCAACTTACTTGGAACGAGCAAGGTACATAATACTCGGTTTTCAAACTAAGCGAAAAGATGTTATCACTGCAAATGCTGGTCAATTTGATCACTGTAAAATAAAGAATTGTAAAGTTTTCCTAAACTCTCAATTCTTTCCCTATGACAATTTGAATGTCATGTTCAGCAAAAAACGTTTTTCCATTTTATACGATATGTATGCAAGATTTCAATCGTCATATTATGGAAAAACTAATACACCACTATTATCACCTGACCAGTATTATTCCAAGGCTCCAATAATTGTAATCGATTGTTCAAAACAAAATGAATCGGTAAAATCATCAAGTGTAGATATAAAAATTGAAATGGAATTTGAAGAACCAGTAGCGGATGGAACTTCGGCATACTGTCTAATTCTACATGATAAAATAGTTACTTACACACCGCTGACCGGAATTGTGAAGAATGTACTTTAAGAAGAATTGTACAACGACTGCAAATTTTTGAGGTTAGAATTATCTGCTTCAATTTTTGAGGTTAGAATTTCATTTGTGAAAGACAAGTTGAAAACAAACAATTATGTAATTGTATAAATTTCAAGGATTTTACGAAAAATATAAAAGCGAGAAAATAATTAGTGGAAACTTCATTCTATCTTCAACCGTCGTATGGGAAACATCATTCGCAAGATGAATTCTACTAACGGAGAAGAAAATACACCTCTAATGGATGATAATAGTTCAGATATAGAAAAACAAGTTGAACGAGAAATGGACGAGTTTCTAAAGTTTAACAAACATAAGAAGAGAGAAGAAGAAGAAGCTGAAAAAGAAGTAAAAAGGAAGAAGGTTGAAGTTAACATTACAACCAATATTTTAACAGAAGTATTTCTTCGGATCATCTACCCAATTTCTTCATGCATGACAAAAAGTATATCAGTTGGAATTTTAAAATCAATGGATTATTCACCAATTGTTATTTTAAATCATGGAAACAAAATGGTTACTTTCAGTGAAACTACTTGGGAATCTCTCATGAAACATTTACATCTTTTGGAGTGCTATTTAAGTAACAACACATTTGGAAGAAGAACAAGATTAAGTTTATTGGAATCAAATATTGAAGTTGATATAGTAAAACATCGTGGAGGACAAATTGTTCGCTTCAGAGATTTAACTACCCACAATGTTAAATTATATTTTACTAAAGAAGAATTTTACACTTTAAGTTGTACTACCGGTCCCGTCACCAGATATTTGAAACAACTAATATTTTCAAGTGCAATAATTAAAGACTATCTAATCGATACATTGGACAAACAACCTTTTGTTCCAATTTTATACGGTCCCGTGGATACTTCAATCTTTAATAGAATACCTCAAGAAGTTGAAATGTGGAGACAATTAAACAACTATCACACCAATTTTAATATCGATGAAGTGGCACAAGAAGTGAAAGAAGAAGAACAATCCTGTCTGTTATAAACGTCGGCTCATTCAATTTTTAAGTCAGTTGTTAATAAGACTTCATCATGAATAAACGGGTTTCGTTTTCTAATGCACCACACATAATGGAAGTTAAAAGAGGTATAATTGAATTTCAAGCTTTCCGAGGAAATGATGGTAATTTTATTATTAAAGAATTAGTAATCTTGGACATGAACACATCAGTAGTTTATCATTATTTGTTCAAACCTCCAGTACCATTTAATAGACTAACAACTAAAGCGAAAGTTACAAACAAATGGTTGAACAAACATTTTCACAACTTAAGATGGGATGAAGGTTTCATTAATTATAACATGATGCCGCACATTATGAATCATTATTGTAAAGAGTTTAAAATTATCTACACAAGAGGATTAAAAAAAGCAAATTGGATACAATCATTTACAAGCAACGAAGTGATTAATGCAATAATTGATAAAGATTTCCAATGCTACTTCAACGAACTTTGTATTTCATCAAAAAGTTTTAAACATCGAAGGTCGCAGTGCGCTTTAAAGAATGCCTACCGCTTGAATAGTTTCCTTCAAAAAAGTGGTGGGGGTAGTGTCGACTATAAAAGTGAGAGCGCTACCATGACACAGCATGAGTATTACTCGAACCTCCGAAGAGACAACATCTCCAACGGACATTCTTATTTACAAGAAAATTAACAATAACATCAAGATGGCATCGCAGAACTTACTTCAAAATTTGGTCGATCAGTTCAACGCTCATTCTAAATCATCAATTCTACCTACGAAGAAATGTTCTGAACTAAAAGAAGAAAAACATTACATCATTCATACGATCAAGAAAATGGAAACTTCAGTAGGTGATGCTATTAATTGCACATTGAGCGAGGCACCGTATACAGTTGGTGACGAACCGAAGTTTCAAATCTTCCTACCTACACGTTTTGTACAACTTCTTCAAAATGAAGATCTTCGTGTAGTTCAACCCGGTGCACTCTATTTGGTTTCGCACGGACCAAGTGGAAATAACTCTACTGAACTTACAATTCATGTAACACCTACTATTGATTAGTTTGTACATAACATTGTAAATATTTGTTTGTAATTGTTTCTCAATAAATATGATATAAAACAAAAAATAAAAAGCAACATATTGTAATGTCTTTGTACATTACAATATGTTGCTTTTTTAAAAATTCCACGGAATGACCTTGACCCAATTTTGTGTGATGATAAAAGCAGAAATCTACTTGTAAAGTTCATCAGTCTACGACTACCTTTCGTACCGTACACATCTCGCTCACTCTATTGCTTAATATAAAAAACTAAATATGTCTCTCAAAGTCAAGTGTGCATCTTACGATACCAACACCATTACAACTTTTGAACAACTCGAAGATTTAACCAACGAAATGCGAGTTTTACTTACCGGTGGTTATCACTTAACTGTTGATGTTAGTGCTACTAATACAAGGATGTTCACTAAAACAAAATATTGCGATGATGAAATATTTATTTCTACACAACCTACAACTTCTTCATCGCCTACTGGTCAACATAACATCAAGTTCCAAAAATATTACCAATGTTGAATAACTTTTTACAAACAAAACTACAACTAAAGAATCACATGTTGAATGTGAGTTAATAGAAAGGATGTGATACTTGAATAAATAATCATTTGCTTCTCAGCTCTCACCACGACAAGACCTATTTAAGAAAATGTTGTACAGAATGATGATTCAACTTGATGGAAAAATCTATGGAAAAGATTACAACACTGTTGAACAAATGACTAAAGATATAGATGTATTAGCTAAAGAAGGATACCAAGCTAAATTAATTTTGAAATTTCCTGAAGTACATCCGCTATCAATAGAAGAACTAGTTGCTATGGCTAAAGCTGAGAAAGATAAAAAGTCTGAAGAAAACAAAGAGAAACAAACTTCTTAAGTATCAACATTCCTTACATTAGTAAGGTATAATTTTTTAAAACTCCGTTTGGATGACCTTGAAATTACCCCCACCACTTTTCATAGTATATAAAACTCGCTATTCAACACTATACACTCTTATTCTTTCACTGGACTCCGCAGCATCAACATGGAAGAGCAAAAATACAAGTACAAACCTCGTTACTGTTGTGAACAACAGTGTACAGATTTAGGACCAATGATGGTGGATGGGTTGGCTTGTACTAAATGTGAATTCTTCGGATCTTGTTATTGCAAATGCAAAACAAAACAACTACCACCACCGGAATTGCGAACTTTCAAATTTTACAAATCAAGATATTTTCATACATGTTGTCCTCAAAGATGTTTCAAATTTCACCCTCTAGATCTTGCTCATTGTCAACACACCAAGTCTCATCAAGATGATTTTTGTACACATATGATAAAAAGATGTAAATACAGATCAGATTGGTATTCCGATCCTGTAGAACCATCAAATGTGTAATTTCAGTTTTACACTCTTTTTTAAAACTTCATTTGGATGACCTTGAGATTTCCCCCACCACTAGTTCTAATTTTTATATAATATTAAATCATTCCACTTCCAACACTCTAACTAACAACATGGAAAACAAATTTATCAAGTTTGAACATATAATAACTGACAGGGAGGAGATGGAAGAATTGTTTCAAAACTTACTTTCTATCATTGACGAATATCCTATAAGATGGTTCAGAATTGTAGTTCAATATTTAAATCCTGGTGAATTGTTTTCTTCATCAAGTGAAGAAGATGAAACAACTACTTCGGTTCAAATAATTGAATTAAAAGACGAAGAAGAAGAACTAAACATTTTATTCAATCATAAGCTCAAGGTTCCCCATATAAAAGCCCCCTCCCTAGACAGCCCCCCTCCCTAGACGCCTGCTCAAGGTCACCATTATATAAGCCCCCTCCCTATGCGCCGATCCTCATTCCATCACCGACTCTCCAACAATGAACAACTCTCCATTGGCCCGAATGAATTCTAGTTTTGAAATAAACTCTAAAGAAGAGTTACAAGACATTTTTAATATTTTACAAGAACTTGTAGATAATTTTACAACCATCAAAATGAATTTGGAAATAACATACGATTGTCCTATTTGTGATAAGGTTGAAAGTTCGGACGAAGACAGTTTACTAAATCTAACTCCTGCACCATCTGACACTACTGATGGTAATAATTAAGAGCAACGTCTTCCCCCCACCACTTCTTTATTTAACTAACATTTCTCCCTTTCACTTCTCATTCCGTCTTCAACTTCTGAACTATCAACATCACTAAAATTTCAAACGCTAACACAATCATGATGGATATGATGGATGAAGTTCCCTTCGTAACTAGAATGGAAGAGGATAAATTGAAATTGGAAATTAAACGATTGGAAATGGAACAGGAAAACCAACTCGAAATGTTACATTAATTTGTTCAAGCTTTTCAAATACATCATCTGGGGACTCTGCATTTACCTTCTCATCGTCGTCGGTGTTTGCATTTACAACTCTGTAATTCATCACAAAAGTTCAACTTGTTTAAACTCTGCTGTTGCACATTAATTGTATGTTCACTTATAAAATTCAAAAGTTACTTCAACCTATCCTACTATCACCAACTAGTTCAACTTAGAACTATTTCTGGTGGTAGTTGGATAGGCTTTTTTAAAACTTACTCTGGATGACCTTGACATACTTTCCAGATCCCATTTATAAATTTGAATTTCAGTTTTAAACTAACTTTTAATTTTGTTCAACTATTAAGAGTTTTGTTAACACCGTCAAATATCAGTTTTCAACTAACTTTTAATTTATGTACACTTTTAGTTCAACCCTAGTTACTTTATTCGCAAATTCAGTTTAACCGACCACCAACGCTATCGCCATCTCCACCCCAATATTTCAACATTTCTGCCCCCAACACTTGCCCGAACATCTGCCCATAGGGGCAGCTGCCCGGACAACTGTTCGGTTTTAAAAATATAAAAGAAAGGTAAAGGAGTGGGGGTGGCGCATGCTCACCAATGCAAAACTAAGGTTTGAGGTTAGAATTATCCATGGCGGCCGCCATGTCTGGTTCAGTTTCACCACATAGAGTCGGCGACCGGTGATTGGTCTAAAGGAGTGGGGGAAGGGGTGGTGGGGGGAAGGTTGCCATTTTATAAGCCCTCTCCCTAGGCGGCACTTCTCATTCGATCGCCAACTTTCAAACGAGAAACACCTCTCCCATGGCACGAATCAATTATCCCGCTATCACCAACTACTTCAACTTAAAACTATTTCTGGTGATAGTTGGATAGAATTTTTTAAAACTTACTCTGGATAACCTTGACATATTTTCCACATCCCAGTTATAAGTTTGAATTTCAATTTTGAACTAACTCTTAATTTTTCTTCAACTGTTAGAGTTTCGTTAACACCGACGAATTTCAATTTTTAAACTAACTTTTAATTTTATGCTCAAATTCACTTCACCCTAACGCCAACACTATCGCCATCTCCACCCCGACCTATATGGCATAACATATAACTACAGCATCTCATATATACCCTCTAACCCCCACCGGAAGCTATGTGACATGGCAGCTGGCACCAGCTGCCACGGCACGTGGCTCGGGGGGCAGCTGGTCTGTGCCAGGAGTGGCTTTTTCCCACTACTCACTCATGAAAATAATATTTGTAAATATAATATTTTTACAAGGAATCCTCGTATTCAGTAACAGACATGTCAATAGCGTATGTGAAAGGACGGGATGTAAGTAAAAATTATCTCAATTTTAAGTAAAGTACTTTTTTATTAAAAATATAGCCTTAATCGCTCTAAGAAATAATTATACAATTTTTCTTACATTATTTGATTTAACATTAAACATAACATTATTTGAAAAAATTAGCATTTTTTAATGCATTGTTCGTAAATTTTCAAAGATCTTTCGAAATGTGTTTTATCATACAGAAATAAAAAATACCACACTTTCATCAATATTGTCAGTGCCATAATTAGAGTGAAATGATTTTGGCGTAATTAAATCTATTGAAAATCTTTAAGATACCCAGATTGGTTGGATATTTACATGTTTGAAGCAAACTACTTGAATGTTGTTGAATTTTCTCCGATAGTTCCGATTCCATTCCTAATCCTAGTTCTAAATGGTTATAATTAACATTGGTTTTGTAATAACCCTTTGAGGCTTATAAAGAAACTTATATTGTTTATATTTAAAACAAATTTCTTTAAATGAGTCCTTTATAATCCAAACATACAAATTTGTCTTTATAGTTATCTTGATGAAATTATTCGATCATCATACATCACTGGTTGATAAAAGATAAAATTATTTTTTTCTTTCTTTGCATAATTGTAATGAACCGAAATACAATATGGGTTTTTAATTATTGTTTCCCTATTTATTTAATTTACTATCGTATGTCTCTTACACTCATCAGGGAAGCCACGGTATAGGCCTATATTAATGATTTTACAAAATTTATCATTGCTCTATTCGTTAACTAGCTACTAAAGAGTCTTATTTATTTATCATCTCATTACTTTTGATTATAGCATCGATTTCACTACAACTTTTTATCTCTCTTTCTTCAAGTATAAAATGTCTTAAGATAATTGTTTTCTTCTAGTGCACACTAAAAATGTAAATTAATACTTTTGTCGCAACAACTTTGTTTAAAATAACTATGAAGTTACTAAAACCAAAATGCACACTATAACTTGCAAGTTATGTTTTGAGAAACTCCAAGTTTGTTCGCATCATGTGCACCTGGTAGCTTATAAGGACTTGACGCTTTCTATATAAAATCTTAACATTTGGATCTTAATATAGTTAATACGAAAATTACTGTGATTTTATTTTAAATTTACTTTAAAATAATTTAAAAATTGTAAAAAATATGAAACATAATAAAAGCTTAAAAATAAAATGTTTCATTGTTTTAAAATTACAAGTACCATGTTTTAAGGGTTGCCTAAGGGATAGAGCGATTATTTTGCCTGTGCAGTCAAGTTACCGTTGGGGAAACTACTTGAATTCGTTTCAAATTCGTCACAACGAAACTGAGGGTGGGAAATAATATCCAGTATTCGGTGTTTATTTATTAGCTGTATGGTTTTTTATGAACGCCCTGTAAACTTATCCGCTGCACTTCAGCACGTGTGAGACCCAAGAGTCAGGTGGATGATGTTGAGGGAGGAGTTTTAAGAGCGGGAAGTAGGCATTTTACTTATAGTGTAGTAAAATTAGTCGGGAAAAATGAAATAATTTTTGGAAAGCCAATTTCTTTTAAAATGTGTTCTATGGCGTCCCCTGACCTTCCTCCGAAAAGTCCCCAGAAATCCCATATGGGGATCACGCTTAAAAATGAGGGGTTGGACCCTAAGGAGTTACATTAAAATTTGATACTAAGCATACTAAATTTAAATACATTCCAGAAGGTTTATTTATATCAAATTAAAGGTCTTAAAATGTAGAATACAATGCCGTAAACCGGACCTCACCGGCCGTAAACTGTCGGGAGTGAAATGACAGGCGTTTAAAGTTTAGAATAAAATAATATTATCAAAACTTTGAAATACAATAACTTCCGACATATTTGACCTTTTGAGGTCTGGTTTTCTGTTACGTACTCTCCTTACTACGACCTTTAAAATTATGTATAGCATGGCTATGGACTAAGAAATTTTTTTTTAAACTTCCTCTTTGGGACGTCCATGTGGAGGGTGGTTCAAGGGTAGTATGATAAGCATATGACTATCTATTCGCATTTTCAAAGGTAATTGTAAAATCAAACTTTTGCCGCAAACCGCACCTCAAAAGGTCATGTATTTCAAAGATTATTACATTTTTAAGCGTTTAGGTTAAAAATTGATTTTTATTGAAAGTTTGACAGGCTGCCGTTTTCGACTCAGGCAACCTTTTGAGATGGGGTTTGCGGCATTAAATTTTGCTACTTAAGAGCTTTATTTTGATGTACATAAACCCATTGGTCGAAGAAAGATTTATTTCTGACTCCACGTGGGCCATCCCATCATTTTTAGGCATGTTGCCCACTGGGGATTTCAGGGGACTTTTCTGAGGGAGGTCAGGGGATGGCATAGAACACATTTTAGCAAAAATTAGCTGTCCAAAAATTATTTCATTTTCCAGCCATATTTTGGCTTAATTTTACTACACTATTAATAAATGCTATTCACTGACCACGTTAAGAGTCATCTTCACCCCTGTGCCAGTAGCCCATTGTTGCGCAGTAGGCAATGTTAACCATATGGCTTTTAATGCAAAACATGGTATTTGATTCCCCTGTTTCGGACGCCGTTTTTCGAAAGATTTTCTTGAAACTTGGTAAGTGTTTAGTTGAATAGTTATATTAGGTCCCTCATACCTCGAAATTTTGAAATTTTAACAAATATTACTCTCTGTAACGTTGCAAAGTAACTCGATTTTCCTTAGTAATATTTCAAAATTTAGTAAAATTTTCGAAATCTCGAGGTATGAGGGACCTAATATAACTATTCAACTAAACACTTACCAAGTTTAAAGAAAATCGGTTGAAAAACGGCGTCCGAAACAGGGGAATCAAATACCATGTTTTGCATTAAAAGAGGTATGTTTAACATTGCCGACTGCGCAACAATGGGCTATTGGCACAGGGGTGAAGACTCTTAATAGCCTGCGCTCCCAGCAATTTCAGCGGCAGCCGATAGAATCTGTCACCACCTGGGGTCTCACTTTTCAAAAATTCATCGTGCAGTGCTTCAACTGCTCCAATTTCACTCCTATATTTTTAACCCAACAAAGGTTGGAAGGGTTTTAATAAAATATTAAGCCTTTTTATATTTTATTCAAAATTTAAACTTTTTGCAAAGTTGATCTAGGGTTGATCAACTTTGAACCATTAAAACTTAATATGAATTTAAAATATACATAAAAAAAACGAAAAGTTAGTCAAATAACCCAAGTCTTTATGTTTCATTTAACCTTCACACCTTTATCGGACCTAAAATAAAAGCTCAAACAGGGAGCAAGTGAGGCATTTCATTACGTTCTGAAAGGGACCGTTAACTCCCTCTTAAATGTATTTTTTTGTCAGTTATCTGATACCGTTTATTTAACTATTTGTTTATTTCTTACTAGCTGAACCGTTTTTCTTTGATGTGAACTTAAAATAAATCATATTGTCAAAAGATTTATGTTAAACAAACAATATTAAAAAAAATAATTCATAAAGTTTTTTTTTATTTTAATACTCATCAAAGGAAATAAATGTTTTCAAACATAAATAACCAATATCTTACCACCCCTTATTTAAATCGTACATTAATTGTAAATATCGAACCCAGATTTCCCCAGTGACATCACCACAGAGACCCTTGACGTCACAATGGCGGACAAAGGGGCTATCTGATTTGATAAATCATAAAATGACAGCAGAACAACAAACGTGGGGTTGTTACAAATAAACTGCAAATATCCCCCTTCGCGTCTCGTAACAAAGTATTAAAGCATATGCCATAAAACATGCGCGTATAATCACTCTGCAAACTCCTACTCTATTAACTTAAATTTCTATAACTTTTAATAAACAATAAAAGTTCATATAAGGTAGAATTTGAATTTTAAAACTATCAGGTGCAAATGAAGCACCTGAAAGAACAACTCTGAAACTATCCTTATTCTTTTTCCAACTGAAACATCAGTATTTATATCGTTATGCATGTTATGCGTGAACTCATATCATCACACAATAACACTTCAACATTCTAAAACATATATTGTAAAATTTCTAATGTTTTATGAGAATTGAGCAAATTTTTGTAGAAAAAGAGGTACGTTGTGTGTAAAAAGTCACCCTTATGAACAGTAAAACTGTAAAGAACTCTCCGCAATGTCAGGCATTAAATGTATAGCAAGCAAACTACTGTCTTGTTGATACACTAGCCAAAAATATTAAAGGTACTAATTGAATAAATATATAAAAATATATCGAACACTTTGTAATTATTTTACAATTTATCAATTAAATATGATAAAACTTATATTTATTTTATTTTTATTTTAATCTAAAGTCAAACATTCAACAAATGCTTTTATTGTATACAGGGTAATAATTATAAAAAAATAAAAGCAGTTTATAAGCAAATTTGTAAATTGTTTTTTATTCTTAGATTTTACTTTTAATGAAATAGAATTTAGACATAAGTACTGCATATTGTAGACTGTAGAGGATCAACAAAAGAAGGCAACTGCAGTTACAAGTTTGCTGGTTGAAGTATTGTTTGTAATGAAGAGCTTGTCTTGAAAAAGTGTAAAGTTGGGAAAGATTACACCACTTTGAACAAATGAAGAACAACTGAACTTTATAAGTAGTTTCTAATTCTTGAAATGTTTTTGCCTTATGAATAAAAATCATTCTAATAATATTGACCTAATAATAAAGATTATATAAAAACATACTTCTTTGAACGCTGTAAACAATTAATTTTATTGTATCCATAACGCAATTTTCATCATAATTGTAATAATATTTTGTATACTTTTACGCGCAAGGCTAATAATTTCCCTGTGTGGAAAAATGATCAAGTCCTAAAATAGGACCTTTAAAAAGAGTAATGTACTTTAAAAGAAATGTACACTAAACGTGGTATAATAAGGTCGTCTTTAATGCAGGATATTTTATTAATCCATTACACTAATAGTTATAAAAGTGAAAAAATTATATATGCTTCTTAGTATCGAAAATAAATTGTAACTTCCCCAGGTGGCAAAAATGGGAAATTTTTGAAACTCGCGATAATGTCTCATCCCTTCGAGCAATCCTCTGTCCGATTTTTCACCGATTTGGAGATACTTTTTCCACTGTTTGTTTCAGCTCTGAAGGTCATGAGCAGTAGCATGACTGACTCACTGTCCATTCTACGTTTGACACTATTCCATCGTGGTTGGGAGACACTCAAAAGGTTTACCATACTACACTTTTTAAAAGAATCAAATCATTACAAGAAAACAAATTCAACGTAAGATATGTTTCGTAGCCAAAAAGAAGTGTATTTTATTTATTAAAATCAATTACCACTCATGAAAAACACATTGAGTGTTAGATAATCACAAGAACATTGTTAACAATCACGTATTAATTTGTATATTTTTTATATTATTTTTATTATGCACTAGGCCCATATCAGGCCCATCAGTGCTTTCCAGGAGGGGCTTTAGAGCTTTAAAAAGGAGAGCTTTAGCGGATTTAGCTTTATAGAGAGATCATAAATGTTTATTTTAGTTTAATTTTAAATGTACTGACGTAGGTGCTTTGTACTGCAGAACATCTTTAATTTATTTTATTATTATCATTTTAATTTGGTAGCTGGCTATGATAGCCATACGTATTTTAAGCTCTATAGTGCTAGTCATAGTCAACACAATATGCAATTATTGTACATAACTGAATAAATAAATTTTAGCTCACAAAATTTTCACTTTGAAGAACATTTATTGTGAGTATTCCAAGGCTTTGGAAACTAACATAGGAGCAATTATATTTTCAAAATAAGAACACTTTAAGGCAGTAAAGGAAACTCCGTTAAATCCACTAATTTCCCATGGTTATCTTTAGGTCTTCTTGGACTTATAATTTTAGCAATGGATTTTCTATTGAGTAAAATGAAAGTTTCACCAGATCTATCAATACAATTTATAAGCGTGGTCTAAGTCTTTAATGTTATTTATTAGGAAAAATAATTTATTAATTAAACTCCGAATTCAAGTACATCTATTAAAATTGTATTACAATTTTTTTATAATTATAATTTTGTTCATATTTATATATTGAATTATAATATTATATAGACGTATAAATTTTCTTTTCTTTATCTTATTTCTGAGGGGATAAAAAATTTAAGATAACTTTACCATATTTTAAAAGGTTATGGTGTTATTTAGGAGTGTTTCAATATAACACAATATACAAAAATAAATAAACTGTGGGTACTAAAAAACCACGACTACAAGCTGTGTACGATGTTAGCATTCTTTACAAGTGTAAAAAACAAGTGTATATTGTTTGTGATGAGTTGTTTCAGTGTAAAATATTACAATTTCATTCAAGTTGGAATTTTCGTTTTCTAGTATTTTTCTTTGCAATTAATAAATAATTATGTAAATGAAGCGATTCCATTGAAAACACCGTATCAGCTGATGCAATGTGTCATTAGTGTTTCTTGCTGTGACAAGGTAGAAGCAAGTTAGCAAATTATAACACTAAGAAGTTGACTGTGTATGTACTTTATACTTACCAACCTTTACAATTATCCTAATTAAACTTTTCGATTAAAAATGATGTACTTTATTTACGTATTTTTATTACTTACTTTATGATCTTTATGCAAATTTATATTAAATTTATGTAATAATATCATAAGATAATGATATTATTACATGTCGGGGGTCCCCAATGTCGGCCAATGTCGGGGGTCCCCGATCCAGCAGAAGACGTCTGTTGATGTCCGCGCTCCAGTCCGTGCTTCTTTACGGGGCAGAGGTGTGGGCAGGCGCTCTAGATAAGGAGTGCTACAGGTTGCGACTCGCCCGGGTTCAGCGTCAAGCTGCGCTCCGGGTGTGTTCCGCCTACCGGACAGTGTCCGAGCCTGCCGTCCTGGTGGTCGCCGGAGTCATCCCTGTCAAGCTCTTGGCAGAGGAGAGGAAAGCGATTTATCAGAGACAAGGCGAGATCGGCAAGGACACGGCAAGAACAGAAGAGCGCTCCCAAACCTTCCAGCAGTGGCAACACAGCTGGGAGCACGACACCCGAGGACGATGGACTGCGCGACTTATCAAGCAGGTCCAACCATGGGTGGAACGGCGGCATGGGGAGGTGGACTACTACCTGACCCAATTTTTGACAGGTCACGGCTATTTTCGGTCGTACCTGAACCGGATGGGAAAGACCGGTTCACCGGACTGCATTTATTGCCCGGGTGTTCCCGACGATGCGGAACACACATTCTTCCGCTTTCCCCGTTGGGAAGGGCCCCGCCTGGAGGCCACACAAATCTTTGGTGCATTTTCGGTGGACTCGGTCTGCCAAAAGATTTTGGAGGATGAGGGCAACTGGGATTGTTTGTCACAGTTCGTCCGGGGCATCCTCCTGGAAAAGAAAACCGATCTGGACCGCGAAGTGGCCCAGATCCCTTGATCGGGCGGCTGGATAAGGAGCGAGCCCCACGGGAGTAAGCCAAATTTAGGCCTAGCCTGACGTAATGTGACAAACAATTCCAGGTTAGATTCCTAAAGAGTAGAGGAGGTTTTTTAGTGGGTAAACCCGTTTTTAGGGGAGCCCCACACTACAGGCTGGCCACCTGTGTGCGTAATGCATTTTTCCGCCTCTCCCTCAAAAAAGAAAAAAAAAAATCATAAGATAATATATTCGATTGAAATTTATTGAACACTATTTTCATTTTATTTTAAGCTAGTGTCTATGTAGCGTGTATCTACTTTCATTTCTAAAACCCTTAAATATAATCTATTAAATTTTAATATTCTTCTTAATTTTTAATAGGTTATAAAACAGCTCTAAGGAATATATTACAAATAACTAAAAGTAATAATTTTACTCACTCAACATTAGACTCACAAAGATCTTAACGAATGATGTAGTTGATAACATAATAATAATAATAATAATAACATTTATTCCTCTGACAAAATTAACATTGTATGGGAATGTACATAGTTTGGGGAATTTACGCAAGTCCTTTACTTTGTTTCACAATTTAAACATTTGATTGCCAAATTTTATTTCACCAAGTCTTTTCAATTATTTTTCCATAGTATTCCTTAATTCTTCTTTATTCTATCTCTTTCTTCTTTTTTCCTTCTTCTTTCTTCTAACTTCTTCGTTGACTTTTCGATGTTTCCTTCCACGCCTTCGAGGTCTAGTTTGTTACAATTGTGTTTCCAGTTTGGGCGGCTTAAGTGGATACCGAGAACAGAAAACACAGGACGAAAGACCTTCTGCACCCCATACAGCTCTAACACACCACATTTATCATCCTTTTGTATAATTTCACAACCACTTGATATTTTCATTCTCATCTAAATATAAATAAATAAAAACATAACGAGAACAAGATATTTTGTAAAATATAACTATAGTGCGGTTTTGGGTCTGGTGTGGTAATGGCTATACTGTTTGTATTTTTTCATTGAAGCGATAAAAAACTACAACAATTATTTAAAACGTTATCATAAAATTCATCATAATTAATTTGTATTATTTTTTGTACTTTTAAACAAAAATGCAATGCAATGCTAAAATCAATCTTTTGTTTTTAGTCAAGTCCTTGGAAATTAGTCAAATGATTTCTTTGTTAAAAATTACGACGGATAGTCAAATAATCTTTCCTATTGTCAGTCAAAATTTTTATTTAATATCCATGTTATTTCCATTCTTGTTAAAATTTTCGAATAAAGGAAAAATGATTTATACTGTAATATACATCCAGCTAAACAAAGGATTTAAATATAATTGTAGTCTTTTAATTTTGTATTGCTTGAAATATTTTAAAATCTTTAATTAGCAGACAATTGTAACATGTTATTCTTTTGAAATAAGATTTGTGACATTCATCACTGCTTGTAAATGATATTATTATCATCCTATGCGTACATTTAAGAATTTTCATCGGCTCCTCATGGGCATTTTAATCGGAGGTAGAAAATTGCTTTAAGCTTAAAACCACGTGGTATGGAATTAAATATAAAAATGTAATTTTTCTAGCTTAATTAGTAATTAATTTTGTCTGTTCCCACAATACTTGGAGGAATTAGATTAAACGGGCTATTTTATTAGATTGGTTAGTAAAAAATAAAAACAGTAAAAAAGGCTGCAACAATGTGATAAATTTATGTAATCCATAGAATTTTATATTTATTATTGATATCGTATTATGTCATATGTAATTTGACTATGCATTTAAATATGATATATAGTATAATTAAACATATAATTAATACGTATGAATTAAACACTAGTTAATAAAATAATACTACATATTGATTATGCAATTCAATTTATTTCATAGGCCTTCACTGTTAACTTTGACATCTAATTTCACGTTGTTCACAATTCACATTTTAAACAGCTTAAATTAAAAGTCAAAAGATTATGGAATACATTAAATAAATTCAGAGAAACTAAAGATATTGGAATTTCAATCAAATATTACTTGAAATATATTCATTGTAAACACATTCTAAATTATGGCAACAAATAATAACATAAAATCTTTTACAATACACTTCCCATAAGAAAATCCATGTGTAACCAAACAATAATTGAAAGTGAAAAGTAGTTATAATAATTTAGTATTTGAAAATTTAAATTGAAAAAAACCAAGCGCTACATGCAATAGCCAACTGGGGACCAATAAACGTGCAAATAGGTCCTCAGGAACACATCGCATATTATTAGGCTGATTACTTTCGTTGCAGTTAAAATTATTAAAAACCTTTTTAATTTGTACAAAATATGCCTTAAGTAATGCATTGTAAGTACATACGAGAGAATTTTGATTTTGATCTTCAATAATTTTAAGTTACTAAATAGTATTTAACTTTTAGATGACTTGAAATCCTTAGCTAACGTAATTTAAGTTAATTTGGCATGTTAGCATGTAGGCAAGTTTAGTGTGGGTTTTATACTGTTGATAGAACACAATTTATTATTATTTGATATAAGGGGATTTAATCAAACTTTACTTATAAAAGAAACCCAACTGATGATTTTAATTTCAAATTCAAGAATCAAGATCTTTATTGACTATATACAACATTTACATGCCATCAGTCACGTCAGACAGATACAAGATATTACATCTATAATAGATTCAGATAAAAAAATCCCCTGTGCTGTAAATTTCAACCAAAAAGTTTTTAACCCTTAGTTTGAAAACATTTGTAGGCAAATTATTTACTGCATCCTGAAGGACATTGTACAATTTTAGAGCAGTTATCTTCTCTTTAAAGTTCTAAAAAAAACTTTTTGAACTTAATGGAAACATTGCTCCCTTGTCTAATGCAATGAGTGTGGAGATTTTTATTCAGCAAAAACTTGTTGATGTTACATTTTACATACATTAAGAACATATAAATAACATATAAATAAGAACATATAAATAAGGTAGGGTGAGGAGTCACAACTAAATAAATAGGGGTTTGCAGTGAATCGTGGTCCCAGCTCTACACTTGATACGTATTGACTTTTTTGATGGATTAATAGTTTACTAGAAAAGGAATGATTTCTTTAGAGAATAGTTCCATATTGAGAGATAACATATGACTAAAAATGTGTGCATAGTATACAGTAACAACAGCATTCATTGAAATACTAAGACTAAGAACCCTAAGGGTGAAAATGACTCTACAAACACTATTTACAAGAGAGTTATATGAGTTTCCTAACCCAGACCAGGTGCAAGATAAATCCCAAGAAATTTTGCACTTTTAACAGGTGCAGTTTTCAATCAACTGGAAGTGAAAAAATTTCAACAGGTTTTTTAACATTAAGACAAAGGTGATTAGCATTACACCAGTCATGATGGCATTAGAGTTTTCCTCCAGTCTTAATCTTAATTCCAAGTCAGTTTAATGAACAACAGACAAAGCCAAATCATCCGCAAACAAATAAGGTTGTGTTGACTCATCCTGAACCATGGATGGGAGGTCATTAATATACAGGGTGTTTGGAAACTCTCTTTCGAATCTCCGTGTGGTGATTCTTTGGATCAAAATGAACAAAAAATATTATAACAAAATATATGTCCTAAAATGCTTTGTTAAGCCGCTAGCCGTCATTTCGTTTTTTACATTTAATAATTTTTATTTCCGTAAGGGATAGTTGTATTGATTTCACATTTGGCATTCGCCTTTATCACACCAATTAACATTTCCAAGAAAAAATGTTTTCTGAAAGTGTATTTTCAAAATGGTGGCCATATTTAATGTTAAACTGAAATATCTCAAAACTGGTAAATTTTATAATCATTTTACAAATGACAAAAAAGTTGAAAAATTTAAATCATCCAACCAATTTTACCAATGTTAAAAGGATCTGATGATAAATAACTGAGCTTTTGCGATTTTTCTATTAAAGTAACCTAAATTTGCGCATTCAAGTAACCTGAGCGCAAATTACATTCAGTTTGATATGTAACTTGGTATATCAAAAGTTTAAGATTTTGACAATGAACTGTGAAAAACATAATATAACGCATGTGAAATAATCGACCACTCGTTAGACCTATTAAGCGATTAGTTCTTATCACCTGAAATTCACCATAGATTAATTTTATGTCTAAATTATTTTCCTATTTATGTAAAAAACTCAAGTATACAATTATACTAATTAATGTAAAATATGTTAAACATAAGCATTACATTGGCATTACCAAGTGCTCTGTTAATAAATAATGGGTAAAGAATTTGAAAATAATTTAATCTATTGTGAGAAGAAACTTTATTTGAATTGTCACGTTTGTACCATAGGGTCCTCAAGACTGCTGGCAACAGATATTGATAATAGTGTTAGTTGATTGCTAATTTGTAACTTGGTGTTCATTCTATAAACAATAACACACAAAGCCACCATACCTGAGACATTTTACATATGAGAAAATAATTATGTATTATAAATTTAGGACATAGAAGTTTAATTTTAGTATCAAATATAGCATTTATGTCATATTTTCGTCATAGGAAAACACATGCAGTATGCAAAACATAAACTTTTGATACTTATAAAAAAACGTGTCCCTATTAAATCAAAATTTACAATATAGTCATATATTTACAAAATTCTAAAAAATGTACATTTATTGAATTTTTTTCGAGAAAAAACATAAATAGATATAATATATCATAGATTTGCTTCCTAGGCAAACAATTGTGTTCCAATATGCTAAACGTAAGATCATATAAATTCTGTTGCTTATTATTCAATGATCACAATACATAATAAAACATTAATAATAATATGTGCATTGTATGTTTGAAGTCCATCGACAAATGATAGTTTTAAAATCTTACAAAATACAAAAATGTTTCTCTCCATTAAAAACTTTTTCTCTAATTAAAAACAAAGTGGGCAATACTTTCAAAATTCCATGTAAACAAACTCCCCACGCAACCTTTAAAAAAGTTAAAGTACTACTAGCTTAATATAATATATTCGTATATACTAAAGATGTGCGAGGAACATGAAAAATACCCATATGCAAAATACTCTTTAGAACAGTATGTTCTTATGAAATATTCCTCTCACTGGTTAACAAATTTATCAACCTCATCAAGAACTAGGTAAAACAAACTTATCATCTAGGAACATCTAAAACCACCGAAGTGGAATTATCACTTCTTGAAGGACTTTCCAAGTGTTACTAATTGCCTCATCTGTCAAGATCTACCTAAGCCTCTTTTCAAGAGGCAACACTTATACCTCAGCATCTCATTATTAATACTGCCATAAATTAAAACTATATTTTGCTTTCATTGTTTTGTATTTTATTTTAAGATTTAGGTTTCTTACAATACATTACTAAATCAATAAAACAATACTAAATATAGTAAGTTTGAAAAATATAATAAATTAACACTTGTTTACATCTCACAAAATAAACGAATTGAACTGGTAAAAATTTACTTAAAGAAACCCTTTAATATATCGTACACATTTTTCGTATGTATAACATTAAGATTTTATCTTTAAATAAAAATTTATTCAAGGTAAGGGACAGATTTTTATTACTTATCAGTTAATTTATGAAAATCGGGTCATTTTCTCTATATATTACTACTGCGTTATTAACTGTAGACTATCGTGAACTACCCATACATACGAAGTCCCTGTGATACATGTCCTAAATGAAATTTTCATTTTGATCGTAGCATGATCCGAAAAATCAGTCTATTCTCATAAAAATTTAGTAAGAAAATACTCGAAGTATTTTTAAATTAAAATGCCTGATATTAAAAGACATTTATCAACGGTGTCGTTACCGACGCCATCCGTGTGGACAGATTAAATTCCTAAATGATTTTGTGTGCCAATCTATTACCTAAAGCGTTATGAAATTCTGAGTGGACCCTTATTATTAGTAATTTTTTAGAATAGGTTAGATTTTAAAAAGTCTGAGAAACTTTCCTTGCATATTTCATTAGCTGAGATTATTTTCTTCTGTTTCATAAATATAATTAGATGCAATTAGATTAAATGCATATTATGTTAATTGTAGTTAAACTACATTTAATCTAACCAATTTTCACTAATTTCGTTTTTGTACAAAACTTCATATGATTAAGTAAAAATATAGATAGTTTTATTATGTATTTTTAAAGCACGAAATTAATTTTAAGAACAGAAATGTTTTAATTTTTCAAAAAGTGTTTGTAAAGGAAACATTAAGCCCTTAAAATACTAAACAATCGTTTTACGACGAATCAAATTACAAAGGTGGTGCCATCGTAATTTAATTTCTACTTCCGTTAATATATGAATAATTTTCACATACCTCCCGAAAATATTAATTGTGATTTGTGATTGTGACAAACGCCGTCTGTATTGTGTGTGGGCCTGGCATTGTGTGTTTGTTAAGTTGGACCACAGAGGTGTGCTCGGGCCCCGGGGAAATCTGGGCTTGATATTCACAGTTAATGTGGTGAGTGACAAACGTCGTCTGTATTGTGTCACCACCTTTGTCCGTCTGGTGTTCGTACTAGGCTAACTAGGCATGAAAAGAGTTCATTTAATTATTTACGTCTGTTAAACCAAGTCGTTTAACACTATTTAAGGTGGTTATACCGATTTTGGTATAAAGTTAGCAAAAGAAGATTTTTATATTAATTTAAAGTATTTTATTTAAATTATAATAATTGGTTGTTGGACATAAAATTAAATATGTGTTTACATTGAAAGTCTTCTGTAAAATTCAACAATATTAATGGGTAACTGTTGGTTAAATTTAATAAGTTAAATACAATTAACAAAATCCAATTCACATAAAAATTACGAAATCTGTCTTCTAGCGTTTTTAAATAAACAACTGATAAATAAGAACCCATTAATTGACATGATTAGATAAATAAAAGAAACAGAGAATGTTAAAAAGTATAGATAAATATTCATAACGTAGGATAAATTTTTTTGTCTAAAACTACATTTTTTTCCTTGGCTTTCATTGCAACACTCGCTGTCAGGTTTAGCTCGTTCGCTACGCTCACTCGCTGTCACGCTCACGCTATATCTAGGCAAGCATGTTTCGTTTCCTCATTTTTTCTCAGTTCTTGTGCATCGTAGGAGAAATCCGTGCATACTTTTAGAAAGGTATCGTCCTGTAGATGAGCAGAATCCCATTCTAATTCACTTCGGACTTCAGGGCTTCAGGACTTCAGCCCCACAGGCTTTCAAAGTTCCAATGTTAATCTTAGGGAGGAAGGATAATTGATTGAATCATTATACAATTGTTGTAAAAGCAACTGCTAAAAAAACAGGAAGAACAGATGTTTCAGTTAAAGTTTTTAAGCTTCTTGGGTCCAGATCTAATTAATGAAATTTTGATCGAATTTTGATCAGGAGGCGATCTCTAGTATATAAGAAATCGCTGAAATACCTTATATTGGAATTTTCATTGATTGATTTATTTAAATCTAAAATTTGTATAAAAAAAATTATTTTTTGTAAAATATAATTCTCTTAAAATAAAAACTATCCTATGTTACTTATGATATATCCAAGATTATTTACAAAGTTTAATGATGATCGGTTGAGTGGTTTTAGCGTGAAAGACCAACAAACAACAGGACATTTATATTATTTGTAGGACGTATTAAGTTAGGTTAGCTTTTTTCTACGCCATTGCTTGAAAATGGCCATTGCTTGAGGTGCTGAAAAATGTAAAAATATTTCACAGTTATACTCAGTTTATTTATTCGTACTTTTTAACCTAATAATGGATCGTTTTTCGTAAGAAAAGTCAGTATATGTATTATATTTATTTTGTTTTGGAATAGAAGAATAATTCGACACTTTATAAATTATTAATTGTAGAGCATACATCATATTGAGTTTTGCTGTTAATCTGGTTGAATTGAAATTATTAATCATTGCTTTTGTAGTATTTTGAAGTAGTATAAAAATACATTCGTATTTGTCAAGGCTGATACTATATATTGTCAAGGCTATTGGAGTATAAAAATTGATAAGGATTTAATAACGATTATCGTGTTTCTTGAATGATAAATAAAAAAAATCTCTATAGACAAAAAATCTACTGGAGCCAACAAGCATTTGCTGGGATGATCATTGTTGTTTATTTCTCAATAACAATGACAACAATAGATCCAAGAACTTGGTCAAACACTACAAATGATATGTAAATCCCACATAATATACGTTTGTTTGTCTGCATCCATATTGACATCATATTGCTAGCTCTCTAGTGTTTGATGGGTATATTTGTAGACAGTTGATTATGTCCAATTAATATATTATTTTCTTAGAGTAGTTCCAAAGTACTCTGTTGTACATTAGTTATTGGTCTTTAGAATTGCTGAGGATGTCTTATGTTGGCAGGGGTCAATTATTTGTAAAAGTTTATTACAATTAACAGAAAGTCTATTTATGAAATATAAATTAAAATTTGTGAATACATTGTACATATTAGTTAAGATAAATTCTCTCAAGCATTCTTTTAAAAAGTCATTTTTAATCTACAATTGAATTTTACTCAATTCTACTGAATTCAAATTGGAGACTCAATCATTTTACTATGGGCAATGGGTATTTATAAATATATAACAAAATAGTTACAATACGTTGATTTTTATTAAATGGATTATTTTGTAACTAGTAACTAAAAAGATATCCATGTATTTTAAAGTAACTTTATTTATTTGTTGAACCTCAATTGATTCCTAATAAAAACGCACTTACATTTTATTGAGGAAATATATATATTATGTTCTGTTCAGAATAACAGACCAGCCTAGTAAGTGGTCTGTAGTAAGTCAGATATTGAGGATGTACTAAAGTAACGTTTCACAGCTTTCATGTGAATTGGTTCAAAAAAGGTGAAGTGAAAATCTTTTTGAGATAAACCACAAAAGAGTGCTAAAGATGACACTTTAAAGAACAGCTAAAGCAAGGTTCATTAGTGTGAAAATGTTCTTTTCATGAAGAGATTAAGGAATTTCCCCTCACACATTTTAGCTTTTGTACTAAAAACTGTAACGGTGTCTTTTTTTTTTTAAGAAAATCTTTACATTCAATCACTGCCTTAGTATGAATGTAAACGAATGGAGAAATTATTTGACATTAAAAAAATAAATTGAAAATAAGTATTAAGACTTTACCTAAAGCATCTAGCACTAATTTTTGAGTTAGTAACTTCACGGGCTATTCTTATCTACTTAATTTGGTAAATGTAACTTATGAAAACTAACATTAATTAATTATAATATTTGTTTTTTATTTACTTATACACTTGTAATTAATAACTAACACGGTAAATATATTACTTTATCACAATTATAAAAAAGTATCAATTATTACGTTATTATCTTTTTACACATCCTATTAAAAATATCTAAAAAAATATATTTAAGGCGTGAACTTCTATGATGTTTTATGTGTATGCTTAAAATGGTTTTCTCGTGGTAATTAGTTAATGTAAGAGTAACATGATACATACCAGTGTAAACTTAAGTTGGAAAACTAAAGTCATTAACTAAATAGTTCATCATTTTAGTGGAATAATTCAATATAGACACTAAATACTTCATTTAATATTGAATGAAATTTCGGTTTAACTGATTCAATTCTATTGATGATATTTTACAGGAAAGTTCAGGACTGTGTGGACTAATGGACTAATAATCTTTGCATTGTAAACATTGATTTCTTAGTTGACATTAAATTAACCTTGAAAGTTAGACAAATGAAAGACATAATTTCCAAATTATTTAGACAATTAAGGTGTTATATTTCACATTTATATTAATGAATGAAATTTAATTTATTCATACAATTGAAAATAAAATTAAGAGTATCTTATACTCAGTTTTACCTATATCTTGTTTTCGCTCTACTGATGGTCAAACTTGAAATATTTTACTTGATTGATTTGTTCAACTATTATGTACAAGTGTTGTAGTAGAGAGTGATGGTATGACAGACCTGCCCGTGTAGTGTCAACGCTATCCCGACTACTCACAACACATTAACACTTTACGTGACCTCCACCAGCTGGTACTGTTCTGATTTACAGTTGCAACTCTGGAAAAGCCAATAGTTATTCTCTAATAAAACTGTCCCTTTAAATACTCCAATTATGGTATACTATTTTTAACTATTACAAGAAAATACTATTAAAAAATATGAACAATGTAGTATTACATATAGCCATTTTACGCAAGTATGCTTGAGTTTCTTTATAATTTTTTTTATATTCTAAGGTTTTGATCAAACTACCTTTTATTTGTGACGAATTATTTTATACAACTATCTCTTATTGATATGGTTGTAACATGTCTTAGTTATCTGAGTTTCAAATTTTAGTATCTAAATGCTCTATCATACTTTTTTGAAAATTAGTTTGGTTTTGCAACTACAGCCAATTTACAAAACAAATACTCTACCTATAACATTTTAAACGCATTATTAACAATGTTTAATGGACCATGAATGCCATAATATTAGCCAATGTACTATAGTTGCTAAAGATATAAATAATAATAGCTATAAGTGAGTTATTTTATTATTCCTTCATAATATAAGATTACTGTTCATTACTGAATAAAAAAAATAAATTCCACTTTGTTGTTGTTTTTAACAATATTTCCCAGTACATAATGTAACATATTAATAATGTCGTTAATCGCAGATGATTACTAGGTAAGAAATATAATATTACTATCATTGAGTTCTCCAGTAGAACATCAAATAGTGAGGCCAAATCAAAGTATCCTTTTACAGAGGCTAATAATGAGACCTGCCAGTTGCGCAAACAATACAGACTGCCTTTCAAATAGTCTGTTTGAGTTAAATAAAAGCTTTAGTACATGTTATATGTTAAAACTATACCTTCATTAAACATTTACGAAGGACAAAAATAAAAAAATCACACACTTATAATTCAACAAGTATATTTTACCTCATTCATGTCTGTCATATTACTGGAATACAATAAATAAGTGATTTAAGTAATGTTTTTGTTCCTTCATGCTGCAAAAGTAAAATTTTTTAATTAGATGCCTTAGATAGCTAAAATTAATAAATTACCTCAAAGAAGTATTTTAAACAGTAAATTTCTATATTAAAATAGCAGCATTACTTCTGTCTTTATTTATATTGTACTCTTTAATCATACAAGATTAAATAATTTACACACAAATACTAAGTAATAATACATGTATGTTCCGTAGTTATGTAGAATGTTTGTTAAAATGTTAGAGTATAAAAGTTCGTTTTGTCATTTTCCATTTACAATATACCTAGTTAAAAGAATTCTTAACTCCTCAAATTTTGTCTTAGGCACATCGACAGGTTTGTCATCTCTCTCTTACACGTTTAAAGTATTTAGCAAGAGGGTAAGTCCAGTACGACATACCCCAGTAGTTTATATTTGATTTTATCTAAAACTCGGTCTTGTATCTTATTATTTTAGGATTTAAATAACCTTACATTTGACTTACTTATATGAACATAAATTAACTTACCTTACGAAAGTTAGGGGTTTAAGTTGATGACTATTGATATCATGACAATACGCCATCCCATTTACTACAAAATTTATTCAAAGCAGATATCAAATTGGAACATAACTTTTGTTAAATTTTCATGCCGTTAAACCAAAGTGGTATAAACCAACTAAAGTCAAACTGCGGTTCCAAGTGAGAAGTTAAAGTTAAGTTTGTAATGAAGTGCTTATCCCGAAACAGTGATATATCGAAGATTTCTAACGGTTTAGGGAGACTAAAAGTCTTCTGTTAACAATGCTTTACTAACCTGTGTACCTTACACCTAGGATAAAAAGTATTTTTATTTTTTTATATATAAACTTTTGTGTTATGTTTACTGTTTATTAATTTTATTATGAATATCATGTTTTAATTTGTTTTTATTTTTAAAATAATTAGATAAATATTTTACTATTCTATTTCAATTTATAAGTTTCAACAATTTAAGGTGAAATAACAATGTATTGAAATATTTGTATTACAGCCTAACATGGATTGCATAATACTACTGTAAACAATAAAGAACAAAAACAAGGTTAAAATAAAAATATATCTTAAATTTCAATAATAAAAAATATTTACTAACGACGTTAAATTTTTCATGTTTAAATTATTCCAACAGTTTCATAAGTCCTTAGAATCGTACTTATAACCTTGGTGCAACACTGGCGTTAATAATTGTAAAATTTGTATTCAACTCAGGAAAGAGCAGTTGTATATTTGCAAGGCACGAAAAACTTTTAAGATAATGAAGACTCTTTAGATGTTTCTTAAAACCACTAATTGCCTTGATAATTGCCCCTAATTATCTTCAATTCTTCTTTGGCTTCTTAATTTAGTTGGGGCTTTGCTTCAAAACAAACTCAAAACTTTAAGAGCTATTCAGATATAGCAGTTACAATTTTAAAATTTTCCTAATAATTTACAAATGCTTAACACACATCAGTGAATAAAATATGATGAATATGATGTAATTTGATTGCACGTAATAATGCAAGGAATAAAGAGTTTAAAATAATTCACAATTTTTGTAGATAGTTTTATCAGATTATTCCCAGAATTTATTTGACCGCTACAAAGTAATTATTAGATAGATTTAAAATTTCAACAAATTTTTCACACGAATTTCAACGAATGACAAATTTCAACATTAAAAAACTTTTCCCAACTACCCATGTACATGCCGGCCGGTGTTGGACAACAGCCAACGTCTCCCTTGTGTGTGGGTTTTTAAAAACTGACGAATCATTACTGATATTTTTTTAACGTTGTTGTGTCGAACTGAAGATAGGATTTTAATCCAGAAATGTACAAAGCCAAGTCAAATGACTAAATAAATTACAACTGTTTGGACGGAAAGGTATGTAGTATAGTATGATTTCTAAAAAGAACAATTCTGGAGGCATCACATTTATCATTTACTGTAACTTGATAAACTACAATTTGATATGGATTACTAAATGTGTGAAAAAGTTTTTTATAAGTGTTGAATATTGTTATGGAAACCTTGGTATATATAAAAATACCCCCCGTCGCATCAGTCCTGCGTACTCAGCGAATTTCCAAATTAGTAATATAATTTTTACCACATAAAACTGTAAACCGAATAAAATCACATGCTCATAAATAGGGAAATAAATGTCTATTCTCCTTATGATAAATATAGGGAGAGTATGGAGGTATGCTGCCATGGGGAACACTAAAATTAGGTTTTATCATAAAAAAATAAAAAAAATGTATTTCGACCATATGAAGCCATTTACTAAGTTTCATCAATATCTGTCCATCTGTCCAAATGAAGCTGAATTCCAAGTTTCATCGAAAAATATTGGTTAATAAGTGAAATATTAACACATCCTTATTCTCCATAAGATTAACATTGGAGCTCCAAAATACAATGTACTGTCTTTAGACTTTGTAATATCTCGGTAACCAATGGAGATAGAGCAAAGCTTCAAAATACTAAATTGTGTGTTTTTTTGAGCTAAATCCAATGGTCAAAATGAAAATTTAAAATTTTAAAAATTTACATATGAAAAATGCAAAAAACCCATTTTTGGGATACAAAACCCACCAAAACTACCCCTTCCGGTAGGTCGATATGTCTGGTTTACGAACTCATCCGAATAAATGTAGGATTACACATCTCTACCAAATTTGGTGTTGATCGGACCATTTTTACGAGAGTTATCGTGTCTAGGGACACATACATATATACATATATATATAAAATTTTAAATGACTGTTATTTTTGGTCTCTGGTCACCTAAAAACGAAAAAGTAACATGGTCCCGGGCTTTGGTCTTACCATGAGACCTACGGTAATAGCTTATTCCCTATGGGAAATACGCTAAAAAGGCATAGGCCTACAAATAAGCTGCCTCGATTGAAGGTGCTCAATGATTTTACTAAATTGTTAGTTGTTAAATTGTACTAAACAAAACAAAAACGCCAAAAGATTATTGTTTGCTGTTAGTGTTAGTTTTAATTTCTTAAAGAAATTTGTTTTGTGAGCTGTCTTAAAGTTCTATCAGGTGAAATGTTATAGAAAAAAGATATTAAAACTTTTGTCGTTGTACCATTAGAGTAATTATGTAAATGAAGTTAAAAGTAAACATTTTGAAGTCCATGGAAGGCCGTTTAAGTTTAATATATAATAAAAATGAATAAAATATAAAAAATATAAAACAAACAAACAGGAAATATTTGTCTATTTCATTGATGTTTCCAGTCAGCAGTATTAGTTAGTAGAGCCTCAGACCCAATACGGGTTGAGTCGCAAGCGAGTTAGAGTTGCGGACGAGTCAGCAACCTGTCATTAAGCCGCTACTTGGACGCTGAGTCTGCTGAAGCTGCAATCCACTCCTTTACATCAGCAAACAACATGCACGGGCTCAAACACTCTGCACGTTCATCACAGTAAAATCGGAAACTTTTCACTCTTAGTTGTAATGTTATAATGTTGAATAAAATGTTTGTTTTATTAGAAGTTTTATTGTTCACATTGCACTTTTTATATCATGCATTGTGTTTATGTGCCACATTTATAAATTTCAAAAATGTTTAACTTAACTCTTAACATTTTGGTAAGGGTTGATTAAAACTTTTATGCTCTCTTACCTAAATAGGTTATCAAATACTTTATAGGAATAACTTGGTACGGATTTATTGAAAAAGAAATTAGTAAGTTCTTCCAAAAAGTACAAGTTCAATTCTAATTCAATTTTAATTCTACTTAAATTACTCAATTCAATTCTACGTAAATTCCCTTGTATACACGATAGACATTTAATACTTATCTCAATTATGAGAAAATTGAGGCATGCCGGTAATATACTAGATAAATGTTGTTAGTACATAAGCCTAAAGTTTTTTTTATGAAAATTCTTTGAATCAATAAATTAAGAGTCTGTAACCCTTTCAAAACTATAAGAAAACAAACGCTCAATAATCTGAAAAAATGTTTTAAATAATAAATATTGCATTGATGTATGTTATTACTATTTTTATTTTATTTTATTTATTTATTTATAACATTATAAACAGAGAAAATGCAATTACACACACACAAGTATTTAACACCTGTGGTGTGGGACTCCCCTAAAAACCTGGTTTACCACATTAAAAAACCTCCTCTTTTCTATAGGATTCTAACCAAGAATTGTTAATCACATTGAGTCAGGCTAGGCTTAAAACTGGCTTACGTCTGTGGGGCTCACTCCTTATCCAGCCGCTCGGTCAAGCATCCTAAGCCACTTCGCCGTCCAGATCGGTTTTCTTTTCGGGGAGGATGCCACTCATGAACTATGATGAACACGCATGAACAATCCCAGTTGCCTTCATCCTCCAAGATCTTTTGGCAGACAGTATTCACCGTAAGAGCACCAAGTTTTCTTGTGGCCGAACCTCTGAACCCGTCCGACTCGCTACCTATAGAATTCCTTAATCGTCTGACCACACCTCTGTCCAGTAAAGGAGCACGGACTGGACTGCGCCCATTAAGAAGGGTTTTCAGCTGGATCTAGGACCACCAAGTAATTACTTTAGAGGCCTTGTCCACCGGACGGAAGATCTGATCCCTCTATCTTAACTTTTTGTCCACCATGACTCTGAGGTACTTGGCGGCACATGTTGACTGGACCACTTCCCTTCCTACTCACAGAGGTTGTCAATACTTTTCTATGTGAGGATCACGATCTCCGTCTTGCTCAGAGCAAGTGAAAGACCGTGATCGGACATCTAGGCGTTGACCAAGCGCATGCGACCCTGTCAACTTTACCAGGGCCAGCTCAACGTATGGAGATGAGAGCCTCATCGTCATCGGCATACCAAAATAAGATGGTTTCATCCTAGGGCTGTCATAAGCGACATTCCAGAGATCCGGCTTGAGTATCGAACCCTGCGCGGCACCAGAAGTGACTTCCATCGTCCAAGCTCCATTTCGGGTTTCGAACATCAGACGCCTAGAATCCTCATTGAGCTGCAAGAGATACGTTGGAATGCGAAAAGTGATTCGCATGTCCAACCATCTCGCCGAGTTGAAGCATTCTTTACATCAAGCGTAACAAAAAGCACAACTCGGCTCGAGAAATGGTTGTAGCGCTCGACTCCCTCAACAGCTTTCTGGACTTCGGCAATCACGTTTTTCGTCCTTTTCTGAATTTATTCTGACGAGGGCAAAGGTCCCCGACAGCAACCACGGCAGAAGTCAGGCAGGAACGAATCGACTTTTCACAAAGGTTTTCAGCCTTTGCCCAACATGCAGAGAGGTATGTACGACAACGTCAGCTCAATATCACCTTCCACCTTTCCCTTGCTGGATAATCACAAGCCTGGGGGATCCAAACACCCCTTTAACCAAGTAGGCATTGTATATTCTCAGCAACTATCCGGGATTGAAGTGAAAATCTTCTTCAGAGCCTTGCTGGGAATCCCGTTATATGCCAGGAGCCGTGTTGATCCTCAGGGTGAGAACGGAGGTTTCCAACCCCTCGATGGTGAAGAGGGCGGAGCGTCCTCCACCCTTCGAAGTCAACCAGTGGTCGCTGTAGATGTTCAGGAAAGAGGGCAGTGACGACCCTCTTAATGGTGGCGACCTCCATTATATAAGGTGGAGAGCGGGTGCCGAGTTTCTGAGTAACCCTAACCCCCATGGATCGTCGACCCAAAGTTTCCTCCAGCTATTCGCCTTTGGGGTGTATGTTGTACTTCAGGGCCTGCACCCCTAGAACTGGGATGTCCACTACCCAATCCCAGCTCGAAGTACTGAGTTGGGTAACGGGCGTGGCTCCCTTTATCAACTGAAGTAGGGCAGCTTCGGCTGTTCCGAGCCCTGGCGGAGGTGGCCTTGTGTCAATCGCGCGCTTACTGGGTGTCTCACTCCAGCCTCCCCCCAAAAGGGAGGGAATGAGTCAGGATGTCGGGGATCTGGGGCTTCCGTGCCTTTCGGGTACGGTTGCAGTGCAGCCGGCGCCTTTGGCGTGCGGGTTTCCAGTGACCTAGTTATTCCGCTTGGGATCCACCCATGACCCAAGTAAAACCTAAAATGGGGACCTCGGGATCCGGCTCAAGCCCCTGGCTTCGGCCAGTCCGGATATTGGGTTGGAATCGAGGGGGCAGAGGTTGTCGGTATGCTCGGCACACAGCTTCGGCTGTGGGGGGCCCTCCAGCCTTATCTGGGGGCGTTGCTCACAAACGAAAGCTGAGAAGTACCATGGGTAGTGGTGCCACTGTCACTCACAGCGGATGGTCATTTTGGGTCACCGCCGGCTGAGTACCACAGGCCTAGTGAATTCCGGGTTTTGTGGGGGTCTAATCCGCCTTAATGTGATTTGGGACAAATGTTCCATAACTCCCTTGGTCGTAAGACTGGTCCGGTTGAGGCTAATGCCAGGTACGGACTACCCGTGAGGGTAGGGGGAGCCAATACGAGGTTACCTCGTAGAGGAAAACGCAGACGAAAAGAAAAAGCTATTCGCCTTGCTTTGTTGATGGTCTGGCTGAGAGACTTTATCTATAGTATTTCATCACTGTAAAGTTTTATTGTCTTATACTAAACACTTTTCAGGCTTAACATTTAAATTAAATTACTCGTATATCAATGGAATCAAAAAAAAATAATTTTAAATAATGTTTTATTAGCTTATATAATATTAATCATCATATGTTATTTAACCTACATTCAACGAAAATATTCTCTACGAGAGTAAAAGTACACACAAACTTTATACTTATGTGTAGCGCTGCTACGTAATACTTAGCATAAAAGGAGCTTTGAGGAAATTAAAATATTAGGCTCACTCTGCTCATGATTAATTTTAACTCTTTCATAGTAAAGTAGTTTGGTTTTGTTTTCAAGCCTCTAGAGAAATCACAGTTTTCAAACACCGCTTAGTCTCATGCAGACTTGGCTGATGACTTGATTTCATTCAAGTCTCTTGTTCGCAAAAGGTCTAAATTAAAAAAAAAAACATCTTTATGTGTGTGATACATGTGTACACAGATTTAATATAACTAATATTTCTAAATATTGAATGATGTATAAATAAAATATTTACATATCTCATTTGCTTACTGATTCATCGTTGCTTTTAAGGCATTTTGTTAAGACAATTTTTAACCCATCAGACGAATGAATATTTAGATTTAAGACATTTATATATATATATATATATATATATATATATATATATATATGACATATATATATATATATGACTATATATATATACAGGGTGTTTGTACAACCTGGAAATATTTTGTATATATGTCCCTTAGGTCGAGACAGTAACAAAAATCATATAAAAAATACATGTCCTAAAATGCTTTGTTAAGCCGCTAGCCGCCATTTTGTTTTTTACACCTAATAATTTTTATTTTATTGATGGTTTTTTGTATTGAGTTCATATTTGGCGTGAAACTTTATGATACCAAAGTACATTTTCAGGAAAAAAAAATTATTTTTGTCCGATGTGCAAATTCAAAATGGCGGTCATTTTAAATTTTTAAACTCAAATATCTCAAAACCTTTAAATTTTATAAAAATTTTACAAGAGATATAAAAGTTAAGAAATAAAATTATCTAACTAATGATACCAAGATTATAAGGATTGAACAACATATAACGGAGTTATTGCCATTTTTATACATAAAACCGTTGATTTTCTATTTAAATGCATGCAAATTTAGGTTACTTTAGAAGAAAAATTTCAATAACTCCGTTATTTGTTGTCATATCCTTATAAACTTGGTACTATTCTTTAGGTAATTTAATTTTTCATCTTTTTTTTATTTATAGTAGTTTGATAACATTTACCGATTTTGAGATATTTGAGTTTGAAATTTTCAAATGGCCGCCATTTTGAAAATACCCATTGGACAAAAATAACCTATTTTCTAAAAATGGACATTGGTGTCATAAAGGTTCATGCCAAATATGAATTTAATACAACAAACCGTCACGTAAATAAAAATTATTATGTGTCAAAAACAAAATGGCGGCTAGCGTCCTAACGAAGCATTTTAGGACATATGTTTATATGACAATTTTTTATTGTCTTGACCTAAGGAACACAAATACAGAATATTTCCAGGTTGTTCGGAAACACCCTGTATATATAAAATTTCCTAATAGTTATTTGCTTATTTTTGATAATTATAATGAATACACTGGTAATAAATGATTAATAATTTACTGCTAAATAATTTAAAAAAAAATTATTTATTCGAAGATATTAAATATATTTTTTTATTTTTATTTATGGTACTCCAATATCATCTTTCTCAAAATGTGTGGTTAAATTTTATTGGTTTGGTCTTGGTTTTAACTAATTTTGTAAACAATTGTATTAAAAGAGGTAGTATTATTTCTCTGGCTTATTTTTAATAATTATAATGAATACATTGGTAATAAATTATTAATAATTTACAGCCAAACAATTAAAAAAATATTTATTCGAGGATATTAAAGATATTTTTTTTATTTTTATTTATAGTACTCCAATATTATCTTTCTCAAAATGTGTGGTTAAATTTTATTGGTTTGGTCTTGGTTTTAACTAATTTTGTAAACAATTGTATTAAAAGAGGTAGTATCATTTCAATGGTAGGTCTAAAAGTAATAATTAGAAAACTACGAATAAATTATATTTTCTTTCAGCCAAATGTTTTTAAATCAAATAAGAAACATTTGTCTTAAGAAAAATCTAAAGGGTTTTACGTATTTTTTAGCAAAAATAATAATTTACTTTCAATTTTATAAATAAAAATAGAAACTTTTTAATAACACTTTTGTAAAACTAAGGTCACTTTTTTCAAAAATCCAAATTTTAGAATTTTAGATAAATATGAATTGTGAAAAAACTGAATTGGTTAAAAAATACCATATACAGTTGTTCTAAAGTGTTATTTCAAATAGACTTCTTTTTGTGTCTTACAACAGATAAGCACAATCCTTAATATAACTCTTAAAACTCTGTTTCATGAAATTTATATGAACACTAGAAGAACAAAGGTTAGGCACACAATACAGACGACGTTTGTCACTCACCTTATTAACTGTGAATATCAAGCCCAGATTTCCCCGGATCACGAGCACACCTCTGTGGTCCAACTTAACAAACACACAATCCCAGGCCCACACACAATATAGACGACGTTTGTCACTCACCTTATTAACTGTGAATATCAAGCTCAGATTTCCCCGGGGCCCGAGCACACCTCTGTGGTCCAACTTAACAAACACACAATGCCAGGCCCACACACAATACAGCCGGCGTTTGTCACTCACCACATTAACTGTGAATATCAAGCCCAGATTTCCCCGGGTTCCGAGCACACCTCTGTGGTCCAACTTAACAAACACACAATGCCAGGCCCACACACAATACAGACGACGTTTGTCACTCACCACATTAACTGTGAATATCAAGCCCAGATTTCCCCGGGGCTCGAGCACACCCCTGTGGTCCAACTTAACAAACAAACAATGCCAGGCCCACACACAATACAGACGGCGTTTGTCACTCACCACATAACTGTGAATATCAAGCCCAGATTTCCCCGGGGCCCGAGCACACCCCTGCGGTCCAACTTAACAAACACACAATGCCAGGCCCACACACAATACAGACGACGTTTGTCACTCACCACATTAACTGTGAATATCAAGCCCAGATTTCCCCGGGACCCGAGCACACCTCTGTGGTCCAACTAACAAACAAACAATGCCAGGCCCACATACAACGTTTGCCTCTTGAAATTTTATCCAACTCCTTTAACCGTAATTAGTTGTTAGTATATTTTATTATATTTTTAAATAAATGTATGTTTTACTTTTATTTTATTTCAGCTTAACACAATGTGGAGTAACCAATCTAAAAAATATATAAATAAAATACGTATTCATATTATTTGCAAGTTTTAACAATAATGTAATTGTACTTACAAAACCGGTTTAGTCATTTTATTTAAAATAATTATAAAAAGTTTTAGGGTTATAATATATGTTATTGAGAAGGTATCTTAACAATAAAAAATAATGCTTTCTATTGGATTATAAAGTAGATAATCTATGGCTGGCTAAAATGTTCTCTCTATTTACATGTCATATTACGTTGCATGGTTTTTAGGCGTATAGTGGCTTTATTGTGGGATTTAGAATTAAAAGATGTTAACTATCTAATAAACAAATAAATGTAAAAGAGGGAGAATCAACAACCTAATTAGTTTGAGTACCTGAAGTACCTGAGTCGGTGAAATTTTTTAAATTATCTCACTCTAAAAAGGTAAAACTGAACAAAATATATTTCCTGGTTAGCGGATGAACATGTTGTTTATCTCGTGCAATCCTTTAAAGCTTTTATTACGTTGAATGAACCAAGCTCCATTCATTATTCTGCCTCTCTGTTTTACAAGTGACGTTTCCACAATTACAACCAATTGTCCAGGTTTTGAAGATATCTTTATAATGACTTATTAGAGGGATTCACTAACAACCTGGTGTTCGAAGACAAAAACATGTTGTTACAAAAATTCAATCATAAGTATTTTTTTTGTGAGGTGCAACACCGATTGTCTGTGGCGAATAGATATTTTAAAGTTGTAATAAAATATCAAATAGAGAATAAAAAGGTTATATGTTGTTTTTTTAATATCTATTCTAGTACATTTGGAAATGACCTGATAAGTTAAAGAATTTTTTTCGTTTTTATTTTGTGATGTTTAAAATAATATTTACAAAATCGTTATCGACTACCACATTCATATTTTCTTCGAATAAACTTATTCGTATTTATACTGATAACTAAACCAAGTGAAAAATGTTTAGTGATTTCCCAGTTAATGGCGATGCAACTAATTCAAATTATTCTATTTAGAGTTAAGCTTTGGGATTTTCAAAGTTCTCTAAAAATATGTGTTCTTTTTTACTTACTTAAAACATAAAAACACTTTAGATTTCACTATACGCTTAGTATTTCAGCTTTTCTTGCGACAGTTTTAATCCTTCTACTGTAGTGAAACGTATACAGAAAAATTTATTAATACCTTTAACAAATTCTTGGATTTATTGTCGTGATAATTTGTATTTCTAGAGAGACATTTATTTTTATATTATAAAAATATTTTCCAGATTATTATTGGTGCTACGTAGAAGGACTGAATCGCATTTATAAAATCTTTTAGATCGATTTATCTTGTATGTAGTTATCGTATGAGAATAAAATATATATCAAAAGGTGATGGAAAATATATTGCATACAATTTTATAATATTATAAATAATATTATTATATGTACATTAAATCTATATATTTATAGGCAAGCAGGTTTCTTTTCTTTCTTTTTTCTCAGCTTGTGTGCCTCATAGGAGTAAACTGGGCATACCGTTAAAAAGTTAGGGTCCTTTAGATGAGCAGAATCCCATTATAATTCACATTAGGCTCCACTCTACAGGCCTTAAAAGTTTAAATATTAATCTTTGGAAAAGGATAATTGAACGAATCATTAGACAGCTGTTGTAATAACAAATGCTAGCTAATCAGGAAGAACAGATGTTTTAGTTATGAAGCATTTCAAAACTAATTGGCTTAAGATCAACTGGAATTTTGGTCGAAGTTTGACCAGCAGACGGTCTCTAGAAATCATAAATATGCATGTAAACGCATTAATAATTCATTTATTTATTTAAGTTTTACTAGAGATTTATTGCTTTGTTTGCACAGCGATCATGTAGTATCCATTTTAATTTGTTTTGGAAATCAAATATGATTTTTTTTACCTAATTGCACCACATTTGGGTGTGCAAAATACGACAAAAATTACAGTGACTTTTCAAGCTGTAGCTTATCCTCTAAGGCACTAGTATCGGGGGATAATTTACTATCACACACTCCATGTTGCTGGTTAGGTTGCAGGACGCTCTGTCCTAACTTACATCATGTTTTGGGACTACCAAGTACCATCACAAACACCTGGGTAAGCGCATCCTCCTGTCTACTTTATGCTTAAGGTATGTTAAATGGCTATGTATAGGAATAAACAGACATAGCTTCAAACCATGTTAATGTTGGCTCAAATAGTATTCATTATTAAACTGATTCATAATAGATTATTTTAAGCTTACGATTTATTGTGTTTGGAAGAAAATACGTTTTGAATGTTTTAATTTATAAATATTTTTGTAAAAGTTCAAAGACATATAGGAACATATGTAGCTGGTAAATATTATGTAGCCTAGAGTATTTAACTTCCGGGGTTTAACCACGTTCAATAATTATAACACAGTCTACAAGATAGCAGTAGGATAACTTTCTAAAAAATATTTTTAATCTTAAACCAAATCATATAGCTTGAACATACGAATACACAAACGAGCAGTAGTTATTGTGATACGCAGGAACCATTTTAGCTGTGTATACAACTTGCAACTGAAACGTAACAAGAGAAAAGGAAGAAAGTTTGGGAACCATCAGATGGTCAAACAGAATCAATCGGTTTGACAAACATACTATTTGCTATAAATTTAGTCTTTACTACTTTTGAAGAGGAGTAAACTATCTTGTTTCTTCACGGCTTTGATCCTATTGATCTATTGGAATCAATATGTAGATTGTAACGATGAACTACGAATAAAGTTTATTTTTAAGCATATTTTAATCTCGCCTAAAGGAGTCCATGAGGACTCCTTCCCTATCTCCCCTACTTGGATCCTATCACTTTTTTAACTATTCCAAAATACTCTTATTTTTAATAAGGTGTCGCTCTCGACTTCATGAAAAAGTCGTAATTATGTAGTAGTTTACATGTAAATATTGTAGTTATGGATTAGTTGGATATAACAAAGAGTCTATTTACCAAAACTTGTAAATTAAGATGTCAAATTAATGACAATTAGTTGGATATTGAATAGTATATCAATTTTTTCATCCTAAACAAATAATAAAATATAAATTGACATGCATTTCGTCATATTTAAATTTTTAGGTTTTTAATTTTTTTTACTAAGACAATCTATTTTTATGTTTATTTTGCAAGCTAAGGTATGCAAATGTTACAGGTTTGAGTACATTAGTAGAATAGTTACTAACAAAAGTATGTCAAATAATGGTAAGAATTTAAAATCCCAGAAATCTATCCAGACGTCATTTGGTTAATTGTTTGTTAATCCCTGACCCACACATTTTGTCATTTGACGTAATTGATGAAATGTTTCATATAGCAATGACTTAACCCACACCAACCAATAAGTACTATTATTTTCATAATAATTTTGGAATTTTCTCTTGTTTTGACTGTGTTAAATTTATATATTTTATTTCTGTCGTTTTATTAGTATATATGCTGTAACAGCTTTGTACATGCATAATTTTATATTTATAAGTAGAATATTACAGTTGTTACTAACAAAAGTATGTCAAACAACAATAATAACTAAAAATTGAAAAAATATGTCTAGAGGGTTAGTGAGTTTAGATACGACAAAACGTCCTAAGACCAAACTTTTAGGTGAGTAGATCACAGATAACTAAAGTAAATCAGATATCTTACATAGCAATTCGTTAAGCCTCAAACACTAAATAAAAATACATAATATTGACATTCTATATAATTCCTCAATTTAAATTTGATGGGGAGATTTTGAATTTATTTATTTTTATGATTGGTAAGATTACTCATATACTCACTATAGAAGTTTTAGTACAATATTACAGTAGTTATTAACAAAAGTATGTCAATAAAGGGTAAAAATTTAAAATTATTCAAAACTGTCTGGAAGTTATTGTTTAGTAAACAATTAAGTTTGCAGAACCTAGTCTCGATGGTTAACGAGTTGAGATACTACAAAAAGTCAAAAGACAAAGTTGTAGTAAATTTAAAAATCTTCGACTAGACTTAGCTCGGATTTTATAGGACCAACTGTTTGGCCGCTATAACTGAAAAATTTAGAACAAAACTTCCAAATTAGACCATTTTTATTTATTTATTTATTTATTTTTTATTGGGCTGAAATTTAAAATTTCCGTCTTTGGGACTCTTCTTTTTGGATTAACAAAGAAAAGTTAACAACTAGGACTGTAATGGGTTAATGGATAAATTTAAACCCCCATCCATTTAAACCTTATAGGGTATTAGTAGATGTGATGTTGTCATCACACAACTAATACAGTCATAAAGACAATTCACTCACTTAAGACGAATTCTTACGACTTCTAGTTGTGCCAGAAACTTGAAATTTGGCTCAAATATTACTAGGTTATAAATAGTGGTTCTTATAAACATGAATATTATTGGTTTTATTTTGTGTATTTTTGTATAATAAATAGTTCATCTTAAAGATACAAATTAGTGCAATAAACACCATTAAAACAGCTTTTAATAGTTAGCCTAGAGGAAAGAATGTAGTGCAATATTTATTACAGTATCTGAGTCTCTCAAAATGATATTAATGATATTTCATTAATAATATTATAAATTCAAATTTAAAGTGTAAATGTAGGGATTTATTTGGTGAACTAGGGTAGTAATTAATAGTCTTTCCATGCAGTTTAGATTATATAAAATATTTTACTGTAGTAAGGATTGTCTTTTCTACGATATACTGTTAAATGTAGAGTATCAGACTAATATCTAAAATTAAATTCCTCACTTAAATTTATTACTTTCCATTACTGTTATTTGAATATGATAAAATTAAATTCCTTAAATGCTTTAAAAAAATGTTAACCCTTAATTTGACTTTTATTTCATTTCTTTGCAAGCAATTATATTTGTAGATTTATATTTAAACTTTTTTTGCATTAAGGTTTTTGCTCTTGTTGGAATATGTCAGATTGATAATAAAAAAATAAAGTTCCATTTTATCTGTTTCATTAAGTAAATGCAATCTTGACCCTCAAAAAAAAAAAAAAAAAAAAAAAAAAAAAAAAAACACTCATCAGATGATCTATTTCATTGGATCACATTACGGTAAACTATTAGTCGTGACCTCAGAGGCATTAAAATTTATTCCTGCCTTTTAAATTAAAGATATGTTAGGTAAATCTTTATATTAATTTCAAAAAGTTTATTTTTGTAAAAAAAAAAAATTTCTTCGTGTTTATTCAATATTAGATTGAAAACTTGATTTTATTTTTATTTTTTATTTTTATTTATTTACCAACGGCAAGCAGCCAATTTACAAAGAATACAATAATACAAAATTACATGCAAATATAAATACAATTGTGCAAATTTGCGTACAAACAAGATGGACAAGTAATACCGAAGAATATGTGAAAAACATGCAAGAAAATTGACTAGAATATATACCCAGTGCAAAGCCAAAATACATTAGACTTACATGCAAAATAGAACAAAACTAGAGTAATAAATTAAATAGTACAGAGAGATTACAGAGGTATGTATATATATGTACAAGCACAGCTTAAATAATAAATATACATGCAGACTTAAAGCTAGATACAACAATGGGGTGGTGACTAGAACAAGAAACAAAGTGAACAAGAAATAGAAATGAACACTACAACAATAGGAGGGAAAGTGCAGGTCTCAACTGGAGAGAATGTCCAGCGCCCGCCTTCGAATGACCAGCATCTTGTCGAAGAAAATGTCACATTCGGATGCCACTTGGTTTCCCAGCCTGACGAATCTTGCTATGGGGCTGTTGTAGTCGTAGTTGGTGTGGTAGTGTCCTCGACTCAGAAGCTCCTGGGATCTTGTGTTTGATGGAACTCTGATGTTGAATTCAGCCAAGAGGTCAGGACACTGCACAAGGCCGTTGAGGATCTTTATCAAGAAGACAACATCAGCTACGTCACGCCTCGGGGCCAAAGGTGGGAGATTTAAATTCCTGGAGAGATCGTCCACCGGCGCCTCCAAGTAGCCAAAGCCCAGACGCACGCCCACCAAGCGTAAGAAGCGCCGCTGCAAAGCTTCCAGTCTGTCTCTCGCAGAAGCTGTGTAGGGAGACCACACAGGGCTAGCGTACTCGACGACTTGTCTAACAAAGGAGCAGTACAGAGAACGAAGTGCAGCTGGGTTATTAATGCCTTTAGTGAATCTAGAGATGAAACCGAGCATCTTGCTGGCATGATTACAGATATAATCCTGGTGGACAGAAAACCCCATGTCTTCATCGAAATGAACACCCAGGTCTTTTATGCTGTGAGACCTAGGAATCTGTATGCCGGAGATGAAATAAGGACTTTCCTTTGGAGATTTGGTCCTGTGGAAAATGACGAGGGAACATTTCGTAGGGTTGACCGACATTCCATTGAGGGCACACCAATCTTCAATTGCCGACAGGCTCTGCTGTATCTTCCATGAATCCTCATCAGAAGAGATAGAGGTGAATATTTTCAGATCATCAGCAAATTGCAGAGCGTTCACCGAGATCACATCTAGAAGATCATTTATAAAAATGTTAAAGAGGCAAGGACCCAGTAGGGAGCCTTGGGGAACTCCAGATGTCGGCGAGAACACGGTTGATTCTGAGGGGCCAATCTTGACTGTGAGTGGACGGTCACGGAGGTAGTCAGCCAACCATGATAGAAGGGGATCAGCCACACCACACCCCTCCAGTTTTGATATGAGTACAGAATGGTCGACCTTATCGAAAGCCTTGGCCATGTCTATATAAACAGAATCAACTTGTTTGCGCTGGCGAAAGGCAGCCAAGACGTACTCTTGAAAAAGCAAAAGGTTGGAGACCGTCGATTTACCACGGACAAAGCCATGTTGAGAGGGGTTGATGATTGGGGAGATATGCACATTGAGTCTGTCCACAACAACACTCTCAAAAACCTTCCCAATAACAGGAAGGATGGTTATCGGCCGATAATTCCTGATGTTGGAGAGGTCGCCAGATTTATGGAGTGGTATGACATATCCACGCTTCAGTGCTTTGGGAAAGATTCCCTTTTCAAGAGACTCATTAAACAGGGTTTGAAGTGGTTTGTGAGAAAGTCACGGCAGTAGTGAAGGACTGAAGGTGGTATGTTGTCAATCCCTGCTCCCTTTTTGACGTCCAGTTTCTCCAATTTCGACTTGAGTTCCTCCTCGCCAACCATAATGGAGTGGAGACAGTCGGAGGTTGGGTAATGAGTAGTAGAAGTAAGTGATGAAGCAGGGGAGAACACCGAATTGAAGAAGACAGAGAAGAGCTCACTTTTAGAGGAAGAATCTTTGGCTTCACTCCCATCAAGGTAGAGAACGGGTGGGATTTCAGGAGATATCCTTTGTGCCTTCACCAAGCCCCAAAATGCTCGAGGATTTGAGGACATGTTGTTTGCGACGTTGGATAGGTAGTCGCTGTGGCATTGACGGGACAGCACTTTACATGCATCACGTAGATTGGAAAACTCGTAGTAATGGATTGGATCAAGACTGATTTTGAAGCGCTTGTGGGCAATCTTCTTTTGAATTATGAGTCTCTTCAGATCTCCAGAAAACCACTGAGGGAAACTAGTTGTACCAAAGCTTTTCATGGGACAAGCACGAAGAGTTGTGTCCTCCAAGATGCTCACCAAGCGATCAAACTTGTCATCAATTGAAATCTGCTGATCCACGAAGCTCAAATCAGTGTGTTGGATTGAAGTAAATACAGCTGGAAGATCGCATTTCCACAAGTTGTGGCCTTTATAACAGTTGGTGAGAGCGACGTTTCCTGGGTTGCACACAGTAGCAGCAAGAGGGGGATGATGATAATCTACACCAACTAGGCGATCGATTGGGTTCTTGACCTGAATGTCAGGGTCAGTACAGAAAATCAGGTCGAGTGTCACACCCCTGTGATTACGAATATGATTCACCTGGTGAAGGGAGTGGGAGGACGACATAACGCGCAAGTATTCTCCGGCTTGATGGTGAGGACTTGGTGTAATAATGTTTAAGTCGAAGTAAGGCAGATTGAAGTCACCGAAGATAAATATTTGATCTGGGTAATTTGCCTGCTCGATAATCTCTGACACTGAATCACAAAAGTCCTGGTACATAGAAAGCGGACTTGAGGGTGGGATATAAGCACAAGCCAGTAGGAGATTAATATTAAATGCCAAGGATAGCAAAACAAATACACATTCAATGTCGAAGCTTGGATAGAATCTTTTATTGGGTAAGCTGTTGCGGACAGCAATCAAGGTACCGCCTCCAGATTGTTTGCTGCTAGTCTTCAAAGATCTATCGCACCTGTGCAGCGTGAAGTTGGTGCCTCCAACTATTTCAGCATCCATTATGTCAGAGGATAGGTTGGATTCACACATAAGAATGATGTCATTAATGGTGGAGGATAAATTATTTTTAAGTTCAACAAGTTTTGAGCGAAGCCCGTTCACGTTCTGGCAGAAAATGTTTAATGAGTTTGTTTGCTGCTTGCCGTTGGAGATTACAGGTTTTTTGGAACTATTTTAGGTGTGCCGTTGACAAACTTGATAGTTAGATCTGTTTCACCTGCGTCTTGCCTAGACTTCAGGGTTTGCCGGAGTTGTTCCAGGAAGTTCCTTTCACGTGGTGTTCTGTCGTGAGATAGGGTTATACCGTTGAGACTGCCAGGGGCGCCATCCTTTTTAAAATTCTTGAAAATGTAAATAGCTGACTCAATAGAAGGCATACAAATTACAAGTGGGCGGGTTTTGTCACGAGTTTTTTTGCCCAATCTAAAATGGATAACATTAGAGAGAGATACTTGAGATTTGACATGAGCTAGTAGATCGCCGATAATTGTGGCGTCATGGGACTTTGATTCAGCCAGGGAAGAAGAAGGGTTCACCTCAGCGAGGTTGTGAATAATCACATTTTTAGAGCGTCTATTTCGGTCATTGCACTCTGCTACAAGGTCCTCAAGGAGTTGACCCTCGTTAGAAGACTGCTGGTTTCTTAAGGAGGACACTTCAGCTTCCACTTTGCTCAATCTTGGCTCGAATTCTTCGAGTTTTGCCGCAACCTTATCAAGATCATTCTTGATTAATTTTAGGCCCTCAGTCAATTCAGATTTGGTCGCAAGAGAAGACAGCGTAGTAAGGATAGCATCCAATTTTTTGTTTATCGGATCATCTTTAACAGGATTACAGTCAGTTCTGGAACACTGCCATTTAATGTCACTGTTACTGCCTATACGCTGGTATTCGGCCTCGGGCATTTTCAGGCACTCACGATGAAACCATCTTTCACAGGTCACAGAAGATGCCTTCTTCGGTATCAAAGACAGTCTTGACACAAATGGGACAGGTCGTAGACATGTGGTAAAGAGAAAGGTACCTACACGAATAATTGGTTAGGCAAACTTGACCTTAATATGGGCACGCAGCAATGTAGCTACTCAATTCACCACATAAGAGCGTGCCGGTGAGATGGATTTTATATAGTGTAAGAGTCGAGATTGCGATGCTCAGTGGAGATGTGATTATAAAGGCCGTGGCGTCCAGAACTACGGCAGGCACTAGGCAGACGACAGATGACAGCGAACGACTGGAAGATGGTTATGTTAATGTTTTTCTGTGCCAGAAAGTGAAAAAAGTTTCTAATTCTTTTAAAACATGAATAACCAAGAACTTACGGATTAATCTAAACTTATAAGTGGTACAATTTCTAGTAAAATAAATTAACTGCGTGGTAAGTAACCAAAGTTTTATTAGCCGGTAAACTCACTGTCTATTAGGTTATACATTCCGCAGCACTTAGACTTCAGGCAATGTTCAGAAACACACGAACTTTTCAAATCCATGAACACACACATATACTTAAATCACAAAGAACGCCATCTTGAGTAATCGTTCTTGAGTAATCGTTGATTGTTGGAAATATATTTTTAAAAATAAATATTTTAGTTCACAAGACTTTAGTACCGGTAGTCATTTAGTACAGAAAGTTAATTAAGGAAACGAAGATACGTTATGTTTATTAGTTAATATGGAAGTCCTAAGTATATATTTATATCTCATTATAATTTTTAATAAATTTTTTTTTACCTATAATTGAATTATCATTTACAAGTTAACATATAAAATTCCCTTCGTTGTTAATTTTGTTTTTAATACAGAAATTTTTGTATAAGTTTTCTGGCTTTCCTTTCCTCTTACAGGTTTCATGTTCGTGCTCTATTTTATTCTTCAATTTTATTAATACTAAATAATTTTAATTAAATATTTTAATTTTTCGAGAACGAAATAAATGAAATTCTCAAGGAAATTTTTACTAGACAATTGTTTTATAAATTAATAAATGATGGAACTTGAGTTTCCATTACGACCAGTAAGTAGGAGGTTGAGCGCATCTGGGAGAACAGTCCGTGGTCTAGTTACACCGAGACTCGTGCAACACACCTGGCGTTGGCATCGAGTTACTGTTGTCTCTGTTGTCAAGTGGTTGAGAATACAAATGTACAAAAATTACAGGTTATCTAGAGCTAAAACTAAAATCTTAACCTCAGTATATCCTAGGACTTTTAAATTACCGTACAAAAGTGGAATAAAAATCAATAGCACAACCGTTTTAAGCTAATGCTAAACCATTTACATTAATTCCAAACATGTTAAATGATGTTATACCCCTATAGCCAAATGAGGTCGTTCCGTAGTAGGTAAACAATAATCAAGAAGATGAATCTTCTCTTTCTTGGTTGATTTGAAGACATGTTGAACGAATAAAAATTTCAGTTTCCAGCTAGGTCAGTAATTTTAAACTCTAAACATTGTTTTTCTATTCACCTTCATTATTTTTTATACATTTATTATGTATATGTTTTGATTGTTTGACTTTCAAGAATTTTGCATGATCCTATTTGATCAACTTTATAAACAAATTATGAGTATTATTTTAATTAAGATTAATTTATAAAAGCAAATAATTTTTTTATAGTTTAAAATGGTAAAATGGCAAGTTTAAAGGGTTTGAAACCATCCTCCTTAGGTTTACTTAGGCAAATGGAGGTGTTATATTGAGAGCATTTTAACGATCTCTAAGATAGTTCTTCCACCAAAGATTCTTGTTTTCTTCTTCATTATTAAATACATTTTTTAATTTTACTCATATAATTAACGAAGCAAACAAAAACTGTTGCTATATGGTCTCCACATTTTAAAATTTATTAACCCAAAAGCTAATCTAACGCATTGAATAGTCCTCATTTAGCTGAAAATTTTACGAAATGTCAACACGTCAAGGTAATAATGTAATGTATATTCCCCGGCAAGGATGTGTTGACAAAATATTCCTCAGGGAGACTGACACATCATATTTTAGCCTCTGCATCCTGAAGAAATTATATAGTATTGAAAAGGAGTCATAGTTAAATAGGCTTTAAAAATATAATACATGTTTTAAAATGTAAATATACAGGGTGTCCAGCTACCACCATTACAAACTTTTCCAGGTTTTTAAGCATGCCAAAACAAACAGAAAAATCACATAAACATATGTCCTAAAATGCTTCGGTAAGCCGCTAGCCGCCATTTTATTTTTTACACTAATGAATTTTTATTTCCTTAACTGTTTGTTGTATTGAGTTTATATTTGACATGTACCTTAATCACACCAATGTTCATTTTCATAAAAAAATATCATTTATTCCCGATGTATATTTTCAAAATGGCGGCCATTTTAAAATTTTAAACTCAAATATAAAAAAAACGGTAAATTTTATAAAAGTGTTATAAGAAAAAAAGTTAACAAATTAAATTATTTAAACAGGGGTACCAAGTTTGTAAGGATCCAACAGCAAATAACGGAGTTATTGTGGTTTTTCTACAGAAAAACACTGATTTTGCACTATGATTAATGCAAATTTAGGTTATTTTAAGAGAAATATCGCAATAACTCCGTTATTTGTTGTTGGATCCTTACAAACTTGGTACCACTGTTTAAAAAATTTAACTTGTCAACTTTTTTGTCTCTTGTTAACATTTTTATAAAATTTTCCGATTTTTAGATATTTGAGTTTTAAATTTTAAAATGGCTGCCCTTTTGAAAATATACATCGAAAAAAATTATATTTTTTCTGAAAATATGATAATTGAGAATTGAGAAATGAGAATTGGTATGATTAAGGTACATGCCAAATATAAACTCAATAAGAATATAGGTTGTATTACCTTTTTCCGTCAGCAGTTCTAAACTTGAAACATCACACTTATGTTGACATATGTTTCGGTTTAACTAAACCATGATCAAAACACAGTACACTTGCAGATCCAAATGGTCGTTGTCAAAAGTTAAAATAAAATAATTTACATGAACACACACAAAATACACAGTACATTAGTCGCGGATAGGCCTATCACTCGCACGGGTCATGACGGACACGGGTCAGGTCGCAGACTGAAGGGCTGATTACTAATCATGTTCGCTGCCACTGTACATGTAATGTACTGTGTATTTTGTGTGTGTTCATGTAAATTATTTTATTTTAACTTTTGACAACGACCATTTGGATCTGCAAGTGTACTGTGTTTTGATAATGGTTTAGTTAAACCGAAACATATGTCAACATAAGTGTGATGTTTCAAGTTTAGAACTGCTGACGGAAAAAGGTAATACAACCTATATTCTTATAATATTGCAGTTCTGGGGCTATACAAAATGAATTTTAATGAACTCAATACAACAAACCGTTACGAAAATGAAAATTCATAAGTGAAAAAAACAAAATGGCGTCTAGCGGCTTAACGAAGCATTTTAGGACATATGTTTATGTGATTTTTCTGTTTGTTTTCGCATGCTTAATAGCCTGGAAAAGTTTGTAAAGGTGGAAGCTGGACACCCTGTATAGTCATATTTTTAGTTGATAATATAAGACACACTTAATAACCTGATGAAAACCTTTGAAAAATTAATTCACAAGATTTTTTTTAAAATTGCAGTAAATGTTTACGATTGTGTGTATAAATTTTTCCTATACGTGTTATAAATTCAATACTTCTACATACCACAAATCTACACAAGAAACTAACTGACACTAAGGAATTAATGTCGATAAAAATAACAATAATTTAAACAAAACAAAAATCAAGCATTGCCTTTTTATTATATAAATTACAGAATGAAATTATTTCTTCTACAGCAAGTCAAACTTCTTCGCTGTAAAAAATATTGTTATAAAACTATATTTTAAGTCGATTATTATTAAATATTTTGTAAAAATAAATCAGAGGTATATAATATTTAGGTTAAGTTTATTAGCATCCCTTAAGTTATTCTCTTAGCATCCCTCCAATTATTTGATATAGTATTGATTTTCTTTTTCACAAGTATATATATTAATTATAATCCATTTTTCGATGTTAGCCTCAAACTGGCAACTATCAAGTTGCTTAGCAAAGCACCGTCTAAGTTCTTGATAGTGTATGTCAATGGGCGTTACAATGCAGTTTTACTGTGTTAAGAGGACTTACAGTTAAACAATAGCCGTATAGTGGCTAAGGTGAAATTATTATCTCGTTTGATATGGATTTGGTCTAAATGTTTTAGGTAACCAAAATAGTCGATATTGCCTTTAAAAATATTTGTACTTTACAGTCTAATAATGTTAAACCACTTAAAAATAAATAGTTGAAAGCGACTATTACAAACCCAACCACAACTCTGAAGGATTCGAAGAGATTAGGTAAGTTTTAGATATTGTGGTTTGGTTGTCGGATGTTGAGAAAATGAATGGTGAAAGTTTGAAACTCATAACATCAATTACGCCATCTGTTGGTTTTACTAACCGATTTTGATTCAGATTATAGAGAATCCAAACTTTGTTCAAATATTACTGTTTTATGAATTATTATTGGTTTATTCAACATACTTAGTTATTTCATCTACTATTTCACTTCCATAGTTTTGTTTTACAAAATATAATCATAAAAGGTAGTTGTTTTATTTGTATGTTTTTTTTTTTTTTAGTCAGTCTTTGGTTTTATGAAGCGTATAGCTTTGGGTATTCGTAAACATTTTACTATAAGATATGCGTTACAAATATATTTCAAGATTGAGACCATTTAAATACAATATTGCAATGTTTTATATTATGTTTTATTGTTTTAATAATGCACTTATGGCACGTTATGTACAGAGTGATAGTTCCATCAGAGAGTGATCCACCACGAAGTTGATTTAATTTAATATTTATGCTAATTACCTTCTACAATTATTGAAAACAAACCTTTCTTTAGATAATACTTTATGTTTTATAAAAATTTATAAATGGAATTTTTACAGAGAGAAAGCGTGGAATACTTTAATTGTTAATAATAATCAAACATCTCATTATAAAAGGTTAAAAATTGATATTTTACCTAAAATTAAAGGTAAAAAATAATAGAAAATAATGAACTCTTCCGTTATTTTGCAGACATGTGCTGTATCAAGATCTTTGACTGACTATATAAAAAAAAGATTTCGTAACTAATTAATTGTTAACGCCTTCTAGCATTATGCTATCATTATTGTTGTTACACTATTAAAAACAATCAGCTGATTTATATTGCTGCAGCTATACTATATTGTTATTATAAGCAGTAAATGTCTTATAAACTAGTTTCCTTAGCTATCTAATTTTTGGAAAAGTGTGACGATAAATTATTGTTTTTATCTAAATTCACCAAATATTGTTTGCATATTTAGGCATTGATGAGCTTAAAAAATAAATATGTAATATTAAGGGAGAGATAGAGAAACGTGTTTGATATAAACAGTCTGTCTGGATCTGGATAACTAAGGATTACCCTTGTTGTCTAATTGTATTTGCTTTATATCTTAGCTACGCTAAGTCCACGGACACTACTAATTTGATAAGGTGAACCGCCTGGGTTTGCAAAAAGCTTCAACTTCAGAACTGTCCTGCACCTTTCAAAGTGGATTCCCACTCAAGTTTCAAAGGAAGGACTTTCCTCAAGTAAAAAATGATAGGTACTCACTATTTCTCTGATTTGTTTTGAAATGTTTTCAATAATGCATATTTCCAATAATTTTACCTACTTATTTTAACCATAAGAAATCGGTAGGCCTACACTGTGTAATCTAAGCTTAAACGTTTTCATTCATGCTTTCCACATTGCATTGAGTTTTAAATACTTAATCCATTTTATAGTTTTAAGATCTCCCGCTACACCACTAAAGGTATGTTTCAGTTTCATTAAATTTTGATTCTACGATGTTAAGCCCCATGAAGAAACGTCTAATACTAGGTGGCCATTCTCCTTTTTAACGACGTTGTGTTGAATAAATAAAAGTCATAATATAAGTTTTTGTCTGAAAGAATTTAATAGAATCTTTTCCGTAAACAATAATTCATACAAAAATAATATCAACAAAATATGATGTAATAAAAGAAATGTATATTACTAAAACAAGTATATTTTCCGTTATTAAACATTCTTTTCATTTAAGAACAAAATAGTTTTAAATATACCTATATGAAAGGCAAATAAAGTTGATTGAAGTGGAAACCCGTAGTGAGGGCGAATCATTGTTCAGTTGAAGAATGATGTGGAATTGAGAGTTAGTTCCACTCGAAAGTGAGGGATGCGGGCGTCCCGGATCGAGCTGATGTTTCGTTTTTTCGTCAAAATAATACGATTAAAAAAAGAATATATAAGACTTTGGTAACAAATAGACTATTTTCATGTGACTTTAAGCTTTGAAGTTCAATTTTGTATAAGTTTATGTAATTGTTTTATTGATTTTGACATGATACGTATTTCTTGAGTCATAATATTTTTAATATTTTTCCATAAATACTCAGGTAACAATTAATAACAAGTATGCAAGCACTGGTTTTTAAACCAGAAACATCAGGGTCAATACTAACTGAATTTTTCAGACAAAATAACATACAAAGGGTTTATATTAACATCTCCATCGTCTACATTCACATTTTTTTAGGATAACACCCGCTTGTGATGGTATGATGTGCTACAATAAAAGTAAAAATAACAAAAGTCCTTCGGGAATCATCCGTGACGGAATGCAAAGTTATCTAATGGAATGGAAGGGCATGAATGAATATTTTGCAAAGATTAGATTTTTAATTTAATCTTTTTATTTAGCCTATAATGCCATATAAATAAGTGCACCAAAACGCTTTATGGATATTACTAAAGTGAGTTTGGACATACGTATTCAATTAGCAAACATAAAAAAAACTAAATAAAAGAATTTGGAATTTTACCCTGAGCTTTTTAAATAATAAAACCATAAAAAAATTATTTTAATTTTTAAGGATGCTTTTGTGAATACATCGTAACACACTGGGTGATTGTTTTAACTGTTTGTCCTCTCAGCGAGGCTAATTTTATGTCCTCTCGTAAAGTGTACCTCACTCAGAATAAATCCAACCGCATTGCAGATCTTAATTTAACTTTTTCCTAACTTTCTTGGCAATATCTTCCATTTTTTACTCTAAACTTAAAATACAACGACAAAAAATGAACAAAATAAGTGTCGTTTTTTGCATGTCAATAGAAATTGAGATTCATTTCTTTAAAAAGATTAATATAATTTTGTTTTGTTTGGATTTAGACTTGTTTCATTCCTAAAGATTAATGATAAAGCCTTAAAGTATACCATAATTATTATTCGGAATAATAATTTTTTAAACTGCCAACATTAAAAATTTCTGACAAATTCCGTATAGTTACATTTTGACTGTCTATAATTTAAAATAAGGAAAATCACCTAATAATTAGTCTGAAAAGTTAAAAAAAAAATTAGTCGACTTGCTTTTAACAAGTAACAAATCATTGCAGTAACTGAACAACATGGAATCGGGTTTTTTCAAATGCTATTATTCATGTTATACGAAACACATTCCAATTTTTTAGGAGGCTAAGGTATTTAGTTTTTAAACTACAAAATGTTTCATTTTCAAAAAAATTCATGAGTTCCTTAGCAATTCAAAAGCGATAACACAAAAACATAAGAGTATCCAAAGATAAGCTCTTCTTTAAAGCCACATTGCTCACACCTTAATGTGTAAATTTATTTCTCTTAGAATATTTCAAGAACAAAAAATAAATTCTACTAATGTTTAAATAACTACTAGAAATGTGAAAGAATTTCCATTGAAGTGACAAAAAATCAACCAGCATATTGAGTATTGCATTGAGTATTCTGGCTGAGCTTCAATATAGCTTAAACTATGGTTTTGTGGTTAATGGAAGCACATTCACCACTTTTAGGCAAGTAAAAGAAACTAGTGTATTTTGCTTTTCAATTTTATCATTTATAGCAATCTGGTAATAAGTTCAATAGAATGTTTCAAAACCCAGTGCATAAACTATGGTTTTGTGGTTAATGGAAGCACATTCACCACTTTTAGGCAAGTAAAAGAAACTTAGTGTATTTTGCTTTTCAATTTTATCATTTCCAGCAATCTGGTAATAAGTTCAATAGAATGTTTCAAAACCCTGTGCATAATATGGGGCTATTCGGCATAAAGATTACAAACATGATCTAGAACGATGGTTATTATAGACGACTCTTTTTTGCTTTTATTAAGCAAACTATAATGATAAGAAACACTGAAACGTTTATGCTTTCGTCAATGAATATATTTATTGAAACCTCAAGATCGTTAACCGTAATAAAACCACAACCACCATTCTCGTCAGCTGTGCTGTGTAGTTTCCCTTCAAAAGAAATAAAAACCTGGTATAACGCCTTCAGGAGATTGGGTTGTGAAAGTTAAAGTCACCCCATAATAACAACTGCTGTTGATCTATGACCAGTGATAAAACGTTTACACTCGCCTCTTGTGGCTCTGTATTTGTGATCAGCAGCGAAACGACATTGGCTTGGAATTAAACCAGGTGTAAATGGTAGGCATTTTAAATTATGTATTTATTGGAAATTCCTTATGAAGGAGGAAAAATAATGATTGGTAAATCCTTGTATTGGATACAACCATTGATTATGTTAACGTCGTATCTAAGTCGACCCCTAGATGTGTGAAATGACAAGTGTTGCCTTCCTTAAATAGTTTTTGTTCTTTGAACGTAGTCGCAATATCTTGGATATTGTATAAATAACAATAAATATTTTACTACTACGTGACTTGGTACACCCAGTATGTGGTTTTCTACGGTTCAAGTAAGATTAGTGTGTAAATGTTATCACTCTAAGTGGTCTTTGTATTCTTAGATAACTAGAAAACAATATTTAGTTCCAACATGATGCCAAACAGTCACAACACATGAACAGGTAACGTGACAAACAGTCACAACACATAAACAGGTCACGTGACAAACAGTCACAACACATAAACAGGTCACGTGACAAACAGTCACAACACATAAACAGGTCACGTGACAAACAGTCACACCACATAAACAGGTCACGTGGCAAACAGTCACAACACATAAACAGGTCACGTGACAAACTGTCACAACACATAAACAGGTCACGTGGCAAACAGCCACAACACATAAAAAGGTCACGTGGCAAACAGTCACAACACATAAACAGGTCACGTGACAAACTGTCACAACACATAGACAGGTCACTTAACAAAAAGTCACAACACATATACAGGTCACGTGACAAAACTGTCACAACACATAAACAGGTCACGTGACAAACAGTCACAGCACATAAACAGGTCACGTGACAAACAGTCACAACACATAGACAGGTCACGTGACAAACTGTCACAACACATAAACAGGTCACGTGGCAAACAGTCACAACACATAAACAGGTCACGTGGCAAACAGTCACAACACATAAATAGGCCACGTTACAAACAGTCACAACACATAAACAGGTCACGTGACAAACTGTCACAACACATAAACAGGTCACGTGACAAACTGTCACACCACATAAACAGGTCACGTGACAAACTGTCACAACACATAAACAGGTCACGTGACAAACTGTCACAACACATAAACAGGTCACGTGACAAACTGTCACAACACATAAACGGGTCACGTGACAAACACCGCCTAGAAGTGACTTATAAGTTTTACGATGTTAAAGTTGATTGCGCAATTAAATATTTTGATGTGTACTACAAGTTATTATAACAATTATTTGTAAAATTGGGGGAAATTATTAAGAAATTATTAGCAAAAAATCCAACGGTAGTAATACGAACGACCTAAATTCACAAATGGGATGCAAGATGGAACAAAGTCCTAATCGTACAACTGGTTATATTTGGTATAATAACCCCCCTATACATTACGTTACCTGTAGTATTACTTGTAATTGATGCTTATTGATTTCGTTATTATTTTTCCTCTAATTAAAAATGGTGTCTATTACAAAAATTGTGGATTACAATTATTAAGACCTTTTTGAATAACAAACACCCAAAATTATTTCCTATAAAAGCAAGTGTTCACTTAAGCGGCAAACATATTTAATTGCAATACAATCCCATTTATATAGTAAATAAGGATACAACAAAGTAATTAATATAAGATATAGATTTTGGCAATTAAATTTTTATTTAAAAATACGTAATGATTTCATGTACAGTTTTAAGTGACGGTATTCCACATTTGCGGGTAAATTCTGTATGAAGAAAACATGGTTCAGAATTTCTTAATAACACTTAAAACAAATATTTTCGTATAATTTTTATCTTAAACTTTAATGTATAGTTTCAATTATTTATTAAAAATATTGAGTCAATATTTCTAAACCAATAATCCTACATGTTTTAGAAACCTAAACAAGAATCCTCAACAAAGAGTCTACTAAGAAAACATGTCATAGTGTAAGAATAACATTAATATAAAATAAAATACAATGTATCAGTACAAATATTTTGAATTAATAATTTTATAAATTATTACTTTTTTAATGCAAAACTTGTACATAATATGAATTTCATAAATTTTCTTTTAGAAAGAACGTAAGAAAGAATGTTAGAATCATGGCAGGAAAATGTCAAGGAAGGAGGAATTAAACTTTTTTTAAGAGATTTAACTTTAGAAAGCTAAATAAATGGGCATGTTGATGTAAGTTGAAGTTTTTTATTCAAATAACATCATACATAAAACTCTCGTTGAACTTATCAGTGGGTGGAATAATTGAAATTTTCTTCCATGCAATAACTAAATTAAAATATTAAATACAAATTTTTTTTTGGAAATCAATTCTTTTGTGAAGAGAAAGTGAATAGTGCCAAAGAGTAGTGGATCATGTTTTACTGTCCAAACCTTTATATAATTAAACCTACAAATATGATTTAGTAGCACCACTCTTTTATTCAAAGGTAACATTTTACTTGAGAGGATCTGAATGTAACAATTATTTTACGAACCGAAAATACTTTAAACTGTTCTTTTTGTGTACTTTGATTGTGAATGGGATCATGATATAAAGATTTCGTTGAACGGAGTTTCTTAAACTGAACAATTTAATTTAATATACCCACGGTTAAATTCTTATTAGATAATAACATATAATGTTTACATTGGTATTCCTCTGTCTGTTTTTTTTTTTTTTTTTTTTTTTTTTTTTTTAATTTTTATTTAACCCTTTCAGGGAATCTGTCCCATATATGGGACGCTCAGAAAATTAATTCTGACAACGTTCTATTATAGTTATCTTCCTTCAGTTTCGCTTTAAAACCAACAGATGGCATCACTGAACAGTACTGACTGGTGCTACACTCTATTGGAAGGATGTGGAATTAATCATAAACATAGAGAAATGCGAAGTCATGGTTACTTGAAAACATATGGTTATGCATTACAATATTATTTTATTTACAGTAAACCCATTGGTTTACAGCCATGAATTATTTTTTTTTGGCTAGGGGAGGGTTTCAACAATATTATGTAACCATAGCAACAGTTGTAATGAACATATATTTACCATAAAACTAATTTTTATAAGCGTCCCATATATAGGACAGTTTCCCTCAACCGCTAAGATGCTTGCCGGGTTTTTATTCTTCACGTTATCACTGATAAGTAGTGGAAATGAGTTTGTTAGTTCTTATCAACCATGTTTCGTAAACTTTCGTAAGCTAGACTTGATTCAATTTCGCCAACATGTTGGTGAAGCATTGATTATGACTGCTCAGACACCACCGCGAAAGAGAGGTCACCCATCCACCTTGTCCCCCCCCTCACTACATCCGAAAAGGAAACAAGCCATTCAACCAGTGGAGGATGTTAGATATGATGGCAAGGAACATCTTCCCTCATTTGGAGACGACAAGAATACCTCAAGATGCAAAAAGCCTGGTTGCAAAAAAAAAGACATGGCGTAAAACGCGAAATCCCACTGTGCGTGGCTAGGAATAACAATTGTTTTTTGAGCTTCCATCAGAAATAAAGTCTGTGAGTTGTTGATTTATCCCTAAGGGAAGATCTCTGGAATAAGAAAAAGTAACTTAATATAGTTTTTTCCCAATTTCAAGTAAAAGAAAAAATAAAAAATACAAATTTTGTTCAAAATGTAGAAACCCATTTTATTTTCACAAGCCAAATTAAATTATTTTCACTTAAAATCAAACAAAATTGTAAATAAAACTCTTTTTATTACTACAGAAATGTGTTTTATTATGAATTTAGCCCATTAAATTAATAAATATATATTTTATTTTTTTGTTGGGGGGGACCTTACAGGGAAAGTGTCCCATATATAGGACGAACCATAACTTCTAAACCGGAAGTCATAAAAAAATGCAAGCGGTGTCAAAAATTTTTAAAAAAATCAGTCATTAAATGTGCAAAAAATAAAAATTCTAGTATAAGTATAACTTAATTCTTCCCCGAAAGGGTTAAGGCTAGGTTTGCGGCTTAGTTATCCAATAATCAACCTTTAATTTTATTTACATATTTACCTATTCTTACATCATAATTGTTTTATAACTTCTTATGAAAAGTCACACTTTGAAGGATCCAGATCAGTATAACTTTTGGGAAGAGATTTTAAGACTCAAAATTAGTTCGCAAAGTTTTAATTGTTATAATTAAATAGTTTTAAAGGTAGTATACACTGTTTCCTGATTTTTTCATCGTGTACATTTACTATCATTTCATGTATGCAATTTAAATCTATTTATAGTAGTGGAATCGTTAAGAAGTTTACTCTTAGATCTTAAATTTAACTTTCTGGTTAGGTCCTCAATAAAGTCAGTGCATTTTGTGTACTAAAAAGTAGACTTAATTGCCTATGGTCATTGGGAGATCATTTATTAATTTGACCCATAACCAGCCGGTATTAGACAGTAATCAATCTGCCAGTGATATCACACCATTGTTTATGGTTAAATGAAGTGACTGTTTATTAATTTATTTATTAGCATATAAAAACACCTTTACAATACATAAGATGTACATAAGGTAGTTTTTGTCGAAGTCAAGATTGTGTACATAAAACTTATCAGCTAGAAAAAAAATGCTCTCTTCTAAAACTAAAATAATATAATTACAATCTTTCCGACACAGAAGAAACACACTCTACTGAAAAAAACGTGTACCAATGAGGCTGTGTTTTTAAGAAGCATACACCCTCACCCAGATTACGTATTCTGTCCTGTTGCCGCATTTAGAAACTCCCTAACACTATAAAAACAATTTGTCAAAAGATAATTAAATAATGAACTTTTGAAGGATTTCTCAACTCTGTCATGTTTAATTCTATTAGGTAGGTTATTGAAAAACGTGATGCAGCTATAATAAGGAGCTTTCTCAAAAAAAAGTAGTTTTATGATTGGGATGTCGCAACAGATAAGTATTTCTGGTAAAATGAGAATGGTGATGGTTATTATCAAGAAACATTTCAAAATAAAATACCCCCGTCGCAGAAGACCTGCGTACTCAGCGAATTTCCAATGGAATTTCAGATTATTTACTTTCCCCATAAAAAACACCATAGGATCGAGTATGTAGGTTTTCTGCCATTGGGTGTTGTTAGAAAATCTAAGTTAATCAATAATTGGTGAATGTAAACACAAAATTGTATCAACTCTGGCAATTTTTTATTTTCCCCATAAACCCCATGGGGGTGAGTATGTAGGTTTGCCGCCATATGGGTTGCAAGTATAAGTTAAACTTTATATAGATAATGTTCATACCAAATTTGATTAAGTTATGTCAATAAATAAGCAAGATATAGGGTTTTCTTGATTTCCCATAAGAATAACATGGAAAACACATTTTTGGATTTGCCCCGTAACCAGTTATGCTATGATAAAAATTCAAAATACCAAATTGTTTGTTTTTTTTAAGGTCTTTTAAATGGTTTCAGTTAAAATTGATCAATTTTAAAAATTAAGGTCCAAAAATGCCAAAAACCCATTTTTGACCCCTTTGAAACCCCATAAAACCCCGTTCCCATAACCCGACAATGCTGGTTCGCGAACTAATGAAAATAGACCTAGTCTTACACCTCCATACCAAATTTCATCAAAATCGGAGGTCCCCTTCAAAAGTTATCAGTACCACGGACACATATATAGATAGATATATATAGATATATAGATATATATATATATATACATATATATGAAAATGAACGAATGGTGTTTTTGGCTTCTGGGGACCTCAAAATGAAAAAGTAAAGTGGTCCCGGGCTTAGGTCTTACCATGGCTACTACCGTAATAGCGTATTCCCTATAGGGAAATTCGCTAAAAACGAACATTGTTCAACGGAAAATATGCAATGATGCAAGAGGAAGGATATTGAACCCTCTGAAGGCTCCGGTCTACCCCTGGCGCGCACCCAAATGCAAGGGGTTTTTTAGAATCGTGTTATCTTCTACCAAATGAAGCCTAGAGCTACAAATAAGGTGGCATATTAAAGAAGAATAACGGAACTAATTTTCCTCTATTACACTTTTGTAATTAGTTCATTAAAACCAATAGAAAACTTCAGTTAAAAATAGAGAAAAACAGATGATTTTAGACAGTTATAGCTGAAATTAGAAATTTTATTTAAAAATTCTAAAAAGATAGCCGACGAGATCCTTTTTTATACTTTTAGAAAAAGTTAAGAGCCAATCTCTATCTTAATTGGTTATTTTTAAAACACGATCCCCGTAAACCTCTGCATCTATAAAACTAAAAAACAGATAGTTTTAGACAATTATAACTTAAATTAGAAATTTTATTTTAAAATTCTAAAAAGATAGCCGACGAGATCCTTTTTCTGATTTTAGAAAAAATTTAAAGTCAATCTCTATCTTAATTTGTTAATTCTGAAGCACGTTCCCCGTAAACCTCTGCAGCCATCAAACTCGCCTAGCGCTACGGCCGCGAGGCGGCATTAGGCATTGTTGTTGTTTGGGCTGGGGTAGACCGGAGCCTGAAGTATTGTTCACAAGGTGCGTTACATTTTGCGTGGGCCATGACGCTAATGATTCTTTTGTGCATGATGAATATATTCCCTGATTCAATAGAATTTCCCCAAAACATTACGCCATACGATATAAGAGAATGGAAATATGTGTGGTAAACCTGTTTTAAAGTCTGCAAATTAACCACCTGACACAGAGAGTAAATAGAGAAAAAAGCCTTACTGTGTCTAGGAAGCAGCTTATTGATGTGTTCCCTCCAAATGAAGCTGGAGGCGATTTCACCTCCTATGAATTTAGCCTATGTAACAACAGTAGCATCAGTGGAAAGATAAGACGAATCATTCTGAGGAGAGTTACTATTGATTAGATGAAAGTTAATGATTTGAGTCTTATTGGAATTTATTTGAGCCCGTTTGCAGAAAACCAAGTATTTAATTGGGTGAATTTTTCTTCGAGTATGTTTGAAAGGAGTAGTTTGTCTTTGGAGGCTTGCTACGAGAGAAGTGTCATCAGCGTCTGAATGACATGGGCTCCTTGAATTATTTCAGGTAGGTCGTTGGAATATGTGAGAAATAAGAAAGGACCCAATACGGAGCCCCGAGGAACTCCTGATGTGACATCCAGAAAACTACTATGTGCGTTTCCATCAATAACAACCTTATGTTTCCGATTCGTGATAAAATATTCCATCCAAGATAATGCTAAGCCACTGACCCCATAGAACTTCAGCTTCTCAATCAGGACGGAGTCGAAAGCCTTGGATAGGTCATAAAGAGTACCAATGGTGAAATGTGACCCATCCAAGCTCTCGACACATGATCAAGAAATTTGAAAATGGCATTGCATGTGCCCTTTCCCTTCCAAAAGCCAAACTGAGAAGAATTTAAAAGTTCATTTGCGCAGAAAAAGTTATTCGGTCTCTTTAGGACAATCCTTTCAAAAATCTTAGAAAAGTTGCAGAGGAGAGATATTGGCCGGAAATTCCCCAATGTGAAGTGATTTTTCTTCTTTTGTATGGGCTTAGTCAAGGAAAACTTCAAAATATTAGGAAAAACCACTTCGTTAGAAGATAAATTAATAATATGTGTAAGAGGTTTCACAAATGCATGAGCGCAAGTCTTTACCAAAAAAGGTGAAAGTTCATCCCGCCCGGATGATTTTTTGGTTCATGTGATTTCAAAATATCCACTACTTCGAGTTCACATGTTGAAGAAAATAATTGGGGGGTTTCATGAGGCTTGTACTATTGAGGAATTAAATTAGTAGCAGCATCTTTGTTAGAGTGAGTGTCAAGTGTTTTGCAAAAGTTCAAAAAGTGATCGTTCAATGTAACTAATCCATACTAATTACTATTAATCCATACTTTGTGTTTGATTTGCAAATAATTAGCTGAATTTCCCTCCTAATAACATTAATATTACAAAATAATGATAATAATGAAAACCACCAGGTATTGGGTAAATATGCTCCGAAATGTGCAAGTTGCCTACTAATAAAAGATTATATTATCTGCGTTTTTATAATTATTTTGAAGCTTAGTTTTCTATTAAAATTTCAATTTAAAATGGAATTTGAACATTTAACTACAATATGAAAACCTACGTGATCAAAGTATATCGGTTACAGTATGAATTTCTTGCACAATTTTTTTTATATATATCATCGGCATTTTCCATGGGGAAATCTTATTATGATAACAATGCTTCAAGCTGTGGATAACACCGTTTATAATGTAAAACCTCGACAATGGGGTAGGAAAAGTTTTAAAGCATTGTTAGTCGTACACGCTGTGCGTTCTAAGCCTTGTAGTGCCCCAAAGTGAAACAAAATCTCTATAACTTTTAATTAGACAATAATAAAATGTTTTAATGTCACTTAAACTAACAGGAAATCAGACTTACATTCGTATTGTTTATCAATTTCGTTTTATATCAATATAAATCAGATTATTCATGTAAGGTTTCATATAATTCAGGGAAAATATAGCCTTAGCTACAATTTATTTTTGGCTTTGTGTTAGCCTCTTCCAAAACTAAATCAACAGTTGTAAACAATCTTATTAAGAACTACGATCTTGAAGGGATTGAAGGGCTTGTAGGGCCCTTTACTAATTTTATAATTTACTAACATACAAATTTACTATTTACTAATTTACTTTTTAAACAATTTCTCGCCAAACTCTATCAAATGACACTCAAATCATTAAAATCTGTTAAAAACTGTAGAAGGAGTTTCTTGTACAAAACCCATGTCGAGGATTAAATATGAATAGAGGTGTTAAAAGACATCTTTAAATAGAGCACCTATAAAGAGACAAAACATTAAAAGAACCGAAACGCACGATTAGAGGACAAAGGCAAGTGTGTATTGGGTAATCGGCTGTTTGTGAGACGATTGAGTCCGTCCACCTGAGGTTTCTCACGGTTCGTTTCGATGTTTGAGTTACATTTATTCCTTATATGTACCGACAAAGTTTACTAGACCATTGGGATTCACGAGCTTAAGGAGGAAAAACACAATAATTAGGGTTAAAGAAAACACCAGTATTTTTTAGATAAAATATTTTTTACTCACTGATAGTGGCCGTGCTTGGGAAGAAATAAAATATATATTTAAAAATGGCTCTACTCCGATTACTAATGGGTTTTTAAATGTTTTTCAAATAAAAACATTTAAGAACCTATGAAATATTAATTTTCCTAATGAAACAAAATTGTAACAGAAGATGGCTCTCTAAAAACGAACCTTACAAGCTGGGAGAGCTAATTATTTACAGTTGTGAACCATGGAAGTATTGAATAAGTAAATCAGTTTCCAAATCTAGTTTTAAATCCTGTAAGTAGTGAAATAACTCTTAAATGGACTTATATTTATTTTAAGCATTTTTCTCTTAACAGCAGAGTAAAATAAAATTGTATACAATGTTCTAATGTATATACTTATATCTGTCTGTTATACTGTTCTTTTATTTTGATTGTAATATGTAATAAATAGTCACGCTTTCTTACTGCAGTTCGTTTTAACCTTTGACTCTAAATAGCTCTCCTTTCAACCTTTCAGTTTTAAAATTCAGAAGTGAAACGCCCACTGTCCTAACTGCATTCAAACTTGACGGCACTTAACAATTGTACCATGTGAGGGGGAAAATTAGAAATGCTTTAGAATGCATAGGCGAAAATAAGTTATGCAAGAGAACTTGTATCAGGCAGATAACATTGATGTACATATTTCAAAATTGTTAGTTTATTGTCATTACACATTTTTATTTATTAGATGAGTATAAATATTTATGTTTTGTGACCTTTTTAAGTATATTACACATTAAATACAAAGAAGATTAATTTAATGTATGTACGGTGTGCACAAAAATAATTTAAAAGGAAAGTAAAAATACAGATTGTGACTAACCTCTCTAACGACCTTTCCTGCATTATTTTTCTTACCGGAAGATGAGCCATTATGTGTCTATCATATTCAAAATTTTCAAACCCCCATAATTAACCTTACAGTTATCATTTTTTATTTTTTATGAATTAATTTTTTGTTTGGGAATTAAATGTTATAATGAGTTGAAACTTAGTATGCAGCTTTAATATTTTATGACATAATCACAGAAAAACAATCAAATTTTGTAAATTAATTTAACTAACAACATTTGTTATATGTAGTTTTTAATGTACTGTCTTATGATTTTAATTGTGAATATTTCAACAATTTTAATTATATCCATGCATTTTTAGTAAACCACGCTTAAAATGTCCGCTTGTCCGTTTTAACGCTTTGCAGACCAGCCACAACAATAAACTGGTCACGTGACCACCAGCTGGTACTGATTTATGATTTTGACGTTGTTAAACTTAATAGCTCTTGTTTCATATTACAATGGTTTATGGTTTTATTGTAATGGTAAAATTATTGTATAGTACGATATTATCATACAAATTATTATAAAATTAAAACTTTTATTTTGGATAGTACTAATATTTATTTGGTTTTATCATTCTGCACGAAATCAGACAGATTTTATTATCTCAATAGTACCAAAAACGTTTCTTTACCGTACTAGGACTGTAAAATCAGCTGTTTGCTAAGTATATTATTATTCATTTATTAATTTTAAGCTGGAACTGGAAGATTTTGATATTTCAAAATTATAAAGAGCATCGTTTGTAAATAACAGAAATGTAAACACTGCATATTACTTACTTGTTAAATATGAAAATCTCACTTTACTGTTAAAATTTTAACTATTAAAATTCTAATTCATCATTATAAGAAACTATTTTTTCATCACCCGTAGCAACAGTGTCTTTTTAATGTCTTATATCCTATACTATAATAAGAGCACTTGTCTGAATGGATGTGTGTTCCACGATCACAAAATCTACCCACAAGCGGGTAGATTTTGCTTCAACTTTGCATTTAAGAGTGTTTTGGCACAAACATAAGTTTATAAACAGCCTCAGTTCCAGGAAAAATCTAATTTGGTCTAAAAGTAGGTTTAAAAATCTTAATTTTTAACATTGGTCTTATGGGTTGCCATTTTGATAACGAAATAACAACGAAAGGTATACAGAAATAAAGGAACATTCATATTAAGCAGTATTTTTGAAACAGCTGTTAACTATGAAGAGGTTGACTGTTTTACTATTGATTTTAGGTGGAAATTTAATAGTTTTATTACCAAGACACTATAACAAAAGTGAATTAAAACCAACGAGCATAGCTCGGTTAACCATGTACTTTTTTTAACTAGGCTGCGCCTCACTTTCAAAACACGGTTGCGCAACAAAATAGCCTACCCACTTTTGCTACTAGTGATGAAAACTTTATAAAGACTATATTAGGAGTAATTCAATTTTTACTAACACTCATCATATAAATCGTTTGAAATATCCAATAGACTAAACAAACGGGATGGTAAACTTTTATTTAAATGAATACTGTATACCTTTTTATCTCAAACAATGCGATAATTGAAGTGTAATAATAACAATATATAAATTAAGTAATAATTACCTAGAGCTGCTGTTCATTGACACTGGGTTATTTGATAGTTAAAAGTGGAAAAATATCAATACAAATATTTCTATTGATTATGTAAAGATTTTAAAATCCTTTTCCATCTAAGATGTTATATTTCATAGCAGCATCGATGTTTTATTTAAAGTTAACTTTTTACGTGAGAGGATCGGTATGTAACAATTAATTTTTTTACTAACCGCAAATCCTTTAAGCTGATTTCCAAATACACCAACGATCTCCTTTGTGTACTTTAATTTGTGCATGGGATCATAATACAAACATTTAATTTAAAGTCGTTTCCTTAATTCATTAATTGAATTAAACACCCTGTTAAATATAATCTTATGAGATAGTAATATGTAATATTTAGATGGTGGTTTTATATTTTGCTAAGATTTTTAACAAGTTTGATTAATATTCATGGCAATTTCTATTACCAAATGTTTCAGTGTTTAAGCCGCATTTAATAAACCTTCATAAGTACAAAGAAGTAATATCGATCGATAATAAATGCAAGTTATCAATTCATAAATATTAAGTTTATACGGGTGCCCCAAAAGCCCGACTACCTGCTTTTTTAACAGTTGCATTTAAGACTTATACTTTAGGAAAGTCTTCGTGATCCGAAAAAATTAAGTTATTTGTCGAAAAATTCAAACATCTCCCCCATTATCGGGTTTATTTTGATAACCCGATCATTTCAAACCGGTAACCCCTCCCCCCCCCCCCAACCCGAATGATATCTCATTTTAAAGGTAAAGAAAAAAGAAAGCTAAACCTTTCTATCTTGATCCTTTGAAGAATAGCAGCTGATCAGATAAGACGGAGCACACCACTTTTCCATAGTGGTTAGTTTTAATAGTTCACCTTTTTAACTGGGTGGGACGAATTTTTTATACTCTGTATATAAATACGAACATACTCTTACGAACAAGAAAATCGTTTTCTAGTTTTCACTAGGATTGTCAGGGTAGCTGAGTGGCTGAGGGTTATAGTTGCTGGTTCTATCCAGAGAAAAGCGTGTAGCTTTCCAAGAGTTCGATACTGGGCCCAGCTGTCATTCCTTGTTAGGATGTTAATTAAATGCCTTGTCCAAAAAATATCAACTAGTCTTAAAGAGTAACAAAGCTACAAAGGTCAACAAACTCATCCTACGAACAACTTTATTTACTCACAAAACACATTTTACAGAAACAATCTAACCCCACAGTTTCAAAACCGCGTACTACATTGAGTAAGCTTAAGAAATACTTCAGTTTTCACCCATTGTACTTTGCAAGACCTGACCTTTGCAACACTTGTTCTACTGATACTATTTTACACGCTGTCTTAACTGAATTGCTGAAGTATCAAAATTTCAATCCTGTTCCACCTATTGACGATCCTGTACAATTATTCTTATTTACAGTATTACCAGGTTTATATGATCATTCTTCCTCAGACACATATCTCATTCTGCTCTATCGACTCGCACTATAAACACCTAGGAGCTCTCCTTTCATAAAACTATAGACACACAGCAAGCTTCACCCATACAGTCTCCTCATGTGACTTCCACTACTAATAATACTACACATCCAACGGACAATTCCTGCATACTTACAACAACCACTGGCTCCCGCCCCGTACAGAGTGGTAAAATAACTACTACTGCTGTAAATGATGTCAAAGCGATTCTCTAAACACTAGTGGGCTTTCATTAAATAAATAAATTTTAAAAACCCCCTCTTTATGACCTTGACCCACTTCCCAAACCCATCCATCACTGTGAAAAAACCCCAGCCGCTACAACCCCTACAACAGTTACAACTGCCTGACCTTGACCTGTCCCAAGAGTGGCCAAACCCCACTACTTATACGCCTTTAGATACACGCTGTAACGACCGTGAATTTTAATGTAACTTGACCACTTTCTGCTTAATCGCGATTTAAGATACTAAAATAAAAAAAATTAACAAATATGTTTGTCTTGAATATATTGTCTCTTTTTCAAAAGACTTATAGTTTACTATACATATAACCATATTAAACTATCAAGTAGAAACATTTTTATTTAATTTTATTGTTTAAAATAAAACCAGTAAATTGTATTATTTGGAACTAAATATTTAAGTCGAGTAATTACATTTCCTTAAGCGAAATCAGGTTGTAACAACTTTTAGTACAATTTGAAAATCCTTTAATCCACTTTTCTAATACCCCAACGATCTCTTTTGTCGTATTTACTATGAACTGCTACCTGATAAAATTGTTACTTGCTCTCGAGTTTACATCAACTGGTTTTAAAATTTTAATATATTGGTGTTCTGAAAGCAATATCTATCTAATTTGTGTAAAAATTTCATTAAATAATTAACTTTAATTTAATGCATATACATTACACAAATTATAATATTTCTTATTTATGATATTATGTCATTATGACGATATTCCAGTCAGACAAAACATTTAAAAGGTACCCTAATAAATAAGTAACAAGCTAAAAGTTTATTTATTTGTTTTTTTTATTCAAATAAAAAAAAGTTTTCAAGCTATTGTACATAATAAATTACACTCCAAAATTATGCTAACAATACTAAGGGATAACATGATTTAATTGGTCACCATATGAATAAGAAATATTATAAATTTAAATTACTATGATAAGACATACATATTATCTACGACAAATTACTAAAAATTATATACTGATATTAAAAAGTTCTAATAATAATTTGTATCCGGTCTTATATGCCAAAGAAAATTGGTTCTATGTTTGTAGCTAGTTTTATAGTTTATTATAGAAGTTTTAACAAAACAAACCATTTCATATGAATGTATGACTTTTTTATAATAATTTTAGATCTTTTATTTTGAGATAAATTTAAAAAATTAAATAGATGAGTCACATTCAACAATTTCTGTATCTTCTAACTTCTATATTGGTTAGTATAGTATATTTGTGATTGAACCACTGGATCGTTTGCTATGAAACGTGGTGCAAGCATTATATGGAAAATATCATAAAGATGGTTTATAAGGCATTACATTTTGTATAGCCCTCAGGGCTTAGCCCCGGGACAGTCACAAACGTACCCGTCAGGGTTTAAAACTCCCTTCCAGCTTTTGTCATGGAAACAATCAAACCAATTTTCAGGTTAGCATTGCAAAACATGATGGTTAGCAGTTAGTAACTTTTAAAATCGGGATCTTTCAAAATATGTAAACACTTGAACAGTACGAATTTTAAATAATTAAAATGTATTTTTAAAAGTACGTAAAACATTCTACAAAGCTAAGCTACAAAACCCAGCCATTTTCCAAGATAAATCTTTTTCAGAAACAATGCAGTATTTATCTCAATAATCCAATAAACTATTCGCAAAATGATTATAATATCGATCATAAACACAGCTGATTGTTAATAGCCGTTTGAAAATTAGTGTGTCTTTTCATATATCGCAACAGAAAGTGCAGGTGAAAACTTATAATATACGTAAGATTAGTCATTGAAGGGGCATTTGACACAAATAGCAGCCAGTAAAGGCAAGAATATATATTATTATTTATATAAATGTAAGAGTCTCGCTACAAGACCCCGGCACTCACGGCTCTCAAAGGGTTAAATAAAATCCTAAAAATTAAAGAGTATTTTTTACATTTATAAGATTATCAAAAAACTCTAGAGAGACTTTCATTTTGTTGCAAAATAAGTTTAAGACAACATTGATATGCAGATCATTGCCAGAGAAAAGTTGCAACCAAACTTTTAAAGTCGATCGTTTATCGAGTTGTGAATGTTTCACGTTACGTTTCGAGACATCGATGATTATATACCTTATAAAATCTTCAAACAAATATAGCTTATTCCTTATTAAAAAAACTTTAAAATCCGTGGCTTAACAGCTAGCAATACATGGCAAATAAATAGTGTAAATTAGAGATAAATAATCTGGACAAACAAAACTATATTTGTGACACATTTGAAGACTTTGTGTGTGAAACAAAATGTGAGGATATTTCACAAAACGCAGCTTTCGTGAAGTTGTTAGTATAAAAATAAATAATACAATGTTATGTGTTTTTATATAAAAAATTGTGTCGACTGTAGAAGAGCCTCGAACTATGAATATTTGTCATAAGACAGAGCCTCAGATATGGCTTGTCAGTGACAGTGGGTTCTGTCGCCAGATCCATTACTGTGGATGTGCATTACGCAGTTATCATAGTGTGTTGATATTTTATGAAAGCCGTGGTTCGTTTTTCACTGAGCCCAAAACAAAATTTACTTGGGAAAATAAAATAATTTTCAGGATTTATTACAATTATATTGTGTTTCTTTTGTATTTCAGAATACAAAAAAATGAACTATGATTTTAAAACATTCTGTCATCATTACGCAACTTTAATATTCACTATACACACTTCCATTAAAATTGAACGATCGTCTAAGTTAGTACTTAAGCCTAAGTAATCCTAAGTTGTTATTAAATATTCATTATACTTATATAGGCCTTAATTCTTCATGACATCAAAATGAAACATCATGTAAATATTTTTTAGATGGTTTCTATATAACAATTTGCCAAATATAGTGAAACCTATGAATAAGAAAAAATACAGACAGAAAAGATATGTAATAATAAATTGTACCCTTCAATGAGCTTCTTTAGTAATGCAACCTTTTAGGCTAGTAACAAGTTGTAAATCTTAGAAATGATTTAAATGTGAAATAATAAACTTTTATAACTTTGTAGTAATTTTTATGTGTATGTTTTTAAAACGGATCTCGAAAAATGCTCTGAAATGTTCTGTTTTCCTCCAAACTTTACATATAACCTAGTTCTGGGATAAAAATCTATACTTATGTAATACGCTAAGGGTTTTTTTTTTTCAAAATAACTCCTCTTTCAATTTTTAAGTTTTTGTGTGTCGTTGGATAGAGCTTGGTCTGTAGGGGTTTCCCCCCATAATTGATGAGAATCTGACTTAAATTAAAGGCGCAATGCATCATTGACATTGGATACAGAGGGCGATAAAATTAATAATGACATTAATATTTCTTAGTAGCCTATAAATACATATATTTTTATTTGTATGTAAAACAATGAGTAGTGAGACATAAATACTGTTACTACTCTCTGTGTTTTATTTATAATTTATTTTACAATTGCCTGCATCAGCTGTCTTAGAGAATGCGTAGAGTCACTTTTAATGGTACCTGGGAACTTAAATACAGTATTGTGTCGTTTAGAGAATAAATTTGGGAGACCAGATCTTATAATAAGTAAACTAATTGGAAAATTAGAGTCGGTTATTTTTAAGTTAGATGAAGCTAATGAGTGCAATCTAGAAAGATTAGCAGATCATATGGAGAATTTAGTAAGTACCGTACAATTAGTAGATAAACCTGAGTACTTTTTTAACCCCATGTTACTAAACCAAATGACAAGTAAACTAAGTAACAATCTGAAGCTACAATGGGGAGAGTATTTGGCAGAGTTAGGGAATGATCCTATTAATCTAAAGACGTTCAGTACGTGGTTGCGTAAGAAGTCAGATGCTCTCTTACGTGTTAACTTTAACATATCTCAGCCTAAAACATATGAGAGGAATACCCTAGATGTAAGCAGTGTAGGGGTAAGAAGTTTTGGAAATAAATGTAGTAATGACTCACAAAACAAGTGTTTGTTGTGTAAAGATAAACATTTATTGTTCCAATGCAAAAAGTTTAAAGATCAATCAGTAGATGAGCGTATTAAGTGGGCATTATCCGAGGGAATTTGTTTTCTTTGTCTAAAGAAAGGCCACACATCACCGAGTTGTAAGTGCAAAGATTTCTGTAGAAAATGTAATAAGAGACATCATACTTTCTTACATCGCCCTAATAAAGTTGATTCTGGGACTAGTAACATCATAAAATCACCAAGTAAAGATAAAGTTTTCCTTCGAATTCTTCCAGTAAAACTTCACGGTCCAAACGGATGTATTGAAACTTACGCGTTCTTAGACGATGGTTCGACACTAACACTGGTTGAAGAAGAAATCGCAAATCAATTAGGTATTGATGGACCCGTTTCCGAGTTGGTCATGCAATGGTCAAATGATGTAACTAGATCTGAGGAGAATTCTAAAAAAATCTCTCTAAATATTTTGGGGCTTGAAGATGATGCTAAACGGTATTATTTAAATAATGTAAGAACTGTTAAAAATTTGTCGCTCCCTATTCAGTCCATCAATATGGAGTATCATGCGGATAAATGGAAACACTTAAATAAGGTTAAAGTTTCCTCCTATGAAAATGCCAAACCTTCTGTGCTAATTGGACAAGACAATTGGCCTCTGCTCATATCTAGAAACATTCTGCATGGTCCGTGGCGAGGTCCAGCTGTAAGTAAAACACTACTGGGTTGGGTTGTTCATGGAACTGTTCATGAAACAACCAGGAAACAAAATCCTGTATCTAAACAGGAGCACGTACTCCATCACATGAACCTGATTGAAGAAGGTGAGTTAGCAGGGCTTAACGAGCCAAGAGACTGTTGCAAAGAACTCAGAAGTTTAGTTGGTAAATCCTTAGGCGAAGATTGGCAAGATGACATAAAAGACATAGAAATACTCTCTGAAGATGATAAAAGAGCCGAAGAAATATTCCAGAAAACTACAAAGAAGGTAGGAGATCGCTGGGAAACTGGTTTATTATGGAAAGAAGATTTTCATTTACCGAACAACTACACTTTGGCTAAACAGCGATTATGCCATTTGGAACGCAGAATGGATAAAGACAAAGACTTTGGGGAAAAGTAGGAAGAGTACATCTCTAAAGGTTATGCCACAGAAAGAACTCTGGAAGAAGCTAAACAGTGTCGAAATTCAGAAAAGGTATGGTACCTCCCTCACCTTGGAGTTGTAAACCCTAAAAAACCAGGGAAATTCCGAATTTGCTTTGACGCTGCTGCAAAGTTTAATGGAGTTAGTCTGAATGATGCTTTGCTAAAAGGACCTGACTTATTTGTAGATATTTTCGGGTTAGTATTTAGGTTTCGACAACACAGAGTAGCAATGACTGCAGACATCAGAGAAATGTTTCCACAAATCGTCATTAGACCAGAAGATCAATTTGTACAACAATTTCTATGGAGGGGATTTGATCGAGAAACAGAACCAAGAGTGTACATCATGAGAAGAATGATATTTGGCGCAGTGTGTTCACCTTTCTCAGCGCAAAAGGTTAAGAACATAAATGCTCTAGAACATGTCAATTATCATCCAGAAGCTTGTGAAGCCATATTGAGAGATCACTATATGGATGATTATGTTGGAAGCTGTCCATCAATACAGGATGCAAAGAACTTGGTAAATGGAGTAATAAATGTACATGCCAAGGGTGGTTTTGTAATCTGCGGATGGGTTAGCAACAGTAGTGAAGTATTAAATAGTATTCCAGAAGATATGAAATCAACACCTGGTAAAGAAACTAAAGTTTTAGGGATCAAGTGGGAGCCAGATGTAGATTACCTCAAAATTGATATTCAGAGAAGCATCGATTTAGAACTTACTAGAGGAGAGAAACCACTTACCAAAAGAGAAGCTCTGAAATTAGTCCTACAAATATTTGATACTTTAGGATGGGCTGCACCTTACTTGGCTGAGGGTAAAAGAATTATGCAGGAAATATGGAGGAGTGGAATCGGATGGGATGAAGTAATTTCAGAAGACTTGCTATCACGGTGGAAAACTTGGTTTAGTTGTATTCAACGAGCAGTTGAATTGGAAATACCTCGTTGTTATGGAAGTGGGCTTCATGAATGTGACGATATCCAGTTACATGTCTTTTGTGATGCTAGCGAAAAAACTTTTGCCGCAGTAGCTTACATTAGAGCAACATCGATTAGCAATATCGAAGCAACATTAGAGCAATATCGAAGTGAGTCTAATTGCTTGTAGACATAGAGTTGCACCGCTTAAAGCTATAACAATACCAAGACTTGAGCTTATGGCTGCCATTTTAGGGTGCAAACTTCGAAAAGTTGTTCTTCGAGAACACTCCTGTGAGTTTAATAAAGTTTTGATGTGGTCAGATTCAAAAACGGTTCTACTGTGGATAAGGGATGATGAGAGCAAGTTTAAAACATTTGTAGCTAACAGAATATCCAAAATAAAAGAAGATACAGAATCAAAGGAATGGAAATGGGTTCCGTCTGAAGATAACACTGCTGATTATGCGACTAAAACTAAAGACATCAATGAACACGTAGAAGATCAATGGTTAAATGGTCCCAGTTTTCTTAGGAAACCGGAAAATAACTGGCCTCAAGAAGATTTCAACACAAAGTATCAATCACTGCCTGAAACTAAGAAGAGATATATTGGCTTGACAACAGAGAACGTAAAAACAACAATTTTACCTGTCATTGAACGTTTTTCATCTTTAAATAAACTACTGAACACCACTGCAGCTATCTTTAAATATGCAAAAATTTGGAGAAAAATTATACCTAAACATTCAACAGTAACAGCCGATGAATTAACAGAAGCAGAAACACTATGGATAAAGAAGAGTCAAATGGACACTTTTGAAAAAGAAATATCGACACTTCAAGCAGGCTTTCAAATAGAGGGATCATCTAAATTTGACAAAATAACGCCTTTCCTTGATGAAAGTGGGATTCTTAGAGTTCAAGGTCGTCTAGAAAATGCAGAATGTCTAACATATGAAACAAAACATCCGATTATATTAGACCCTGAACATCGTTTTACGAAACTATTGATCGACCAATACCATAAGAATAATTTCTATCAAGGCCAAGAAACAGTGGTAAATGAAATTCGACAACGTTACTGGATTTTTCGTCTAAGAAAAGCAGTCAGGAGTAGCTGGAATCGGTGTAAACTTTGTGCCTTAAGAAGAGCCAAGCCCTCACAACCCAGGATGGGAGATTTACCTGAAGCAAGACTCACAGCATGTGTAACTCCTTTCTATAACACGGGAATAGATTATTTTATTTTGGTCCAATAACCGTAACTGTAGGAAGAAGGCACGAGAAGAGATATGGTGTTTTGTTTACATGTCTTAGTACTCGAGCTATACATCTTGAAATAGCTCACTCACTAACTAGCGACTCAACAGTCATGGCAGTAAGAAGATTCATTGCACGGAGGGGTTCTCCAAAGAATATTTATTCTGATAACGCCACAAATTTAAGGAAAGCAAACAAAGAAATAAAAGAAGCATTAAAACAGTTTGACCAATCAGAAATAGAGTCCAAACTTGCACCAGAGGGTATCACCTGGCGATTCATTCCACCAGCTGCACCTCACATGGGCGGAGCGTGGGAACGATTAATAAAAACTGTAAAAATAGCACTACAAACGTGTTTACATGAGAGATTTCCAAAGGATGAAGTCTTACAGACAGTGTTTGCTGAGGTGGAGAATTTGGTTAACAGCAGACCACTAACACGGGTGTCAACTGACCCAAATGATGAAGAAAGTCTGACTCCAAACCACTTCCTTATTGGAAGGTCAGGTGCAAAGTCTCCTTGAACCAAGATACCTGAAAATGTTTGTCTTCGCAAAGCTTGGAAGGTTGCACAGCAAATTACAGACAAATTTTGGCAACGATGGATTAAAGAATATTTACCTCAGGTTAACTACAGACCGAAATGGTTTAAGGAAGCTGTACCCATCAAAGAGGGAGAATTAGTAATAATTGCTGATCCAAATGGAGCTAGGTCAGATTGGAAGAAAGGAATTGTCATGAAAACATATCCTGGTAAAGACGGCCAAGTGCGAGTGGTTGACCTCAAGACCGACTGCGGAATTCTGCGACGTCCAGCTTCGAAAATTTGTAGATTAACACAACAGGAAGGTTTATAAACCTTAGCAGAAGATATAGTTTCTGTGAGGACGAAGGATGTTACTACTCTCTGTGTTTTATTTATAATTTATTTTACAATTGCCTGCATCAGCTGTCTTAATATTTTAAAAAAGTCATATTTATATATGATTGTTTGTTTACGTTTGAAAATAATAAATAAAAATAATAGTTCTTGTTCACCAAACCAGACATGATTTCTCTCTTTTTATCTTTTCTCTTTTAAGATAAACCACCACTCTGTTTCCCTACCAATAGTTTAATTGATTTTTTTTAAGTTTGATTCTGAGTCCTCCTCCGGAATGGAAGTGGCGGGGGACAATAACCGTGATGATGATGATGGTAGTGGGGGCACCGGTGGTGGTTCTAACAAATACAATAATATATCATCTACATTTACAAGACTATTTTTAAAACAACATTAGCTGTATGTTGTCCTTCTGGTTTCATTTCTACTTTTATAGTATCAAATGATTTTCATCTTTATAAGGCAACGTAAAATTGAATCGACTATTTGTAATATGAATTTTAAATTTAAAATCAAAAGCCTAATAGATAGATTTTTATATTGGAATAGAAATTTACAGAAAACCAACTGACAGGAGTAACACAAGGACTTATGGCAAAAGAATGAGATTTACACTATAACTAGAATTTGTACTACGATGTATTTTATATACATATATATATATATATATATATATATATATATATATATATATATATATATATATATATATATATATAGCTTACTGTTAATTTTTGTGCGAATTTACACGCATTCATCCAGTATAAACTTAATTATGGAAAAGGTAAATGTTCATCAAATATAAACAACAGCTTAAGGCCAATCGTAGTTGACAGAAGTTTACAAATGATTTAAAAATGAAGCTAATAATAAGTTTTAATTAATAAAAGTCTATATGTATAAGGAAATTATATTGGTTGTCCTTCTTGCGTTTATTAAACGAAATTAAGATTGGAAGTCAGCAATTTATAAAAAAATCTCGGACCACAAATAATACCCTAACGTTATTAGAACTGGATGAAAATGCCTAAAACTAAATTCAAATTCCAGATGATTATAAAATTGTGTTGGATAAAATTATTTAGCGCATCATGACCTTGCCCGACTTTTATTGTAATCATGATCTTTGCTATGAAACGTGGTGCAAGCATTATATGGAAAATATCATAAAGATGGTTTATAAGGCATTACATTTTGTATAGCCCTCAGGGCTTAGCCCCGGGACAGTCACAAACGTACCCGTCAGGGTTTAAAACTCCCTTCCAGCTTTTGTCATGGAAACAATCAAACCAATTTTCAGGTTAGCATTGCAAAACATGATGGTTAGCAGTTAGTAACTTTTAAAATCGGGATCTTTCAAAATATGTAAACACTTGAACAGTACGAATTTTAAATAATTAAAATGTATTTTTAAAAGTACGTAAAACATTCTACAAAGCTAAGCTACAAAACCCAGCCATTTTCCAAGATAAATCTTTTTCAGAAACAATGCAGTATTTATCTCAATAATCCAATAAACTATTCGCAAAATGATTATAATATTGATCATAAACACAGCTGATTGTTAATAGCCGTTTGAAAATTAGTGTGTCTTTTCATATATCGCAACAGAAAGTGCAGGTGAAAACTTATAATATACGTAAGATTAGTCATTGAAGGGGCATTTGACACAAATAGCAGCCAGTAAAGGCAAGAATATATATTATTATTTATATAAATGTAAGAGTCTCGCTACTGTAAAGTATTTGTTCAAATGTAAATTATAATTCTAGTTAGTTAGTGCACAGACCCAGACAACGACAAAGCAAATCACATTTCATAAAAATTAGGTATACTGTTGCTGGGAACCAAAATGGCGGATTACCGCGAACTGTAACAGGAGTGGCACGTGATAAAATGCGCCACGATATAAGTTCAATACCTTCATTCCCACGAGAACGAAATCAGAAACTTGTCAACGCTGCATCACGCCGCCATGATGGTCACTCGTGGGGACAACTTACGGTGACGACATCATCGGCAAATCAAAATAAGGGGCGTGGTCAGAAAATCAACTGATTGGCTAATGTGATGTCTCGTGGGGGATGACAAAATTTTAGGGAAGGGGAAGCGAGAGCCGAGCGGCCGAAAAGGAAGAGAAGAGAACTTTAGTCTGGAAGAAGTTAGGATTTGGAGAGGATCAACCTGCGGGACAAGGTAGTAAGCCACCCCCAGCGTCCGAACCACCTATCTCCAAGACTCCAACATCCATCACCCCGAACAACGAAGACTTACTGAAAACATCAAGCACTTCAACGAAGAAACTCAAAACCGGAGATCAACTCTCATCGTATCTTTGGAGACAAATCTTCCTGCTCTCTCTCAAAATTCGACGGCATCCCACTGCACAACACGGACTTCGGGGACCAAAGAGGACATCACCAGACGGCCCGGAGGACCACCCAGGAGCGGGGGCGGCCAACCAACACCGCATCCACGGACCAGGGTTGCAGCTGTACGACCACACCAGGGGGCCCCATCTTCGAGATCACCGTCCCGGAAGATCATCCCTTGGTGGACAACGTCGCCGCGCCCAGGAAAACACCCGCCGGATGAATAGGGTATGTGCCCTCCAAATTATGAGAAAAGGCCCAAGACAAAGTTAACCAAAGGCAACAGTAAATTAAACACAAAAACTTAATTTCGATTCTATTTAACCCTTGCTAAATATTAAAACAACCAAGAAGATATAATTAGGGTGTAATTAAACTAATTAAATAAAGGAGTTTTAGGGTTTGAACATAGGGAGAAACAGCTCGCGGGATATTCATTTGTAAATATTACTTTTATATAGATAGCTTAGATTAATTCTTGTACAGATCATTTTATTATTAACCTTAGGTCTTTGTTTCCGTAATTATCTAACTAAAGTAAATGTGTCTCATACTGGTTTCGAGGTCCTAAATATTTTAATGAACATTTTTTTTTTATTGGGATCCTTATCAGAATAATTGAATCAATTTATTTGATGGTTATAGTTAATTACTGATTTTTTGACGAACGGTTGTAAATATAATCTAAGTAATAAAACTGATTTAAAGCATAGGACTCTGAACTCCATAGATCACTTGTAAATATAAATATAATTATAAATATTGTCTTTTTGAATTTCTGGTGACGAATATTTCGACCAAAGTGCTCATTGAGAGACAAAAGGTGTAAAGACTTTCGGTAATCCGGATCCAGTGAAACTACGATTTGTGATTTGAACTATAACAAAGGACTCCAGTGTTTCTGTGAGATTTTGAATAATATTATACGTATTTTATCATTGAAAGGGCAATTTCATTTATTAGGTTAAGTTTATGGTGTATATTAAACATATGTTTTACTTACATTTGTGTTTGTTCAATCCCGGTCCTTAACCTCTTGCATCAAGCCAAGCGAGTCAAAAATAGCTTACTTTTATTTATTTATCATTTTAATTCAAATATTAAATTTCAGTAGCCTACACACTTTACATGGTGCCAGGCGCTTTTGATTGATTTAAATATCAAGGATTGAACAATCACAGTGGAAGTATATTGTGTTAGAGTAAGACTTGTTAGTATAAGGATTGCAATTTGAGTGTTGGTTTGCGTAAAAAAAGGGAATATACGAGTGAATCTTAGGTTAAATTAAAAAGGAATTAAACCATAAGTAGGTGTTGAGGGTACCGTTATTAATAAAAAAGCTTTAAACTCAAAAATATAATTTAACTCTAATAAAATTTTTGAAAGGACAAATTTTAGTAGGGACTAATAAATAACAAAACAAAATGAAATGAGTTTAAATTTAAACAGGGCCCAAAAATTTCCTTTAGACATTTACCGCGTAAATAAAGAAGGACTACAAGGAATTCTAACTAAATATAGAATCAAGTTTAACGAAACAGATACCGTAGCGGAATTAAGACCCGTTGTAGCTAACCTTAAACAGTATTTAAAAAGTAATTTATCTGAAGAGAAAAAGCACATATTTAGGAAGCTAGTTGTCAAGAGAGAGCATTTAACTGACACAGAGTTAATTAAATATCCTGCCTTAAAAAATATTCAAGAGTTTATAAGGGATAGGGAAGACTTGTACGACACAGCGAACTCAGCAGCGGAGTCGGATAACGAATACGAGGAACCGAAACACACGTACGAGGAAATAGACAACGAAGACGAGGGAGTAGACCACGTATACGCCGAGATCTTCAACCTTCCACCTCTTTACCAAAACATACAACCTCAAAACATGGCAGTTAGAGAAAAGTTACCCTTAATATCTGCTGGAACCTATCATGGGCTTCCCACAGAGAATCCTAACGACTTAATTGATAAATATGACATAGCGTCAATTTCAAACCATTGGCAGAATGAAACAAAACTGAAATTATTTGCAGCACACCTTACAGGCACTGCACTAGCTTGGTATAAACACTACACTAAAGACAGGGTTGTTGACGATTGGGATGAATTAAAAAGGGTTTTTATCCAAACTTTCACACCGGCAGCACAAGCACACAACATACAAACATTATTGGAAAATAAGGTTCAGGGGAAAAATCAATCAGCACTGAGCTACTTTCTTGAAATATTGACCTTATGCAGACGACACGATCCGGAAATTACGGATAAACAAATCATTAATCACGTTATTCAAGGCCTTCAGCCAGAAATATGCGAACGCATCCTAAACGAAAAAACGGACACACTTCAAAATTTAGAATCGAGCTTAAGAAAGGTAGAATTACTGCTAGAAACACAAAGACACAATAGGGAAAAATTTGAAAGAGCTTCAAACAGGGAAGAAAAATGCTTAACGAATCTAACATCTAGCAAACAAGAAGACGAAATTAAAAGTCTCAGAACGGATGTTAAAACTTTAACAGACATTGTAGCAAACCTTAACATGCGATTAAGTAATTCTAACAGCCAAAGAAACGCTTACCACGCACAAGAGGATAGGAGAAGGCATCCGACCACAGAGGACCCACCGGAAGGAAGAGGACTTTACCAGGGACGACCCAACAACAGAGGATGGTACAGTGAAGGAGACAGGCGATACCAGAGGCAAGCTTACCACAATCAATCGAGGAACTACCAACCCATGGGCAGACCACTCCCGAATTCATCAACTTCAAGATACAACCAGAACTATCCTAGAAAATTCTGTAACTACTGTAAAAGAGAAAATCATAATATTCAAGAATGCTTTTTAAGACCAAGACCTGAGCCAAGGAAACCATCTATGTTCTGCAAACACTGCAACATGTCGAACCACAGTGATAGTAATTGTTATAAACAGAAGAAAGGCAACACTGAGACAAAAACCGCCTAAGGTGGGGGCCTCCTTATAACAAATACAGTGGGAGTGCTCCCCTCTTCAAGAAACAAGAATATCGATCTCAAGAAAAAGGTTTTAAAATACAAAATTACCACAAAGAATTCCCAACCTTGGAAGATTCAGCGAAACGAAGACCAACGAAAAAGTATAAAAATAGAGGATGGAAGAGGAAAGAGGAAGAAGAAAAAGGAAGATCCACGACAAAGGAGAAGACTTCAAGATCTAATTGTACACAAACTAGCAGGACAATGAACACTAGAGTGGGGAATGATACAAAATTCGATAAGGAAAAGAAGGAAAATAAGAATCAAAATCATTCCATCATGCGTCAAAAGGAAAATCGTCAGGAAGGAAAAATTTTGGAAGAGGAGGAGAAGAGGAAAATTTGTAATACACTTCAAGAACAAGAGGACACTCATGAGATACACAGCTGCAACATCTCGAAAAAATCGGATGGAAGGATTTCAAGACCACGCAAAGGAAAAAATTTAGGGAAGGAAGAAATCCACAAAACATTATTTAAATCCGAAACACAAGAGGAACAATCAATGCCCGTTTTAACGATCACTGCTAAATTAACTAACAACCCATCTAAGATCTTAACATGTATATTAGACACTGGCTGCAACATAAATTTGATCCAAGCGGAACTAGTCCCAAACAAAAATTTATCGAATAATAATGTACCAGAAGTAGTTGCCGCAAACGGTCTACCGCTAAACATTTTAGGCCACGCTGATCTCTCATTAGAAATTGACAACATAATCTTAAGGGGAAAATTTTTCGTCACACCAGACATCAGTACCAACGTGATTTTGGGGAATAAATTTTTGAACGAGAACAGAGTTGAAATAAACTTTAAACCAAAGAAATAATATTTAACCTTGGGGAATATGAACACAAAATAAAAATGAACAGGAATTGCTTCAAAATCTAGGAAAACAACAAAAAACAGTCCTCCTTACACTCAGCAAATACAGGGTTTAACAGAACGTACGAACTTAGTTCTTAAGAAAATGATATCTCATTACACGGAAAATCAACCAAGTTCATGGTCAAGAGTACTTAAGTATTTGACATTTGCTTATAATAATTCGGTAAATGCTAGTACCGGATACAGCCCGTTTTATTTAATGTTTGGAAGACAACCAAATCTACCCTTCGATTATTTATGCGTTCAAGAGCCACAAGATTACGATATGTTGCAAGAAATAAAAGCAATTAAAATGGTGAGGAAAGATATACCAAAAATCTTAGAACCGGCACAGCAAAGACAGAAATACTATTACGACAAAACCAGAAGAGATTTGAATTTAAACGTAGGGGACGAAGTTTTAGTAAGCTTTCCAAAAGATGGAACCAACAAATATAATAAATTTCAAGATGTTTTTAGAGGCCCGTATCATGTCACTGAAAAATTAAATGATTTAACGTACAAAGTAAACTTGTTTAAGAAAGGGAAGTTTCAAGAGGAACCAGTTCATGTTTCAAGGTTAAAACCATTTTATAGAAGATGAAAATATTTCAACATCACACTTCAGAAAAATATCTACAGTGCTGTACTTCATACTCCAAAATAAGAGTTATTTTACATATAGGCTAGTATGAAAAATATGGATTATTAAAAGAACAAAATGACGCTGAAATAGTGATGAATTATAGACTACAAGAAAAACAATATAGGTACCTGGGAAAAACGATTATCCAACATAATCCCAAAGATCACATGACACTAAACAATTGAACTTCACTGCAAAATTCACTGCGAACTTCACTTCAAACTTCACTTAAACTTTAATAAAAAACTTCACTCATATAACCAAACACTTCACTCGTGGCGCCACATCACTCTCGAATATATACGGAACCACAGCACTACGAGGACGGACACAACATAAACCGACGACGAGAAATCTCTAACTGACTACAGTGGTTAGGAGCAGTTCAAGAGAAACATACATAAAGGGTCAGCATAATCCAAGCAACACCCGTGGGACGTGGGACACATGTGGCAAAGATAAGAAATCCAGGAATAAGTAGGTCATCATTGTCGGAATCTCCAAGCTGAGGCACTAGAACTGCACGTACATGGAACACTCATGCTAAGGAAAATAGACCTCAGACAGTCAGTTTAATGCACTACATGAAAAAGGTTTTCTGCATTACAAAAGGAATTAAATTACAAGTGAACTCCCGAGTTAAACGTTAATATTAATTAATAATGTTTATGGCTCATTAAACTTGTGAGCATTGGAGTATATGATGGCCAGATATATTCCCTCATGACTTTAATGAAAACCAAAGAATTTCAGAATACTTTTGGTTAAGAAAGTTCTTCCGGAAAATTTCCAAAATCATGGCATTTTCTTAAAAAAATTTCAAAACTAATTTATAAAACAAATAATTAGTAAAATCATTTTAAAGACGACTTAAAAGAAAAACCATTCAAAATAAATGTATATAGGTTACAAAACAATATAACTTTCAATTAATTCCATCTCTAACATATTATTATGTGGTCCAGATTGATGCCAAGGAGTTACCGTCTCATAGAAAGAATAAGAAGATGGAAAAACTTTTACTACTGTCGACATTAATCGTGCTGAACCTACTATCAGAAGGCAACTGTGAAGATAATAACTATCAATTTTTCAATGGATTTCATTTGGAGCGCAAAACCGGATTAATTCCATACGAAGGAACAATTCCACTTTTATTCACCACTTCACTAATGAACACTCCCACACCATTGGTATCTTATAAAACATTCTTAAATTGCAATAATACAACCAATCATACTCAAATCTATTGTGACTTAGAAAAATGTGTGAAAACTCTTCAAAATCTGATTAATGAACAAATCAACAATCAAATTTCTGATACGTCATTGACAAATTCAACAAAAGTTAGAGGAAAAAGGGGACTTATATTTCTAGAAGAATTCTTTAGCTGGTGTTGCAATTTAGCTTCACAACAAGAAGTATCAGGTGTTTACGAGAACCAAAAACAATTACAAGACCATGCAAATGAAATTATAGATTCCGTTGGTACACAATATAAGGACTTGGTAAAAACTGCTCAAAATCTTAACAACTTCACCCACGACGTGAAACGGCTCTCAGAAAATATCCATCAAAGTTTCGCAGCATTGAATGACTTACAAGCCACGTCATACTCCGATATACTTGATCAAATTTATGCCTTAAATCAACAATCACTAGTGTACATATTATACAATTATCATCAAGATACGATAACTGAAATTCTGGAGCGATGTCATTTAAATCTGTTATCAGACAAACTTTTAAATACAAGAAATCTATCTAATCATTTAGAAGCTTTAAAACAAAAGGCGCAAACCAAAAATCTGGTTTTAGCCATTCCTAGTGACAAAATATTTCTATATTATAAATTACCAATTACAAAATGCACAATTTTCAACGGAACTCTGCTACTAAAAATGAACATTCCTCTAAAGACTGCGAATCAAAAATATCAAGCATATAAATCAATTACTTCACCAGTAATGTGGAAAGATACGATTTGCCGTTTACAAATAAATAGTAAATATATTTTCAAATCAGAGACCTATTCTAAAGTTGTTTATGAGAACGATGATGATTGTAATGGAAAAACGTATCCTCTATGCCTATTACCTAGGCAAACGCTTGTATCTACGGAACAACAGGAATGTTTGCATCTAATTTTAAACTCTGAAAGCATCACAAAACTACAAGAAAACTGTCATTATATTTGTGAAAAGCCACCAAAATATCCTATTATAACTAAACTCTTGCCAAATAAATATCTGATAACAAACATAAAGAACACTTTAACACTAAAATGCGATAACAATGAAGTACACCAGATAGAACCCATTACAGCGGGAACGTTGGAAGTTACAATACCCTGCGACTGTGAACTGCATCAACCTGACACAATATTGATAACAAAAATTCGCCCTTGTGATTCTAAAGACATTCCCATGATCAACATTATTAATTTGATACCAGTAACTTGGTCAAAACTACAAACAATCCAATTATTCCCAGTTACCTCAGGAGTGACATACAAATTTAAAAATTTATCCGAAATCATAAATGCGAATTGGACAATCAACAATCCAACTTTTGAAGTAACAGCACTTAAGAGAATTGAACACATAACCTTGAAGAATGATGAATTCGAAATTTTTGGAAATACAAAATTGTTATTTTACATAATGTTTGGTTGGACACTAATATTAACAATTATAATATTAGTAATCATTTATTGCGTACATATTCAATCGATCAGGATCAATATGAAACTTCCAGACAAAGATTACAAAAATTAGCAACAAGAACGATCCACTAGAGACACCAGACGGCCACGACCTTGACACACACACGCACACGAGAGGAGCAACGTAAACAAACAGCCGTCAGCAGCATACGACACTGGCGTACAATGCACCACGTCAGCTTAGCGGGGCCCAGCTTAGATGCAGAAAGGCTCCACTCCCGTTGTTGAGGAGCACTCACTATGCTCAACCCAACCTGAAATTGTCTTTGATGAAACTTATTGTTCGGGTGGAACGAACAATTTCCCCGAGTAGGGCCATGTAAAGTATTTGTTCAAATGTAAATTATAATTCTAGTTAGTTAGTGCACAGACCCAGACAACGACAAAGCAAATCACATTTCATAAAAATTAGGTATACTGTTGCTGGGAACCAAAATGGCGGATTACCGCGAACTGTAACAGGAGTGGCACGTGATAAAATGCGCCACGATATAAGTTCAATACCTTCATTCCCACGAGAACGAAATCAGAAACTTGTCAACGCTGCATCACGCCGCCATGATGGTCACTCGTGGGGACAACTTACGGTGACGACATCATCGGCAAATCAAAATAAGGGGCGTGGTCAGAAAATCAACTGATTGGCTAATGTGATGTCTCGTGGGGGATGACAAAATTTTAGGGAAGGGGAAGCGAGAGCCGAGCGGCCGAAAAGGAAGAGAAGAGAACTTTAGTCTGGAAGAAGTTAGGATTTGGAGAGGATCAACCTGCGGGACAAGGTAGTAAGCCACCCCCAGCGTCCGAACCACCTATCTCCAAGACTCCAACATCCATCACCCCGAACAACGAAGACTTACTGAAAACATCAAGCACTTCAACGAAGAAACTCAAAACCGGAGATCAACTCTCATCGTATCTTTGGAGACAAATCTTCCTGCTCTCTCTCAAAATTCGACGGCATCCCACTGCACAACACGGACTTCGGGGACCAAAGAGGACATCACCAGACGGCCCGGAGGACCACCCAGGAGCGGGGGCGGCCAACCAACACCGCATCCACGGACCAGGGTTGCAGCTGTACGACCACACCAGGGGGCCCCATCTTCGAGATCACCGTCCCGGAAGATCATCCCTTGGTGGACAACGTCGCCGCGCCCAGGAAAACACCCGCCGGATGAATAGGGTATGTGCCCTCCAAATTATGAGAAAAGGCCCAAGACAAAGTTAACCAAAGGCAACAGTAAATTAAACACAAAAACTTAATTTCGATTCTATTTAACCCTTGCTAAATATTAAAACAACCAAGAAGATATAATTAGGGTGTAATTAAACTAATTAAATAAAGGAGTTTTAGGGTTTGAACATAGGGAGAAACAGCTCGCGGGATATTCATTTGTAAATATTACTTTTATATAGATAGCTTAGATTAATTCTTGTACAGATCATTTTATTATTAACCTTAGGTCTTTGTTTCCGTAATTATCTAACTAAAGTAAATGTGTCTCATACTGGTTTCGAGGTCCTAAATATTTTAATGAACATTTTTTTTTTTTATTGGGATCCTTATCAGAATAATTGAATCAATTTATTTGATGGTTATAGTTAATTACTGATTTTTTGACGAACGGTTGTAAATATAATCTAAGTAATAAAACTGATTTAAAGCATAGGACTCTGAACTCCATAGATCACTTGTAAATATAAATATAATTATAAATATTGTCTTTTTGAATTTCTGGTGACGAATATTTCGACCAAAGTGCTCATTGAGAGACAAAAGGTGTAAAGACTTTCGGTAATCCGGATCCAGTGAAACTACGATTTGTGATTTGAACTATAACAAAGGACTCCAGTGTTTCTGTGAGATTTTGAATAATATTATACGTATTTTATCATTGAAAGGGCAATTTCATTTATTAGGTTAAGTTTATGGTGTATATTAAACATATGTTTTACTTACATTTGTGTTTGTTCAATCCCGGTCCTTAACCTCTTGCATCAAGCCAAGCGAGTCAAAAATAGCTTACTTTTATTTATTTATCATTTTAATTCAAATATTAAATTTCAGTAGCCTACACACTTTACACTACAAGACCCCGGCACTCACGGCTCTCAAAGGGTTAAATAAAATCCTAAAAATTAAAGAGTATTTTTTACATTTATAAGATTATCAAAAAACTCTAGAGAGACTTTCATTTTGTTGCAAAATAAGTTTAAGACAACATTGATATGCAGATCATTGCCAGAGAAAAGTTGCAACCAAACTTTTAAAGTCGATCGTTTATCGAGTTGTGAATGTTTCACGTTACGTTTCGAGACATCGATGATTATATACCTTATAAAATCTTCAAACAAATATAGCTTATTCCTTATTAAAAAAACTTTAAAATCCGTGGCTTAACAGCTAGCAATACATGGCAAATAAATAGTGTAAATTAGAGATAAATAATCTGGACAAACAAAACTATATTTGTGACACATTTGAAGACTTTGTGTGTGAAACAAAATGTGAGGATATTTCACAAAACGCAGCTTTCGTGAAGTTGTTAGTATAAAAATAAATAATACAATGTTATGTGTTTTTATATAAAAAATTGTGTCGACTGTAGAAGAGCCTCGAACTATGAATATTTGTCATAAGACAGAGCCTCAGATATGGCTTGTCAGTGACAGTGGGTTCTGTCGCCAGATCCATTACTGTGGATGTGCATTACGCAGTTATCATAGTGTGTTGATATTTTATGAAAGCCGTGGTTCGTTTTTCACTGAGCCCAAAACAAAATTTACTTGGGAAAATAAAATAATTTTCAGGATTTATTACAATTATATTGTGTTTCTTTTGTATTTCAGAATACAAAAAAATGAACTATGATTTTAAAACATTCTGTCATCATTACGCAACTTTAATATTCACTATACACACTTCCATTAAAATTGAACGATCGTCTAAGTTAGTACTTAAGCCTAAGTAATCCTAAGTTGTTATTAAATATTCATTATACTTATATAGGCCTTAATTCTTCATGACATCAAAATGAAACATCATGTAAATATTTTTTAGATGGTTTCTATATAACAATTTGCCAAATATAGTGAAACCTATGAATAAGAAAAAATACAGACAGAAAAGATATGTAATAATAAATTGTACCCTTCAATGAGCTTCTTTAGTAATGCAACCTTTTAGGCTAGTAACAAGTTGTAAATCTTAGAAATGATTTAAATGTGAAATAATAAACTTTTATAACTTTGTAGTAATTTTTATGTGTATGTTTTTAAAACGGATCTCGAAAAATGCTCTGAAATGTTCTGTTTTCCTCCAAACTTTACATATAACCTAGTTCTGGGATAAAAATCTATACTTATGTAATACGCTAAGGGTTTTTTTTTCAAAATAACTCCTCTTTCAATTTTTAAGTTTTTGTGTGTCGTTGGATAGAGCTTGGTCTGTAGGGGTTTCCCCCCATAATTGATGAGAATCTGACTTAAATTAAAGGCGCAATGCATCATTGACATTGGATACAGAGGGCGATAAAATTAATAATGACATTAATATTTCTTAGTAGCCTATAAATACATATATTTTTATTTGTATGTAAAACAATGAGTAGTGAGACATAAATACTGTTACTACTCTCTGTGTTTTATTTATAATTTATTTTACAATTGCCTGCATCAGCTGTCTTAGAGAATGCGTAGAGTCACTTTTAATGGTACCTGGGAACTTAAATACAGTATTGTGTCGTTTAGAGAATAAATTTGGGAGACCAGATCTTATAATAAGTAAACTAATTGGAAAATTAGAGTCGGTTATTTTTAAGTTAGATGAAGCTAATGAGTGCAATCTAGAAAGATTAGCAGATCATATGGAGAATTTAGTAAGTACCGTACAATTAGTAGATAAACCTGAGTACTTTTTTAACCCCATGTTACTAAACCAAATGACAAGTAAACTAAGTAACAATCTGAAGCTACAATGGGGAGAGTATTTGGCAGAGTTAGGGAATGATCCTATTAATCTAAAGACGTTCAGTACGTGGTTGCGTAAGAAGTCAGATGCTCTCTTACGTGTTAACTTTAACATATCTCAGCCTAAAACATATGAGAGGAATACCCTAGATGTAAGCAGTGTAGGGGTAAGAAGTTTTGGAAATAAATGTAGTAACGACTCACAAAACAAGTGTTTGTTGTGTAAAGATAAACATTTATTGTTCCAATGCAAAAAGTTTAAAGATCAATCAGTAGATGAGCGTATTAAGTGGGCATTATCCGAGGGAATTTGTTTTCTTTGTCTAAAGAAAGGCCACACATCACCGAGTTGTAAGTGCAAAGATTTCTGTAGAAAATGTAATAAGAGACATCATACTTTCTTACATCGCCCTAATAAAGTTGATTCTGGGACTAGTAACATCATAAAATCACCAAGTAAAGATAAAGTTTTCCTTCGAATTCTTCCAGTAAAACTTCACGGTCCAAACGGATGTATTGAAACTTACGCGTTCTTAGACGATGGTTCGACACTAACACTGGTTGAAGAAGAAATCGCAAATCAATTAGGTATTGATGGACCCGTTTCCGAGTTGGTCATGCAATGGTCAAATGATGTAACTAGATCTGAGGAGAATTCTAAAAAAATCTCTCTAAATATTTTGGGGCTTGAAGATGATGCTAAACGGTATTATTTAAATAATGTAAGAACTGTTAAAAATTTGTCGCTCCCTATTCAGTCCATCAATATGGAGTATCATGCGGATAAATGGAAACACTTAAATAAGGTTAAAGTTTCCTCCTATGAAAATGCCAAACCTTCTGTGCTAATTGGACAAGACAATTGGCCTCTGCTCATATCTAGAAACATTCTGCATGGTCCGTGGCGAGGTCCAGCTGTAAGTAAAACACTACTGGGTTGGGTTGTTCATGGAACTGTTCATGAAACAACCAGGAAACAAAATCCTGTATCTAAACAGGAGCACGTACTCCATCACATGAACCTGATTGAAGAAGGTGAGTTAGCAGGGCTTAACGAGCCAAGAGACTGTTGCAAAGAACTCAGAAGTTTAGTTGGTAAATCCTTAGGCGAAGATTGGCAAGATGACATAAAAGACATAGAAATACTCTCTGAAGATGATAAAAGAGCCGAAGAAATATTCCAGAAAACTACAAAGAAGGTAGGAGATCGCTGGGAAACTGGTTTATTATGGAAAGAAGATTTTCATTTACCGAACAACTACACTTTGGCTAAACAGCGATTATGCCATTTGGAACGCAGAATGGATAAAGACAAAGACTTTGGGGAAAAGTAGGAAGAGTACATCTCTAAAGGTTATGCCACAGAAAGAACTCTGGAAGAAGCTAAACAGTGTCGAAATTCAGAAAAGGTATGGTACCTCCCTCACCTTGGAGTTGTAAACCCTAAAAAACCAGGGAAATTCCGAATTTGCTTTGACGCTGCTGCAAAGTTTAATGGAGTTAGTCTGAATGATGCTTTGCTAAAAGGACCTGACTTATTTGTAGATATTTTCGGGTTAGTATTTAGGTTTCGACAACACAGAGTAGCAATGACTGCAGACATCAGAGAAATGTTTCCACAAATCGTCATTAGACCAGAAGATCAATTTGTACAACAATTTCTATGGAGGGGATTTGATCGAGAAACAGAACCAAGAGTGTACATCATGAGAAGAATGATATTTGGCGCAGTGTGTTCACCTTTCTCAGCGCAAAAGGTTAAGAACATAAATGCTCTAGAACATGTCAATTATCATCCAGAAGCTTGTGAAGCCATATTGAGAGATCACTATATGGATGATTATGTTGGAAGCTGTCCATCAATACAGGATGCAAAGAACTTGGTAAATGGAGTAATAAATGTACATGCCAAGGGTGGTTTTGTAATCTGCGGATGGGTTAGCAACAGTAGTGAAGTATTAAATAGTATTCCAGAAGATATGAAATCAACACCTGGTAAAGAAACTAAAGTTTTAGGGATCAAGTGGGAGCCAGATGTAGATTACCTCAAAATTGATATTCAGAGAAGCATCGATTTAGAACTTACTAGAGGAGAGAAACCACTTACCAAAAGAGAAGCTCTGAAATTAGTCCTACAAATATTTGATACTTTAGGATGGGCTGCACCTTACTTGGCTGAGGGTAAAAGAATTATGCAGGAAATATGGAGGAGTGGAATCGGATGGGATGAAGTAATTTCAGAAGACTTGCTATCACGGTGGAAAACTTGGTTTAGTTGTATTCAACGAGCAGTTGAATTGGAAATACCTCGTTGTTATGGAAGTGGGCTTCATGAATGTGACGATATCCAGTTACATGTCTTTTGTGATGCTAGCGAAAAAACTTTTGCCGCAGTAGCTTACATTAGAGCAACATCGATTAGCAATATCGAAGCAACATTAGAGCAATATCGAAGTGAGTCTAATTGCTTGTAGACATAGAGTTGCACCGCTTAAAGCTATAACAATACCAAGACTTGAGCTTATGGCTGCCATTTTAGGGTGCAAACTTCGAAAAGTTGTTCTTCGAGAACACTCCTGTGAGTTTAATAAAGTTTTGATGTGGTCAGATTCAAAAACGGTTCTACTGTGGATAAGGGATGATGAGAGCAAGTTTAAAACATTTGTAGCTAACAGAATATCCAAAATAAAAGAAGATACAGAATCAAAGGAATGGAAATGGGTTCCGTCTGAAGATAACACTGCTGATTATGCGACTAAAACTAAAGACATCAATGAACACGTAGAAGATCAATGGTTAAATGGTCCCAGTTTTCTTAGGAAACCGGAAAATAACTGGCCTCAAGAAGATTTCAACACAAAGTATCAATCACTGCCTGAAACTAAGAAGAGATATATTGGCTTGACAACAGAGAACGTAAAAACAACAATTTTACCTGTCATTGAACGTTTTTCATCTTTAAATAAACTACTGAACACCACTGCAGCTATCTTTAAATATGCAAAAATTTGGAGAAAAATTATACCTAAACATTCAACAGTAACAGCCGATGAATTAACAGAAGCAGAAACACTATGGATAAAGAAGAGTCAAATGGACACTTTTGAAAAAGAAATATCGACACTTCAAGCAGGCTTTCAAATAGAGGGATCATCTAAATTTGACAAAATAACGCCTTTCCTTGATGAAAGTGGGATTCTTAGAGTTCAAGGTCGTCTAGAAAATGCAGAATGTCTAACATATGAAACAAAACATCCGATTATATTAGACCCTGAACATCGTTTTACGAAACTATTGATCGACCAATACCATAAGAATAATTTCTATCAAGGCCAAGAAACAGTGGTAAATGAAATTCGACAACGTTACTGGATTTTTCGTCTAAGAAAAGCAGTCAGGAGTAGCTGGAATCGGTGTAAACTTTGTGCCTTAAGAAGAGCCAAGCCCTCACAACCCAGGATGGGAGATTTACCTGAAGCAAGACTCACAGCATGTGTAACTCCTTTCTATAACACGGGAATAGATTATTTTATTTTGGTCCAATAACCGTAACTGTGGGAAGAAGGCACGAGAAGAGATATGGTGTTTTGTTTACATGTCTTAGTACTCGAGCTATACATCTTGAAATAGCTCACTCACTAACTAGCGACTCAACAGTCATGGCAGTAAGAAGATTCATTGCACGGAGGGGTTCTCCAAAGAATATTTATTCTGATAACGCCACAAATTTAAGGAAAGCAAACAAAGAAATAAAAGAAGCATTAAAACAGTTTGACCAATCAGAAATAGAGTCCAAACTTGCACCAGAGGGTATCACCTGGCGATTCATTCCACCAGCTGCACCTCACATGGGCGGAGCGTGGGAACGATTAATAAAAACTGTAAAAATAGCACTACAAACTTGTTTACATGAGAGATTTCCAAAGGATGAAGTCTTACAGACAGTGTTTGCTGAGGTGGAGAATTTGGTTAACAGCAGACCACTAACACGGGTGTCAACTGACCCAAATGATGAAGAAAGTCTGACTCCAAACCACTTCCTTATTGGAAGGTCAGGTGCAAAGTCTCCTTGAACCAAGATACCTGAAAATGTTTGTCTTCGCAAAGCTTGGAAGGTTGCACAGCAAATTACAGACAAATTTTGGCAACGATGGATTAAAGAATATTTACCTCAGGTTAACTACAGACCGAAATGGTTTAAGGAAGCTGTACCCATCAAAGAGGGAGAATTAGTAATAATTGCTGATCCAAATGGAGCTAGGTCAGATTGGAAGAAAGGAATTGTCATGAAAACATATCCTGGTAAAGACGGCCAAGTGCGAGTGGTTGACCTCAAGACCGACTGCGGAATTCTGCGACGTCCAGCTTCGAAAATTTGTAGATTAACACAACAGGAAGGTTTATAAACCTTAGCAGAAGATATAGTTTCTGTGAGGACGAAGGATGTTACTACTCTCTGTGTTTTATTTATAATTTATTTTACAATTGCCTGCATCAGCTGTCTTAATATTTTAAAAAAGTCATATTTATATATGATTGTTTGTTTACGTTTGAAAATAATAAATAAAAATAATAGTTCTTGTTCACCAAACCAGACATGATTTCTCTCTTTTTATCTTTTCTCTTTTAAGATAAACCACCACTCTGTTTCCCTACCAATAGTTTAATTGATTTTTTTAAGTTTGATTCTGAGTCCTCCTCCGGAATGGAAGTGGCGGGGGACAATAACCGTGATGATGATGATGGTAGTGGGGGCACCGGTGGTGGTTCTAACAAATACAATAATATATCATCTACATTTACAAGACTATTTTTAAAACAACATTAGCTGTATGTTGTCCTTCTGGTTTTATTTCTACTTTTATAGTATCAAATGATTTTCATCTTTATAAGGCAACGTAAAATTGAATCGACTATTTGTAATATGAATTTTAAATTTAAAATCAAAAGCCTAATAGATAGATTTTTATATTGGAATAGAAATTTACAGAAAACCAACTGACAGGAGTAACACAAGGACTTATGGCAAAAGAATGAGATTTACACTATAACTAGAATTTGTACTACGATGTATTTTATATATATATATATATATATATATATATATATATATATATATATATATATATATATATATATATATATATATATATATATATATAGCTTACTGTTAATTTTTGTGCGAATTTACACGCATTCATCCAGTATAAACTTAATTATGGAAAAGGTAAATGTTCATCAAATATAAACAACAGCTTAAGGCCAATCGTAGTTGACAGAAGTTTACAAATGATTTAAAAATGAAGCTAATAATAAGTTTTAATTCATAAAAGTCTATATGTATAAGGAAATTATATTGGTTGTCCTTCTTGCGTTTATTAAACGAAATTAAGATTGGAAGTCAGCAATTTATAAAAAAATCTCGGACCACAAATAATACCCTAACGTTATTAGAACTGGATGAAAATGCCTAAAACTAAATTCAAATTCCAGATGATTATAAAATTGTGTTGGATAAAATTATTTAGCGCATCATGACCTTGCCCGACTTTTATTGTAATCATGATCTTTGCTATGAAACGTGGTGCAAGCATTATATGGAAAATATCATAAAGATGGTTTATAAGGCATTACATTTTGTATAGCCCTCAGGGCTTAGCCCCGGGACAGTCACAAACGTACCCGTCAGGGTTTAAAACTCCCTTCCAGCTTTTGTCATGGAAACAATCAAACCAATTTTCAGGTTAGCATTGCAAAACATGATGGTTAGCAGTTAGTAACTTTTAAAATCGGGATCTTTCAAAATATGTAAACACTTGAACAGTACGAATTTTAAATAATTAAAATGTATTTTTAAAAGTACGTAAAACATTCTACAAAGCTAAGCTACAAAACCCAGCCATTTTCCAAGATAAATCTTTTTCAGAAACAATGCAGTATTTATCTCAATAATCCAATAAACTATTCGCAAAATGATTATAATATCGATCATAAACACAGCTGATTGTTAATAGCCGTTTGAAAATTAGTGTGTCTTTTCATATATCGCAACAGAAAGTGCAGGTGAAAACTTATAATATACGTAAGATTAGTCATTGAAGGGGCATTTGACACAAATAGCAGCCAGTAAAGGCAAGAATATATATTATTATTTATATAAATGTAAGAGTCTCGCTACAAGACCCCGGCACTCACGGCTCTCAAAGGGTTAAATAAAATCCTAAAAATTAAAGAGTATTTTTTACATTTATAAGATTATAAAAAAACTCTAGAGAGACTTTCATTTTGTTGCAAAATAAGTTTAAGACAACATTGATATGCAGATCATTGCCAGAGAAAAGTTGCAACCAAACTTTTAAAGTCGATCGTTTATCGAGTTGTGAATGTTTCACGTTACGTTTCGAGACATCGATGATTATATACCTTATAAAATCTTCAAACAAATATAGCTTATTCCTTATTAAAAAAACTTTAAAATCCGTGGCTTAACAGCTAGCAATACATGGCAAATAAATAGTGTAAATTAGAGATAAATAATCTGGACAAACAAAACTATATTTGTGACACATTTGAAGACTTTGTGTGTGAAACAAAATGTGAGGATATTTCACAAAACGCAGCTTTCGTGAAGTTGTTAGTATAAAAATAAATAATACAATGTTATGTGTTTTTATATAAAAAATTGTGTCGACTGTAGAAGAGCCTCGAACTATGAATATTTGTCATAAGACAGAGCCTCAGATATGGCTTGTCAGTGACAGTGGGTTCTGTCGCCAGATCCATTACTGTGGATGTGCATTACGCAGTTATCATAGTGTGTTGATATTTTATGAAAGCCGTGGTTCGTTTTTCACTGAGCCCAAAACAAAATTTACTTGGGAAAATAAAATAATTTTCAGGATTTATTACAATTATATTGTGTTTCTTTTGTATTTCAGAATACAAAAAAATGAACTATGATTTTAAAACATTCTGTCATCATTACGCAACTTTAATATTCACTATACACACTTCCATTAAAATTGAACGATCGTCTAAGTTAGTACTTAAGCCTAAGTAATCCTAAGTTGTTATTAAATATTCATTATACTTATATAGGCCTTAATTCTTCATGACATCAAAATGAAACATCATGTAAATATTTTTTAGATGGTTTCTATATAACAATTTGCCAAATATAGTGAAACCTATGAATAAGAAAAAATACAGACAGAAAAGATATGTAATAATAAATTGTACCCTTCAATGAGCTTCTTTAGTAATGCAACCTTTTAGGCTAGTAACAAGTTGTAAATCTTAGAAATGATTTAAATGTGAAATAATAAACTTTTATAACTTTGTAGTAATTTTTATGTGTATGTTTTTAAAACGGATCTCGAAAAATGCTCTGAAATGTTCTGTTTTCCTCCAAACTTTACATATAACCTAGTTCTGGGATAAAAATCTATACTTATGTAATACGCTAAGGGTTTTTTTTTTTTTTCAAAATAACTCCTCTTTCAATTTTTAAGTTTTTGTGTGTCGTTGGATAGAGCTTGGTCTGTAGGGGTTTCCCCCCATAATTGATGAGAATCTGACTTAAATTAAAGGCGCAATGCATCATTGACATTGGATACAGAGGGCGATAAAATTAATAATGACATTAATATTTCTTAGTAGCCTATAAATACATATATTTTTATTTGTATGTAAAACAATGAGTAGTGAGACATAAATACTGTTACTACTCTCTGTGTTTTATTTATAATTTATTTTACAATTGCCTGCATCAGCTGTCTTAGAGAATGCGTAGAGTCACTTTTAATGGTACCTGGGAACTTAAATACAGTATTGTGTCGTTTAGAGAATAAATTTGGGAGACCAGATCTTATAATAAGTAAACTAATTGGAAAATTAGAGTCGGTTATTTTTAAGTTAGATGAAGCTAATGAGTGCAATCTAGAAAGATTAGCAGATCATATGGAGAATTTAGTAAGTACCGTACAATTAGTAGATAAACCTGAGTACTTTTTTAACCCCATGTTACTAAACCAAATGACAAGTAAACTAAGTAACAATCTGAAGCTACAATGGGGAGAGTATTTGGCAGAGTTAGGGAATGATCCTATTAATCTAAAGACGTTCAGTACGTGGTTGCGTAAGAAGTCAGATGCTCTCTTACGTGTTAACTTTAACATATCTCAGCCTAAAACATATGAGAGGAATACCCTAGATGTAAGCAGTGTAGGGGTAAGAAGTTTTGGAAATAAATGTAGTAATGACTCACAAAACAAGTGTTTGTTGTGTAAAGATAAACATTTATTGTTCCAATGCAAAAAGTTTAAAGATCAATCAGTAGATGAGCGTATTAAGTGGGCATTATCCGAGGGAATTTGTTTTCTTTGTCTAAAGAAAGGCCACACATCACCGAGTTGTAAGTGCAAAGATTTCTGTAGAAAATGTAATAAGAGACATCATACTTTCTTACATCGCCCTAATAAAGTTGATTCTGGGACTAGTAACATCATAAAATCACCAAGTAAAGATAAAGTTTTCCTTCGAATTCTTCCAGTAAAACTTCACGGTCCAAACGGATGTATTGAAACTTACGCGTTCTTAGACGATGGTTCGACACTAACACTGGTTGAAGAAGAAATCGCAAATCAATTAGGTATTGATGGACCCGTTTCCGAGTTGGTCATGCAATGGTCAAATGATGTAACTAGATCTGAGGAGAATTCTAAAAAAATCTCTCTAAATATTTTGGGGCTTGAAGATGATGCTAAACGGTATTATTTAAATAATGTAAGAACTGTTAAAAATTTGTCGCTCCCTATTCAGTCCATCAATATGGAGTATCATGCGGATAAATGGAAACACTTAAATAAGGTTAAAGTTTCCTCCTATGAAAATGCCAAACCTTCTGTGCTAATTGGACAAGACAATTGGCCTCTGCTCATATCTAGAAACATTCTGCATGGTCCGTGGCGAGGTCCAGCTGTAAGTAAAACACTACTGGGTTGGGTTGTTCATGGAACTGTTCATGAAACAACCAGGAAACAAAATCCTGTATCTAAACAGGAGCACGTACTCCATCACATGAACCTGATTGAAGAAGGTGAGTTAGCAGGGCTTAACGAGCCAAGAGACTGTTGCAAAGAACTCAGAAGTTTAGTTGGTAAATCCTTAGGCGAAGATTGGCAAGATGACATAAAAGACATAGAAATACTCTCTGAAGATGATAAAAGAGCCGAAGAAATATTCCAGAAAACTACAAAGAAGGTAGGAGATCGCTGGGAAACTGGTTTATTATGGAAAGAAGATTTTCATTTACCGAACAACTACACTTTGGCTAAACAGCGATTATGCCATTTGGAACGCAGAATGGATAAAGACAAAGACTTTGGGGAAAAGTAGGAAGAGTACATCTCTAAAGGTTATGCCACAGAAAGAACTCTGGAAGAAGCTAAACAGTGTCGAAATTCAGAAAAGGTATGGTACCTCCCTCACCTTGGAGTTGTAAACCCTAAAAAACCAGGGAAATTCCGAATTTGCTTTGACGCTGCTGCAAAGTTTAATGGAGTTAGTCTGAATGATGCTTTGCTAAAAGGACCTGACTTATTTGTAGATATTTTCGGGTTAGTATTTAGGTTTCGACAACACAGAGTAGCAATGACTGCAGACATCAGAGAAATGTTTCCACAAATCGTCATTAGACCAGAAGATCAATTTGTACAACAATTTCTATGGAGGGGATTTGATCGAGAAACAGAACCAAGAGTGTACATCATGAGAAGAATGATATTTGGCGCAGTGTGTTCACCTTTCTCAGCGCAAAAGGTTAAGAACATAAATGCTCTAGAACATGTCAATTATCATCCAGAAGCTTGTGAAGCCATATTGAGAGATCACTATATGGATGATTATGTTGGAAGCTGTCCATCAATACAGGATGCAAAGAACTTGGTAAATGGAGTAATAAATGTACATGCCAAGGGTGGTTTTGTAATCTGCGGATGGGTTAGCAACAGTAGTGAAGTATTAAATAGTATTCCAGAAGATATGAAATCAACACCTGGTAAAGAAACTAAAGTTTTAGGGATCAAGTGGGAGCCAGATGTAGATTACCTCAAAATTGATATTCAGAGAAGCATCGATTTAGAACTTACTAGAGGAGAGAAACCACTTACCAAAAGAGAAGCTCTGAAATTAGTCCTACAAATATTTGATACTTTAGGATGGGCTGCACCTTACTTGGCTGAGGGTAAAAGAATTATGCAGGAAATATGGAGGAGTGGAATCGGATGGGATGAAGTAATTTCAGAAGACTTGCTATCACGGTGGAAAACTTGGTTTAGTTGTATTCAACGAGCAGTTGAATTGGAAATACCTCGTTGTTATGGAAGTGGGCTTCATGAATGTGACGATATCCAGTTACATGTCTTTTGTGATGCTAGCGAAAAAACTTTTGCCGCAGTAGCTTACATTAGAGCAACATCGATTAGCAATATCGAAGCAACATTAGAGCAATATCGAAGTGAGTCTAATTGCTTGTAGACATAGAGTTGCACCGCTTAAAGCTATAACAATACCAAGACTTGAGCTTATGGCTGCCATTTTAGGGTGCAAACTTCGAAAAGTTGTTCTTCGAGAACACTCCTGTGAGTTTAATAAAGTTGTGATGTGGTCAGATTCAAAAACGGTTCTACTGTGGATAAGGGATGATGAGAGCAAGTTTAAAACATTTGTAGCTAACAGAATATCCAAAATAAAAGAAGATACAGAATCAAAGGAATGGAAATGGGTTCCGTCTGAAGATAACACTGCTGATTATGCGACTAAAACTAAAGACATCAATGAACACGTAGAAGATCAATGGTTAAATGGTCCCAGTTTTCTTAGGAAACCGGAAAATAACTGGCCTCAAGAAGATTTCAACACAAAGTATCAATCACTGCCTGAAACTAAGAAGAGATATATTGGCTTGACAACAGAGAACGTAAAAACAACAATTTTACCTGTCATTGAACGTTTTTCATCTTTAAATAAACTACTGAACACCACTGCAGCTATCTTTAAATATGCAAAAATTTGGAGAAAAATTATACCTAAACATTCAACAGTAACAGCCGATGAATTAACAGAAGCAGAAACACTATGGATAAAGAAGAGTCAAATGGACACTTTTGAAAAAGAAATATCGACACTTCAAGCAGGCTTTCAAATAGAGGGATCATCTAAATTTGACAAAATAACGCCTTTCCTTGATGAAAGTGGGATTCTTAGAGTTCAAGGTCGTCTAGAAAATGCAGAATGTCTAACATATGAAACAAAACATCCGATTATATTAGACCCTGAACATCGTTTTACGAAACTATTGATCGACCAATACCATAAGAATAATTTCTATCAAGGCCAAGAAACAGTGGTAAATGAAATTCGACAACGTTACTGGATTTTTCGTCTAAGAAAAGCAGTCAGGAGTAGCTGGAATCGGTGTAAACTTTGTGCCTTAAGAAGAGCCAAGCCCTCACAACCCAGGATGGGAGATTTACCTGACAGCATGTGTAACTCCTTTCTATAACACGGGAATAGATTATTTTATTTTGGTCCAATAACCGTAACTGTGGGAAGAAGGCACGAGAAGAGATATGGTGTTTTGTTTACATGTCTTAGTACTCGAGCTATACATCTTGAAATAGCTCACTCACTAACTAGCGACTCAACAGTCATGGCAGTAAGAAGATTCATTGCACGGAGGGGTTCTCCAAAGAATATTTATTCTGATAACGCCACAAATTTAAGGAAAGCAAACAAAGAAATAAAAGAAGCATTAAAACAGTTTGACCAATCAGAAATAGAGTCCAAACTTGCACCAGAGGGTATCACCTGGCGATTCATTCCACCAGCTGCACCTCACATGGGCGGAGCGTGGGAACGATTAATAAAAACTGTAAAAATAGCACTACAAACTTGTTTACATGAGAGATTTCCAAAGGATGAAGTCTTACAGACAGTGTTTGCTGAGGTGGAGAATTTGGTTAACAGCAGACCACTAACACGGGTGTCAACTGACCCAAATGATGAAGAAAGTCTGACTCCAAACCACTTCCTTATTGGAAGGTCAGGTGCAAAGTCTCCTTGAACCAAGATACCTGAAAATGTTTGTCTTCGCAAAGCTTGGAAGGTTGCACAGCAAATTACAGACAAATTTTGGCAACGATGGATTAAAGAATATTTACCTCAGGTTAACTACAGACCGAAATGGTTTAAGGAAGCTGTACCCATCAAAGAGGGAGAATTAGTAATAATTACTGATCCAAATGGAGCTAGGTCAGATTGGAAGAAAGGAATTGTCATGAAAACATATCCTGGTAAAGACGGCCAAGTGCGAGTGGTTGACCTCAAGACCGACTGCGGAATTCTGCGACGTCCAGCTTCGAAAATTTGTAGATTAACACAACAGGAAGGTTTATAAACCTTAGCAGAAGATATAGTTTCTGTGAGGACGAAGGATGTTACTACTCTCTGTGTTTTATTTATAATTTATTTTACAATTGCCTGCATCAGCTGTCTTAATATTTTAAAAAAGTCATATTTATATATGATTGTTTGTTTACGTTTGAAAATAATAAATAAAAATAATAGTTCTTGTTCACCAAACCAGACATGATTTCACTCTTTTTATCTTTTCTCTTTTAAGATAAACCACCACTCTGTTTCCCTACCAATAGTTTAATTGATTTTTTTAAGTTTGATTCTGAGTCCTCCTCCGGAATGGAAGTGGCGAGGGACAATAACCGTGATGATGATGATGGTAGTGGGGGCACCGGTGGTGGTTCTAACAAATACAATAATATATCATCTACATTTACAAGACTATTTTTAAAACAACATTAGCTGTATGTTGTCCTTCTGGTTTTATTTCTACTTTTATAGTATCAAATGATTTTCATCTTTATAAGGCAACGTAAAATTGAATCGACTATTTGTAATATGAATTTTAAATTTAAAATCAAAAGCCTAATAGATAGATTTTTATATTGGAATAGAAATTTACAGAAAACCAACTGACAGGAGTAACACAAGGACTTATGGCAAAAGAATGAGATTTACACTATAACTAGAATTTGTACTACGATGTATTTATATATATATATATATATATATATATATATATATATATATATATATATATATATATATATATATATATATATATATAGCTTACTGTTAATTTTTGTGCGAATTTACACGCATTCATCCAGTATAAACTTAATTATGGAAAAGGTAAATGTTCATCAAATATAAACAACAGCTTAAGGCCAATCGTAGTTGACAGAAGTTTACAAATGATTTAAAAATGAAGCTAATAATAAGTTTTAATTAATAAAAGTCTATATGTATAAGGAAATTATATTGGTTGTCCTTCTTGCGTTTATTAAACGAAATTAAGATTGGAAGTCAGCAATTTATAAAAAAATCTCGGACCACAAATAATACCCTAACGTTATTAGAACTGGATGAAAATGCCTAAAACTAAATTCAAATTCCAGATGATTATAAAATTGTGTTGGATAAAATTATTTAGCGCATCATGACCTTGCCCGACTTTTATTGTAATCATGATCTTACTGAAAGTTAGTTCTTAGACCTAAACATATTGTATAACATAACTACAACTGAAAAATTTTATCTTTAATTCAATTCCCAATTCTGGAATTCATGTGAATTAATATTTTAGTTATAAATATAAATGTAAAACTTACTTTGATTTAAAATGTTTTACCATTGATATAATACGTTCAATTTTAATAATTCTGCAACAACTGTTTACGAGATCCAAGTAGTTGTGTGGCGAGTTTACAATGGAGTAGTAATATTGTCAGTCTTGGTCCTGTTTGAAAACAAGGACTTCATCAGTCGACTAAACTTTGTCCTCCCCCTGAAGTTAGAAACTTACACTGCCCCGCACTATCTGTATTAAAAGTTCCGGTGAACTTTTGATCAATAATTTCAGTCTGAAATATCAAAAATAGCTTTTACTTTTATGGGGCATTTGATCTTAGTTAAATACTCGGATTAATCCCGAGATAATTCGAAGTGTGTGAATAATAAATCGAAATTAATTAAAGCAGCCCTAAGTCTTTTAACTAATGGTATTTTCAAATGATAGTTCAATCATATTAACTAGGATGCATAAGAATAAATAAAAATAAATCATAAATATTCATCTTACAATCCTACATTCTTATCAAATATATAACATATTATTGTGGATTATTAACGCATGCAAAATTAGGATTGCTTTTCAAGTTTAAGAAATGGCAAAATATATAAAGTAGCCTAATAAATTAGTTGAAATAGAGTGGTTTTTGTTGCTAAGTAAATACTCAGGAACAAAGTTGATAAGATCTTTTATTAGGTAAAAGTAAACTGAGCAAATTAAATCTTACGTAAAGTAACAAGACAATCTAATAGTGCTTTGTGGATAAAGTAGGAGCAGAGACAGGCTAACCCTGGACAGGAAAATTGTAACATACTGTCCGCAATATCCTGCTGAGCTCGACAACGAGCGACCGAATGTGTTTGAGCAGAGTAAATGGAAGTGAAAGTTATAGACACCCAACAGCCAAAACCGATTTGATAAGTTTTGTCATAATAGACATTATGTTTGATACTATCAACTATCCAAACATGTTGTCACTTGTATGTTTAACAAAGTTTACGTGTTGTGAATTCATTTTTAAGCTCAATAACATTCTCAAGGTTACTTTATTTATGATTTCACCATAAAAACTCATTACTTTTAACTATAAAGATACAAAGTGAAACTAAAAGCGTTCATCCTAATCTAATTCTGAGTCTTCTGTAGATTGTGAAAACCTTTTCAACCCAGCTTAAAATGAAAGAATCAGTATCAGTAAGTGATTTTTCAATATACGTTTTTCATGACATTATGATTCTTAACACTAGTAACAGTTCTAGCTAAAGTAGGCCTACTCTAGGGACGCTAATGGTAATCTGTTCCTATCGTTACGAACATGTAAGGTATTATTGTCATTTTACTGTCAAAAGTAAGCAAATGATAGTTTATACTAGGAACTCCAACTAATTAACTAGTTTATTTTTATTAATTAATTAAAGTTTCAGGAAAATTATCGTTCATAACTCGGGACGAAAGCGTTATTCCAAGCTTTGATTAAAAGTCTGAACAAGGTAAAATCTATTACTTTACCCCCCCCCCCCCCTCTCCCAGTAGACTAATATAAAATCTACAGAATTGAAATTCAAGATTTTAACTAAATAAGGTTTTTTTACAACATATAGATCTGTGTAGATATGATTTTATGCCAAAACTCAACTATTTGCAAAGTGTGAAAAAATTGTTACAGCAATTTTTAGATCAGAGTGCAATGATACAAATATAATTTTCTTGCTGGGGTACAGGATTTAGGTAAAACGTATAAGTCTATAGTAATAACATTTAATTAGATTTCGTTCCATTAACAGGTTTGCTGCAATAGTTGACAAAATTATTATGATTTATCCTAAATTTGAAAGAAGAAAAAATAATTATTAGAGTTTCAGTTAGTTTTCTTCAAATGAAATGATATTTTACGCCTATTATTCTTCCTACACGAAACACTTAACCTCAAATGAGGGGATTTTAAATAACGAGAGCAATTAAGATAGCAATTAGTAAGCTTAAGTAGCGAGCAAAGAGCTTTCTTTGCCTTGGAACATTCCTACCACGCTAAGGCTTAACTGATCATTTACAAATACAAAAAGACAAACTAGGAGTTATTTATATACAGGGGGAGCTATAAATCATTGGACACATCGTAAAATTAAATAAAACAAATAAGTTAGAGACATATGAATTGTTTTAATAAAAATAGCACATTAAAACGGTTTTTATAAAATATTAAAAAAATAAAACTAGGAAAAATTTATGTATCATATTTTTTAAGTAAGCTAAACTGTGTCCACGTGATTTGCGCTGCAGTCTGAATTCAACTTCAGAACGTCATTTTCTCAGTATGCTGGATTTAAGCCTCCAATAATACTCTACCTCAATTTCTTGACCTTTCTTTGCAAACAATCTTTCCTTGACACACCCAAACATTATTTAATTAAGTACTGTCTGGAAAACGTGAAAGCCAAGAAATTTGACCATTTTATAGGATTTTTCTAACAACTTATTGTAATTACTGAAATGTTTATATTTTTTTGCAGTTTCCCATACGCAAATATTTTATAAAATAGTTCCGATGTTTCTACCTCACTTTTTTCATCTACTTAATTTGAAAATGTATACAATAATTTACGAATTTAATTCAATAAGAAGTTAAGTAAAACTTTCCAATACTTGAACAATTTTACGAAGTTTATAGATGGGGAAAAATCTGAAACTTCAAAGTATATTTTTCTAATTAAATACATCACAATGAAAAAACTATATTTGCTTTGGTGTAATTTAAAAATAAAAAGTAAATGTTTGGATTTTTTTATCTGTGTGACATTTTGTTAGGTATGCCATAATTTTCACATATTAAAAAAAATGTAAGTAAATATTTAAATAAATATTGTTATAGTTTAAACTACTGCTAGTTTATATGTTTTCCGTTTTACATCAACATTTTACGTGACGTAATGAAAATAAAAATAAATACTGACTAAACGTAAAAAATAGTTGCTTTCCTATTCATTTCTCAGAATAGATACTAGTGCATCTTTTGGTTACACAATTCCGGAAAAAAATTCCAAAATTAAATCCATCTTCACCATTCAACATGACCAGGTATGAGCAAAACCTTTCCAAGAGCCCTAAATATTGCTAAAAAATGTAAACCTATTTTGCAAATTAAAGCAGGGGCATCTCGGTTTCGTTTTGTGTGGGCCTGGCATTGTGTGTTTGTTAAAATGGACCACAGAGGTGTGCTCGGGCCCCGGGGAAATCTGGGCTTGATATTCACAGTTAATGTGGTGAGTGACAAACGCCGTCTGTATTGTGTGTGGGCCTGGCATTGTGTGTTTGTTAAGTTGGACCACAGAGGTGTGCTCGGGCCCCGGGGAAATCTGGGCTTGATATTCACAGTTAATGTGGTGAGTGACAAACGCCGTCTGTATTGTGTGTGGGCCTGGCATTGTGTGTTTGTTAAGTTGGACCACAGAGGTGTGCTCGTGATCCGGGGAAATCTGGGCTTGATATTCACAGTTAATGTGGTGAGTGACAAACGTCGTCTGTATTGTGTGTGGGCCTGGCATTGTGTGTTTGTTAAGTTGGAACACAGAGGTGTGCTCAGGCCTCGGCGAAATCCAAGCTTGATATTACAAGCAATGTGGTGAGTGACAAACGCCGTTCGTATTGTATGTGGGCCTGGCATTGTGTGTTTGTTAAGTTAGACCACAGAGGTGTGCTCGGGCCCCGGGGAAATCTGGGCTTGATATTCACATTTAATGTGGTGAGTGACAAACACCGTCTGTATTGTGTGTGGGGCTGGCATTGTGTGTTTGTTAAGTTGGACCACAGAGGTGTGCTCGGGCCCCGGGGAAATCTGGGCTTGATATTCACAGTTAATGTGGTGAGTGACAAACGCCGTCTGTATTGTGTGTGGGCCTGGTATTGTGTGTTTGTTAAGTTGGACCACAGAGGTGTGCTCGGGCCCCGGGGAAATCCAAGCTTGATATCACAGTTAATGTGGTGAGTGACAAACGCCGTCTGTATTGTGTGTGGGCCTGGTATTGTGTGTTTGTTAAGTTGGACCACAGAGGTGTGCTCGGGCCCCGGGGAAATCCAAGCTTGATATCACAGTTAATGTGGTGAGTGATAAACGCCGTCTGTATTGTGTCACCGCCTTTGTTAGTATATTGTTGTTACACGTTTCGGAAAGTTAGAGTATATTATGTAATTATTAAGATTGTATGCCGTAATATTACAATTTACAAAATGTAACTTGAGTGTATAAAGTAATAAAATAATGAGAATCGTTTTTGATCGTATCTCTTTAATGTTTCATAACATTAAACATGTAATTTAGCACAATATATATTGGTTAAAATTGTTATATCTTTGAATAGCACCCTGGTACTTTAGAAGAAATCATCTTTAAAAGCCATTATTGGAATAAAAAAAAAATTACTAAGCTTTTAAAAACTCATTTGGTAAAAACCCTGTTTGTTAGAATCGGTAAGTTTTAAAATGTTAAATATCTTTGTGATTTCTTTATAAATAACCAAAAACAGACGTTGCTATAGCTTAGGACTATAGCTAAAGATTGTAAACTGATACGCAATATCGGAATTTATATTGAACACTCCAGAGTCTATTAAGATTCTTGTGGTTTTGTAATAAGGAATAAGGAATTGTGAGAAACAGATCATAAAAAATTAAAGTAATTCAGCATTTTTTAGATTGTTAGTTTTTAAGAATGTGCTCAGTAGTTACCATGAATTTATTTGGCAATGCGTTTGAATGGTAAATTCTTCTTTTATGTAAAAAAACTTATATAAATTATTTATGCCCACATAAAATAAATTTCCTGTTGTTTTGTGGTAATAAATTATAGCTTTGAAGAAAATAAATATATAAAAACAACTGAGTATATGTAGCTTGGTCAATGTTATATCAAATAATGTATAATATTTACCAACTCATTTATTCTGCTAAAATGCATTTAAAATAAGCAGACGGCAAAATTTCCGGTTTTAATCAGATCAAGTAGTATTTTACAAGCAGATTAAGTTTTAAGAAATACTAACATAACACTTGTATTATAAAATGAAGTGAAGTCATGTTAATAGAGTAAATAAATATGAATTGTAAATAAAGTAGTGTATAATAAATAGAGGGTAAATAATTTTCAAAACAAATATCCCAAAAGAGAAATGATGTGAATTTGGAAAATTAAACTTTTTTAATAAATGCAAATGTTTTTTACTAAACCAAAAAACAAAATAAAACTTTTATAATATTTTTTATTAAGCTTTTTATTACATTCTATTGTAAACATATTATAAAATATATAAATAAGATGTATTACATTTTCGCCTGTTATATTTTTGTTGTCTTTAAAAACTATTTTTCACAGACTTGTTACTGATTCTTGTGACTATCATCCATTTGTATAATTTTAAAATATTAGTTAGTTTTAGTTTAATCGACTGGATTAAAACACTTTTTGCAAATAATTTATTTCTCCATAAATTGGCTTTTTCAACCTGGGAAAAATATGGTATGTTGTCAAATCTCTACCACAGTGGAGCAGATTGTGCGAAGTTAGCAAGGTAATTTCTTAAATGGATGTTAAATTGTGCATATTTTTGGCTCATTAATTTAAAGTAAAAGTAATTTATTGAAATAAATGTATTTTTTATATAGACTAATACTGGTATTATGGTATTTAAATAGTTTAAATTCATTCGAACACGATCAAGTTCTAAAGTTCAGTTTTATTTGATTATTATTAGATAACTTAGACATTTTACTTAATCAAATATCACAGTTCAACGAGAGAAATGTCATAAATTAAAACAAAAATGGAATTAAATCAGCAAATAATGTATCATACACTACTCAGACCACTGACAAGAAACATTAAACTGAAACTTATATTTACTATTTAAAATGGCCGAAATAGAAGAAAACTCTCACTGAATATCTATTGGTTACAATATAGTTTTCTAAATAAATATACAAACTATATATTTTCCTTTCAGACAGGTGGTGGTTCAGATATGACTTGTCAGTCCCAGTGAATAACATTCTGTCACCACATCCGATACTTGGAATATGCATTAAACCGTTATCATGAGATGGTGGTGTTTCCAAAAATATCGGTCTGGTTTGAGTACAATCCGAAATATTAGAATATTGTTTGTATATTGAAATAAATTTATTTTTTAATTGAGATACATTATTACAGTAGTTGATGCGGTGAAAAGTAGGTCGGGAAAGAAGAATAAAGTTTTTTGTGTCCCTGAAACAGTTATGTTTAAAGGATTAACTAAGGTTATATAGTTTAACATTGTTAAATATATAAAAACATACTAGTTTTGTACGTAAGGTGTTAGTTTGTCGGTAATGACCAAGGTTTACGACAAATAAAATTTACAAAGCTTGTTTATTACTTTTTAAATATACATAAATTAATAAAGTCTGTATTTACAACGCGTTGCAAAGACTTCCTAAAAAACGTACATATTTATGTTTTATTTTATCAAAATTGGCAACAATGTCATTTAACCGATTCATTTTAATTTATACCTTGGATCCTCATTACCCTATAATACTTCAGAGTCTGTAAATAATTAATTGAGATTTTTCTTTAACCGATTGTCTGTCACCATAACCACATTGATCTCATCCAGTTCAAACATGATTTTGACCAGACCAGAGGCAACACATAAACAGGTCACGGGCCACGTGAATAACACCAGCTGGTACTGATTTACGGCGCCACCGCTGTAAAAGTTGATGGCTTCGGTGTAATAAAAGAGTAATTTATTGTTTAACGTTCCTATTTATTGCGTTGGATAGGCATATTGCACCTTTTTAAACCCTATAATATAAATAGACCTGAAAAAGGATATAAATACTTTCAAACTTTCTTTTAAGTTGGAAAGATACATCCATTCAAAACGTTGTATTGGAATCAACAGCAACAATAATAAAAATTCATAAAATTAACAATATTTGGATTGAGTGAAAAATTACTAATGAATTAAAAATTAAACATTGTTTCTATTTCATTACACATTTTTTCATTTCTACAATAAGCTACTTCCATATTTAAGCCTTTACGCAAATAATACTCAATTAGACTATATTTAAATTAAATATAAGTAAAAACACTACTAGTGATATACATTAATTATATTACCAGTAATAAAAAATTAAAAAATCCTTATACGTAAAATTTTTAGAATTTAATATTGTTCTATGATTGACAAGTGGGCACCGTTTTTTTTTCTTTTTTTCGATTTTGTGGCGTTCCAATAAAATTATAACTGTAGGGAGTTCGATGAAAACTTAAATAATATCTCCATTACATTGTGTAGCTTTTCTTTTTTAAATTTTTACTTTACAAAGAACATTCATTATTATCTTTTTATAAGGACAATATTTTTCGTGTTTTCTATTCTTTATGCTTTTAAAATGATTTTAAACGCAGTTTATATTATATTTAAATTACTGGAAGTAAAGAATATATTGCTAATTTGTATTCGAAAGTTTGAAACCCATGTTATTATTTTCAAGAACAAACACTTTTTTAGTAAATAACATTAGCATGTAGGAATATCTCTACTTTAGCATTCTTCCTTTCATTCTCATTTTTCTCCCTGTAAATTTTCTTTTGGCATTAAAAAACGAATACACACTTCACCTCGTTGTAACGAAAACTTTAGATATGGTTCCAGTATTTTAATTTACTTCATGGTAAATATTTATATTTTTAGTAAATTCTAGAAATTATATGTACTTAGAACGTTGTAGATACTGTATAATTTATAGTCTTCTATCCTTTATCATGATGGTAAATATAAAAATCTTTGAACTTTTATTACATAAAACTTCAATAATTTTATTGAAATTTTATTTTAACAAGTAACGTTTTGTCGATTCCAAGGTCAACATCGGTTTACCAAGTCAACAGATGGCGTTATTGATGGTGCGACTTTCAAACTTTCACCATTCATTCTCTCAGCATCCGACAACTAAACCACGATATCTAAAACTTACCTAATATCTGTGTCCTTTCGAGCATTTAACGGCTGTGTTATATAATAGCTTTAATGTCTACATTTGAGCATTGTGACAGAGAAAGCTTGCCAAATTAGACAATAACCGACATTTTTTTTTATTATTATTTGGGAACAGACAAAATACCAATATTTTATGATACTGGTGTTTTCACAACTATATTTGTTATCGCTTCGAAATTCAATCATGAAATGTATAAAGTTTATCTTCAAGGATATTAAAAAATAAATAACTTAAATCGCCTCTAAATGCCAACGACAAATTAACATACATTTGCATCGCTTTTAAAGGATGTTAACTATAAAAAATATTTTTATATTGCGGCATAACAACAAGTGTGTTTGACAAAATAACAAAATTATACAGTATTATAGGGTTGGAGGCATCAGAGCAGCAGAGGGAGAGTTTTGGAAAACCTTTTCAGTGTTACTAATTGACCCATCCGTCAAGATCTATGTAAGCCTTCTGTTAAGAGGATGATTCCAGAACGCTTTTAATATCTCATTTTCCCCATTTACAACTAGAAGAAGCTTTCGTTTGGAAATTATTAGTGTTTTGTTAAAAGTATGTTTTTGTTAATTTTAAATTTAGACAGATGGAAGATTTATTCACTGACCATGTATGCATGTTTATTACAATTTTTTTTTTTTTTTTGAAAATTTAGTTTCTTAGTTTCAATAATAAATATTTACTGCTTTTCAACAAAAATAAAATGTGAAGTGTGATAGTAATGTAATGCATCTTTAAGCCAACGATTTCATATTTTAATATTTGGAAATAGAAATATATTTTATTTCTATTTCAAAATATACTATATTTGGAAATGGAAATATATTTTAAACATAAGTAATATTATTTAGATCTGCTTCAGACCATCTGTATCCACAATAATTCTGTTTAAAAAAATGATATTACTTATTTTCCCATTTATTTAGCTTACACATGAAAGTAAGATGTATTTTGCATATAAATCTTTCACAGTCTCATATTCGAAAGTGCGTAAATGTATTTTATAAACTATACAATAAAAACAAAAATATTTAAATACCCTCCATATTGTAACATTCTTCTACATATACAATAGGTTTTTTTTTCCTAATCAAACCACCCATTAAAACATTTCAATTTTCCTTTTGCATGACACTAAAGGATGTTTCCATTGAACTAATTAGTGTAAAAAAAACCTGAGTGTACCCTTTCAGAATGTACACTCCCTAACCGAAAGCCCCGTTACACCAATTGTTGCAATAAAAACACTTGGCCTTAAAATTTTTTGAAACCACCGTATTTACTAAAAAGTTTGATGGAAAATGAGAGTAATTAATATTGAGCTAAAATTGGTGTAGGCCTACTGTAGAAACAAAATTTCAACTCACCCTTTCAGAATATACTCTAACTAATAAAAAATCGATAATATAGTTTTTCCACAATTAAAAGTTAGAAAATAAATTTTTATTGAAATATTTAGTGTAGAAGTAAGATTGTGGATATAAAACAAAAATATTTTTAAATGATTGTATTCTTTAGAGTGTGCAGTTATTTTCTAGACACGGTTCTTTTCTATGAAAATATAATAGATGATGAAAAAGATTCAATTTCCACTGATCAATGATTTTACTTGAGTAGAATGTACTTAAACCATATGTTTCATCATATTTAATGAAATAATATTAGTATAGGATTTCTTAGATTACTTTAAAACATGTTCATAAACTTCTGTTTTATAATTATAGTAATATTTTACTATTCAGAATGAGCTGATTTTAGTGTAAAAATTAGTTCGCTTACAGGTGATGTGACTTGTATACATGCGGCATTGAATAAATAACAATATACACCCTTACCAAGGGAAAAGGGAGAAAGGTGATGTATCACTAGCTAGGCAGGGGGTGGAAAGATTATTTGCAAGTATTATGAGGTGTCGGAGATGTTTTATGTGATGTAGGAAAGAGGAGAATCTATCACTCAGTGTTGTACCAAACATGAGCAGCAAGGACCATTCTACACGATACCGTAATAGTAACGTGTTACGGACTGGTTTATATGGTTTTCTAACAGTTGTAAGTCACATGCAGAATGTTTTTACTGTTTTATATTTTATATTCGCCATAACATTTTTAGCAGTTTAAGAGGATAGAATGTATGGTTTTAAATTGTTCTACTAATTGTGTTAGTTATTGCTAAAATGTAACATTAAGTTTAACAAATAATTTGTAACAAGCTCACCTAAACTGGTAACCCAAAGTAAATCACTGAAGTAAGTTAAGCTTTTTACCCCGGAGAAATTTATCACATTATTTAACGCCGACATACTGTCCCCAGACAATTCCCTAGTTACTGGTTACCTATTGTCCCAACCATTCTAAGGAAATCCCTATTATATGAGGGTTGTATATAACAGACGAACGATTTGGTTCCCGTGGCCCGACAAACCGGATGGGCGCGATGAGCCGTGGTATTTCCCTCAGTACCGTTCAATCGGTGCTAGGGAGTGCTGAGTCATCAGATACCCTCAAAATATTTATAATGTCTGGAATATATATTACAGGATTACTTGTTGCAGGACTGTCAGTCTGGAGTTAGCTGCTGTAGAGCAAGAAATAGACGCAAGACCTAGCAGCCGTCTACAGGCTGCGAACCTCTAACCATCCGGATACCTCGCTACAATGACTCCAAAAAGCTCCAGTGACTTCCTTAGTCACAGAGGTTCTCGATTACTTTGGGTCTTCGCTTGGTGCTGATCAATACAAAACATCGAGTAACCAAGAAGGAACATACGTAGTCAGCGTTGTCACTAAGCCCATGTCCGAAATCTTCAAAATTTCTGATGAAACAGAAAGATTCAGTTTTGTGGAAAATATCGACTCACCGTCATGGAGTGGTGATTAACTCAGGGATTGATGTAATCTCGCCACCTTATAGTCTATAGTGAGTCACAGGAAGAGTAGAGTGTTCTATGGTTGGCAAAAGCTCAATCTTCAATTTAGAAATCAATACTACGTTCAAGGAGGAAGTCTTAGAATATCCGGCTTGTTATCTACCCGGCCAACAATAGACCTGCCTCAATTCCTAGCTGTATTACAGTTTTCACCTCCCACCTGTCCATACTCAACCCATTGTCTGCCAAAATGAAAGAGCTTTATTTTGTAGTCTGCCTCTGAGCAAGGATATGTCGATGGTATAGTCAAATAATTTTATCCACTGTGGGGATTTTTTTATACCAGCTGAAATTTGTATGTTTAATTTAGATCACAGTTATTGGTGGTTATTTTTCAGTGTATACATAAAACTGTATTTAAATGTGAAAAAATGTGAGTTAGTTTTATCTTGAAACAAAATTACATTGAAGTTTATTTATTGTAATATTGTGTATATCTCAGAAGTCTTGGGGTAATTTTCTATGTTTATGAATTAGTTGTAGGATGCTTTTTATTGGGTTGAAAATTGTACAAGTTATGTTTTACATAACTTGTACAATTTTCATTGATATTATTAAATTATAATATACAATTATAATTTTCATTGTTTTTACATAAATTACTTATTGATAAATTAGAAATTTAATATCCACCGTTTTATCAAATGTTATCGTAAGCCTTGAAAAGCAAAAGGAAAATAACTAACAAGGCTTCAACATTTTTCCTCCAACATTATCAAGCTTTTACATTGTGAACTCTATTATCCTAACCACAGCCTTAAGCATTGTTAACCCTACAAGATTTCCCCTGAGAACAAAGTCCAACGATATTAATTTTGAAATTGTTGCATGGAGGTTCTACATTCACTGTGGAACTGTGAAAAAACAAGTTTAGATTAAGTGATATATATTAATTAATGCCTGAAAAATTAAATAATAACTTACATTTTGATTATATACTAAGACCAGAAATATTCAATTCGTTCTTTCTTTCTTGATTTCATTTATTTTTTATCTGATCCACTGTTATCTATGCTGTAAAGAGTTTTTAGTACTCTACACTGTTAGTTTATGATTTATTCGTACTGAGCTTATTGGTTTATATTTGTTTTGCCCCTTTCTGTTACGTTATGGTTATCTTTACTCATTTATCAATTTATTTATTTATTCGTAAGAATATGGTAGGATATTTTTACAAATATATCTTCTTAAAATAATGTAAACGTTCTTTTTTAACAATATGGATTTCCATGAGTTTATTAATATTTATGTAGTTTTTCAACAACAACAAAATATAAATAATAAGATATATTTCAATGGTGGATGTATGGTACATGGGGATTTCCCTGAGTTAGATTATGACGTTAAACTTATACCAAGGATAGGAATTTATATTGAAAACTCTAAAGTATATTAAGATTCTTGTGGTTTCCCAATACAATATTCTTATCAACAAATTACATTACTTGATATAGATCTTTATAAAATCAACCAGAGTAGATCATGATATAAAGTCAAGATGGATGGATTTTCCCCTATTTTGTTCGGTTAAAATTACTTTCTTGTATAGTTAATATCGATATATAAGCAATTTGATAATTTTAAAAACAAGCTACATTATGTAAGTTTTAATCTTTTTTATTGATTTGAATCTTATTAATTCCTAATGTGTTAATAAAATAATACTGTAAGAAATAAGTTAATAGGGATAAAAGTATTATAGAAAGCGAATTTATTAAAAAAATAAGAATAAATAAAACTTTATAAGATTAATCAATTTGTTTGTTTATAATTTATTTCAATGAAATTGTTACGTATAAATTATTAAATTTTAAAATTAATTATACCATTTACTCGAACACCTAAATAAAATTGAATAGTAACTTTAATTGTGATAGTAAAAGGATTACAGGATTAATTCTTTCCATATTAATTCAAATAAGGCAAACCTCATTGATTGTAATAATGAAATGATTACATAATTAATAGTTTAATGTTCTTAGTATTTGCTTGATAAAAAACGTGAGATGAGTCTTAAAATAATCACCACGTGTATTCGAAGAACTCAATGAAACGTGTTAGTTTAGAAACCTAAGTGAAATGAAACCTTTGTATCATAATCTCATTCAAGAATAAAAGTACAAAAAGAGACCGTTGGTGTGTTTGGATAGCTGTTAAGGGGATTTGTGGTTTGTAAAACCCTTGTAAAATTCCGATAAGCAAACAAGTGTTTTTTATACGAATAAAGCATTAAAGCTCTAAATAAAATGTGTGGTTTATGACCACAGGAGGAGTTCTAGGAAAATGAATAAACATTTCTTACACCATTCTTTTTAATGTAAGTATTGTTTGGAAAAACGTTGCTTTAAAAAACAACAGTTTTAAATTACGTTATACATTTTGTTAAACAAGTCAAAAACAGGTTAGTTAAACTGAATATCGTTAGAAATTTTAACATAACTGCAGATATTGAAGCACAGTACAATCATGATTTTTGACATTACATTTCCCTCTTGAAAGTTATAAATCATAATTAATTATTACTTAATTTGTAAATAAACTTGAACAATAATAATAATTTGAAAAAAGGAATTAAAAACGTCAACCGCTAAAAAAAGCCCATTACAGTTTTCCTAAAGTTAAATTTCTTTTAACAAGTTTAATTTCCCTAGTGCCATCTTATTGCCGTAAGGCTTACATTTTCAATCTTAAACTGCTTCTTACAGAACACGGATTAAATTTATTAATGGATAAAACACCTGTAATAAAAAAGATTCAATTATGAGCAAAAAGCTATTGGATAACTTAAATATTAATCCCATTAATTTATTTCTAATTATATTAATGAAAAATGATGAATAATTATAGTTATAACATTATTATTACTATTATGAATAACTTATTCCATTCCTTATCTGCATTATTGGAAACAAAATTCGAAAGCATTAAATCGACAGAACAACTTCATGGCACAATCAACCTTTGTAGCGTTAAACTCGTAAATCAGTGCCAGCTAGAATAACCAGTAGTGTTGTACCGTGATTCGTTTTTGTGTCATGAGTGGTTCGCATCAGGGCCGTAGAGGAAACAAATAATTAAAGAATGGCTATTTAATTCCTCTGATGTTAACAAAATGCCACTTCTGTCCAAACGCCGGGCGCCATCACGTCATCGGCCTAGTTTTTTGCAATGATGTAATTTTTGCATGTCAGTTTGAATGTCATTTGAACGTCATTTTGAACGTCAGTTTTTTGCAATTTTGTCATTTTTCGTTTTCTTTGTGTATGTATATAGATTTCTATGGTCGCACCCAACCCGTTTCGAACCAATATCAGACGGGCAATTGTCCTCCGCTGAAGGTACAGAGTGGAGTAATAAACCCTTGCTTAGGTGTCCAGAGATCTAGTACGGATAGGAATGTGGAGAGTTATCAACTCTAATAGGTCAGGACAATCAATCGATCCCTTGAGGTGCTTGGTCAGGAAGAAGAAGTCGGAGATTTTCCTGCGGGCTTCTAGACTCTGAAGATGAAACTGGCCTCTTACGAGGGAGAGACCGGAGCCTCTAAATATACGTAGCCCGTCCTGCAGCCGAGAACTCTAATAAAGCGTGTCTGGACATTTTTCCATTCCAGAGATCTATCCAGCAAGATAAGGGCCCAAAAAAACAGGGTTGTACTCCAGGTGAGGTCGGACTAGCACTCCAGAGAAGATGTTTTTGCTCTCCTGAAAACCTTCCGAAACTGATAAACGTCAATTCATGAGGAAGGCGACGAATTATTATGGTTTTCCGTCGTAAACTAAACGTAATTTTTACTGCTGTAAAGAAACAAGCAGTAATACCATTATACCAAGTTTTATTCCAAGCCAATGTCTCACCGCCCCTGATCACCTATTATCCCAGCCACAAGAGGCGAGTGTAAACGTTTTATCACAGGTCATAGATCAACAGCAGTTGTTATTATGGCGTAACCTTAACTTTTGCAACCCAATCTCCTGGAGGCGTTATTTCTTTTTCCCCTAAGAAACCGATTTGCACTAAACATTGTCAACTGACTCAATAAACTTAAAAAGCAATGAAAAAATATGAAAAATGTGAAAAAAGCTATATTTTACCATCATGTATTTTGACGACTAGTATATTTAAGAAATCTTTATAAAGAGAATTAATGATGAATATTAATGACACTTATGTTTTATATAGCAGTAAAAGTTTAACTAAAATTTACATTTCATCATTTTAATTAAATTATTGTTAATTAAAAATGTTAAGGGTAAAAATAAGAATTTCTATATTTTAACTGTAAAAACCTACGAGTTTATAAGCTGAAACATGAAATTCTACTCTAACAAACATTAAAACACTGTAATCAACATTAACGTAAAAATCCTAAGCCATAGTCTTTGTATTATTTATTTAAACATTGTATGAATCATCATTTGTGAAAAGATCTAATTTAGATTTTACTAATTCAGAAAATCGTATGTCTTTAAATTAATAATAATTATTAATAATTAATAATGATTATCGAATTACAAGAATATTTCTAATAAACTTTATAATTTATTTTAGATACAAATATTTTTCATATTATGTGTGATTTAATAAACGTTTCACAGAAAACTTTGTGTATCTGTTTCAAATTAAATGAATAAATAACTAATAAGATGTCACCATTTATAAAACATTCGAATAAGAAGCTGACACTTACTTGTGAATATTGACAGTTGTCTGTATAGAGCTTTGTTTAAATTCAAGGACCATCGAGAGTAGGGTACCTTGGCCGAAGACTGTCAGTGAGGAGAAGGAGGAGCAGACCCCCCCCCCCCCCGAGGACCTCCCGGCGGCTGACCCCCCCCCCAGGACCACCTGCGGTGTTGTTGCAACCCGACCCTCGGCCAGGTGCGACATTCCACACCTAGGGGAGCCGGCACAATAGACCGACCACACCCCTGCGTGGTCTACAAGATGAAAACTAAATAACACGATCACTGTGGTATATAGTTAACATCTTGACGTAGATTAGTTTTTGTTTGTTTGTTTGTTTTTTTTTCTATTTACATTTATTCATTTCTATCTTTTTTTTTCTTTTTAGTTATTTATTATTTTTTTTCTATTTACAATTATTTATGTACAATTACGACTAAAACTACAGCTAAACTAAAACTAAGGGAAGAGGAGGAAAAACATTTATTTTTTAATTGGCTTTCCTCGCGGCGATGGCGGCCTCCATAGCGGTGAGCTGGGCCGACAGACAGTAATAGTCGGCCCACTGCTCCGGCGATTGCGGCTGGGCGCAGTAGGTAGCGTCGAATAGCTCCTCCATTTGACGCTGTGTTTCTTCCAACTCATGGAGCGTCCCACTCCGCAGCGCCGCCTCCGCCGTCGCCTCCGCCATGTCTACCATGGCCGCCGCCTCCGCCGCCGCCGCCTCCGCTGCCGCCGCCGCTTGAGCCTCTGCATCCGCAGCCTCCGCCTCCTCCGCCGCCGCGATGAGGATGGCGTCCTCCTCTATGGTGGTGCGCTCGGCCTCCTCGGCCGCGGCGACGAGAGCATCATCGTAGGCTACCTCCAGAAGCGACGACATGGCTGTGAATGAGCGGATCGACGCAGGGTGGAAGGGAGCCAGGAGTGGGGACAACACCTGGCGTCCGCCTTTGTCAACACCAAACCGGGTTTGGCACCGACCACCCAAGTGGCTGACCCCCCCCCCCCCCCGAGGACTTCTCGTGGTGCCGCAACCCGACCCTCAGCCAGGTGCGACATTCCATAGATAGGGGAGCCGAAGACAATAAACCACACCCCTGCGTGGGAACGACCGCTCACCATCTGTCACATAACAGTAACAGTTACGAGTTACATAACAGCGCGTCTCTTATTTCCCACCGAGCTGCGCGTCCCTTCCACGGCCGCCATCTTGCCCAACCGGAGCGTCATTCTGACTGCTACCGCCACCTCGTACAGACGTGCTCGCGATCCGCTCCGCGTACCAGTGCAAGTGAAGTGCAAGTGTCAGTGTTCCTCTGGATATTCATATATTCAATTGTAAGTATCTCTCCTTATTTACAATAACTAGTTTTAATTACATTTAGTTTTCCTTTTTATTATGGTTTTAGCAGATTCATCTTAGTCAAGAAAGTGAAAGAGTGGAATTATCATAGTTTTGATTACTTACTTCACAATGACGTAACACATATTGAAACTATTTTTTTTTTTTAACATTTGCCCTCCTGTACCAAAGAAAAATAATTTTTCTAATATTTAATTTCCGTAAAAATAATTCAACTAGTAATGCAGTTTTGGAGATTCTACAACATTACACATATTTAAACTAAATATTTTAATTTTGGCATTGCATATCATTTTTAAAAATATGTATTTTAATTCAACTAGTAATGCAGTTTTGGAGATTCTACAACATTACACATATTTAAACGAAATATTTTAATTTTATTAAAATTTTACATTTTGGCATTGCATATCATTTTTAAAAATGTGTATTTTAATATCTAGTTTCTGTAACAATAATTTGAACCAGTGATGCGGTTATGGATATTTTTTTATTTTGCCTATAACCCTTATTCACTTAGTGTTCTTGCATACAGAACGTAAATTCTCTTTTAATTTTGAGTTTCTGTAACGATAGATGCAGCAGTATTGTGGTTTGGATTTTTTTTTTCTATAGCCCAAAACCTATTCTAATACTGTTCGCATGTCGAATGCTGAGTTTCCATAGCAATAGTTATACCAATGATGCAATTCGAATATTTCATATGACATAAAGCCTATATTCATTAGCAGTGCGTTCATGGAAGCATTAGTAGTATATAGTTGTGAATAAATTTCAGACCACCCAAGTCGCTGACCCCAAAATTTTTTCTTGCGTTAATACGCGCACTGTTTTGTTTATAGATCACGATGAATAATATCGAGAAGCGATTCTCCTGCGCTACGTGCGGCAAAGCCTTCTCGGAGAAGCGAAATGTCTCTCGCCACATGCGTTCGGCTCACAGGGGGGCCGAATATCCTTGCATGGAGTGCGACAAGTCCTTCTCGAGGATGGACAACCTGCGCCGTCACGTTGCTGCTTTGCATCGCCCTCAACCACCGATGAACCCGGCATTTAGACCAGGTTAGTATCTTTATATTCACTAAACAGCCAGATGGCTAGACACTTCAAAATCATACTTCCATTTATTCTATACATAATGATGGGGAAAAAAATTAAACACTCTTGCATACACATCATTCTTTTACAAATTTAGTTAAACCTCTTGTTGTCATGTTTATAACAGGGGGCCATGTTAATTAAAAACAACTCACTGTACACATCATTATTTTATTCTTTCAAACTTAGTTAAAACATTCTGTTGTGAATTTCTACTCGGATGCAAATTTCCACATTTAAATTCTGAGACACTTATACCCCATGTCGAAATGCTTTCTATCACCACTTTACTCATACTTATAATTTAAAGATTCTAATCACGTCTGTGGTTTTGTTCTAGACTTCGTGCCTACCCCAGCCCCAGCCCCTGTGGAACCGCGACCCGGTCCCTCTTCCGCTCCAGACGTCGAGCCCAGGCCCGGCCCTTCCAGTGCTCCTGACTTTGAGCCTAGGCCTGGCCCCTCTATTGCTCCTGACGTTGAGCCGAGACCGGGTCCGTCCATTATCCCGGAAACATCACGAGCCCCGGAGCCCACTGGAGTTCCCACAACAGGTATGTACTAGTCTTTACTTAAAAACCTTTTATTTATGTGCTATTTATTATTTCTTTATTTTCAATCATGTCTCGAATACCATCCACTCTAGATGAACCTTCCAACTAAATTGTTCTACTACAAAAGTTTTTCAAGGAAGTCTTTAAGTAATCTCATTTAAATGAAAATACTCAGAAACTTATTCAATGATCTTTGATGTAAATTTAGTTTTTATGTCAGCTCTGGAACTGTTTTCTTATACATCACCATGCGCAGCAATTCAGATCATGTGTAAGAGAACTATCACTTAAAATGGAAACATTAAGATTTTATGTTACTTTTGGAAACTGTTTTCAGCTTCATCATTATTATACATAAGCCTACAACGCATTGTGTGCTATTTCAGGCCTCACGTGTGACGGGTGTGGAAGAACCTTCACAAGGAAGGACAACATGCTGAAGCATGCCCGTTTCCACTGCAGAGGCCGCCGTATGGAACCCCAGACCGGTGGGGCCCCTCCGCCATCGCCTGCCCCCTCGTCGCCGTCATCAGGAGGAGCACCGAGTGAAGACGACGAGGCGCCTGTGATCCCCGGCGACCTGGCTCCTGTGGGGTTCATCGAGATCGAGACGGCATTCCGCGGGCGACTCAAGACGTATCGCCTAGCCGAGCCCGCGGACCAGTCAGTCACCCTGCAGGAGTTCCTACTGTCGCTCAGGACGCAGGTAATCACACTCATGCGACGTATTTTAAATCACACTCATGCCATCAAAGTTAATTTATGGGTCGAATGCGAATTTGTCAATATTCACGGCGAAACGTGTAGGCGAGCCTTCAAAACCAAAAATGTCTCCATCTTGCATTCTTCAGATGTTGATGAAATATGTCAGGATTTCATCAACAAAATTCTACTGGAGAAGGAGACATGCGAGATGAAGGGCTCGGGATGGAGCTTTGTGAGGGTCTTGGACATGGAGGTCCGAGTAAATGTTTACAGCCCTCTCAGAGGCAGCTCATTCATCCCCCTTCCTCACGATATCGCCGTGAGACACTCTGTGGTTAATGTGCTTAACGATGCGGATGAACGGTGCTTCGAATACTCTATACTTTCGAAGTATATTGAAGAAGCTCGACGTGATCGGCTCACCTCTAATCACTTCACTCCAGAGGTCAGAGCCCGAGCTAATTTGAATTTTGAGGGACTACAATTCCCAGTGAAAATCACCGATATCCGCAAGTTTGAGCGCGACAACCCAGGGGTAAGCGTTAACGTGTATGGTCTGGACAAGAAGAAGCAGAAACACTTCAATCCTAATAAAGAAGAGCATTTCGTCTTTCCGCTTCGCGTCGTGGATCAAGAGCTGCCGAACCACTTCGATCTCTTGTTCCTAACAGATGAGCGTACCACTCACTATGCGTACATCGCTAATTTTGAGAGGCTAGTCACTTGTCAATTGACACGTCGCGGGCATCGCTTGTTTATCTGCAAGAGATGCTTTGCGTATTTTGACAACCGGCCAAACAAGTTAGGACTAAATGGGGCTGAACGATTGAATGAACACCGACGATACTGCTCCAAAAATGCACCATTACGCACCGATGTGTCAGAAGAGGAGCATATCATGTTCAATCACCCCGAGCGTACCAAGAGAAGTCGGTTTACCATCTATGCCGACTTCGAAAGTATGCTCGTTCCCTTTGAGGCAGAAATGCCTCCTCATCCCGCACCAACTGTCCAGCCACCAGCGTGGGATCCTGCTACTAACAGAATAACTGGACAACAGCGAGTGGGTGGGACGCCCAATAATGTTAGGAAAGTCCATAGACCTTACGCGTACGCTTATTACATTCGCGACGACCTACGATCAGCCGACGATGGAGACTGCGAAGGCGATGAGCAGCAGGAAAATAATACATTCTCCAAGTTGCGGATGTACAGAGGTGAGGATGCTGCGCGTCACTTCATCAACGCTGTACGGGATGACGTACAGAAGATTGGGGATATCCTGTACGGCCAGCGCATGCCCGGAGATCCGCCGCAGTTGACAGAACAGCAGGAATTACAGTTTCGACGAGCTACTGTCTGTCATATCTGCCAGCGGGAATTCGGCCCTAACGACGGTGACAACATCAAGGTTAGGGATCATCAACACTCGCCTCCGTACAACTACAGAGGAGCCGCTCATCGCACATGCAACCTCCGCTTCCGAGAACAGGAGACCGTCAACATGTACTTATACAATTTATCCAACTACGACGCGCATTTCATCGTACGTGAGCTCGGCGTGGATAAAGGAGATGTAGATGTACTCGCCAACACCGAGGAGAAATATATCACCTTCTCCAAGCGGTTCAAATATCCGGGCGCGGGTCGGCGGAACAGCATCAAGCTCCAGTTTGTGGACTCATACCGACTAATGTCGAAGGCTTTGGGCACACTGGCATCGATTCTGCCGGCCAATAAGATGACCATTACGCGCGCCCGATACCAAGACCAAGAAGAGTTTGACCTGCTTAGGAGAAAGGGAATCTTTCCCTATGAGTACATTACATCGATGGAAGTACTTGATGAAGATCGACTACCACCTAAGGAAGTTTTCGGCGAGAATGTCTCCGACGAGGACTATGCACACGCCCAACGCGTATGGAACAAGTTCAACTGTGGGTCCCTCGGACAGTACGCGGAAATCTACCTCCAGACTGACGTTCTGCTACTGGCCGATGTGTTTGAGGGATTCCGAGAAATGTGCATGACACACTACAATCTGGATCCTGCACATTATCTCACACTACCTTCGTACGCTTGGGACGTGATGTTACTCAAGACCGGCGTGGTACTCGATACCCTACAAGACGTGGATATGTATTTATTCTTCGAAAAGGGTATTCGAGGCGGACTGACCCAATGCGTCACTAGGCACGTTGTCGCCAACAATAAGTTTACAAGAGCGGAAGATGGCGGCAACCGAAACGGCCAAGGCGCATCGACAAGTGGAGCTGTCGTAGAACACGACGATGATACATATATCATGTATTATGATGCAAACAACCTCTACGGATGGGCCATGTCCGAGCCACTCCCTTACAAGGATTTCGAGTGGTTATCGCAACGGGAGATTGATGACTTAGACGTGATGAACATACCGGCAGACGGAGAGAATGGATATGTATTGGAAGTGGACCTGGAGTATCCAAGAGACCAGGCACTCCACGACAGACACCGCGACCTCCCGTTCTGTCCGGAAGTTCAAAAGTCACCAGCATACCATACTCGTCGGAGGACATTATAAACAGCGGAGCAGGACAGTCGAAAAAACTGATGGCAACTCTCATGGACAAGGAGGAATACGTAATCCATTATCGATACCTTCAGCAAACAATTGAGAATGGACTGCGTGTTCGCCGCGTTCACCGGGTGCTACGTTTCAAACAGTCGCCGTGGTTAAAACCGTACGTGACGCTGAATACCCAACTGAGACAGCAGGCCAACAACAAATTTGAAGTGGAGATGTTCAAACTAATGGTCAATGCCGTCTATGGTATGAGTCTCCAGAATGTTAGAAAACATCAAAATTTGAAAATCGCCGCATCCCGCAAGATTTACACCAAGTACGTGGCCAAGGTCAATTTTAACGACCGGATTTGGTATAATGAAAACCTGGCCCTACTGAACATGGCTAAAGTCAGAGTCGTGCTGAATAAGCCTGTCTATGCGGGGATGTGCATTCTGGACCACAGCAAACGGTGGATGTACGGTTTCCACTACGATATAGTAGAACGGTACGGAATCGAGAACATCAAGATGGCCTATATGGATACCGATGGCATCTACTACCACATCCGTACCCGAGACGTCTACCGCGACATGTTGACGCACCTGGACGACTTCGACACCAGCAACTATCCTCAGAACCATATGTGCTATGATGGGCGCAACGCCAGGGTTCTGGGGAAATTCAAGGACGAAGTCGGTGGGAGGATCATCAGGATGTTTGTCGGCTTGATGGCGAAACTATACTGCATGACACCAGGAATCATGACGTGCAATATTGGTAACGGAGATGACGACGATTATGGTGCACCCCCGCCTGTAAAACGGGCAAAAGGTGTTAACCGCGCCGTAGTTGCGAAGGACCTGTCCGTACAAGATTACTTTGACTGCTTGTACAACAAGACCACGAAAAGTACGGACAATCAAAGGTTCCAGAGCAGACACCACATCATCTACACCGTTGTGGTGAGGAAGCGGTCCCTGGCTCCATTCGACGATAAACGTTATGTAATGCCAGAGGACGGGATAAACACGCTTCCGTGGGGGCATTATGCCATTCCCCCCAGGGCGCCACCGTTACCTCCAGCACTGCCAGCGCTGATGGATGTCGACGATGCAGTATAGTCTGAGTGTGTCGCATGAGTGTGGTCGGGTAGGCTCCTTTCGGATAGGAAGTGTTTGTGATGGACTGTGATGGACTGTTATGGACTGTTGGACTGTGATGTGATTATTTATTTATTTTATTTTTATTTTATTTATTTTTTTTTTGTGAATCTAATTCATTTGTTGTATATTTTATAGATCTTTATGTTTTTTGATTATTTTATATATTTATTCATTATAGTAAATTATTTCCTTTCCTGTAAAATATTGTATAAAGTTCTTTCTTGTAAATTCATTTGTAAATATTTTATAGACTAAATGCTTTGAATTAATGATTGTTGACTATTTTATAAATTTTATTTGTTCTTGCAAATTGATATTTAAATATTTCTCTTCAAATATTAAATTCTTTCTTGAAAATATTGTATAAAGTTTTTCCTGTTAATTCATTTTTGTAATCATTGAATAGAGTAAATTAAATCTCTTTCAAATAATGTATAAAGTTCTTGCACATTCATTTTTAAATATATATATTGTACATGTTTGAAAATAGTTATTTTCATAAATAAATCAAGTCATTTGTATATTGACATACTTGTTTTTATTTTTCCAGTTTCACACATAGTCTTAGAATCTTTCACTATCAGACTCTTTGATTTTTTAATCTCAAACTCTTTCACTATTAAAGTAAATATAAATGATGAGTCTGCATAAAGGTAAAACTAATAGGCTCTTTTCACTTTGAAAAGTTATGTCAAAGATGTGCAATGGGTAAACTAACAGACTCTTTTGAAAATTTAAATACTGAGTCACTAGACTCTCTCTCTCTCTGGTCTATGAAAGTAAATAATGAGTCTGCACAAAGGATAAAGTATTAGACCTTTACAAATACACTCTTGACTTTGAAATAGTGAGCCTGATCAAAAATGAAACTTACATGCTAAAAAGGAAATGAAAAGATTAGTGTTTGTTGAGTACTCATTTTTATTACAAGAAAAAAAAATCACTTTACAAATAAAATATTTACATTCAAAGAAAAAAAAATATGAAAAAGCAAATATTACTACAAGTGTTTATACAATCTGGTGAAAAGTGTTCTGATCATCGCATCGTTGTGAGCAGTGGAGGTGTCGTCGAAGAGCTGCACAAAGTCCATCATCCTCATATCATGGTGAGTTCGGTAATACAGGTAAGTCAGGCAGTAGTGGCCGCAGACTGTGCTATCATCATCTTGTAGGCGATACTCGTTGTACAGGTAGCGGCGAGCGTTACGTCTCAGGAATCCTTGGTAGAAGTACAGATGCGGGGGTTGTCCGTAACTGTCGAAGAATTCAATGACATCACTCTTCCGGTCCAGGTAGAATGCAACCCAGTGCGTGCCATCTTCATTGTGTGGATCGGTATTCACAACGATTGTTGTAGACGGGGAGATGCGATGCGGTAGTCGGTCGGCAGCGTAGACCCCATGATTGTGCACCGGCAGAGTCGATAGATATTTCTCAATCTGAATGGTATTCATTCTACAGTGTCGATGCCAATAGTTGCAGCGGTGGTGCTCGATGTACTGCTCGTAGACGTGTGAAAACAAGAGCAGAAATATGAAGTCTCATCAACAGATTCCAAATTATCATCGTCAATACTGTTAGTCAAAAATAACCAACCGTGTAATGCAATACAATTGGAGAGTGAACATCGGTGGTTCGCTGATCTGTGATGGCGGCATCGCAGCGTGGATTTCGATAGTAGATTGTTGATCGTCGCCAGTGAACCGCATCCGATATCGTCCAAGTTGATGATGTTGGTAGCGAAGTGATCAATCACTAAATGTCTAGATATGAAACTCTTCTTTTCCGATCCTTTGACATAGACCGTGTGTCGTTCGGCGATCGTCATTCGTAGCTTTTGTTTCAAGTCATAGTAGCCGATGTCCCCTTGATCCCACTTTAATCCGTGATAGTGTTTCGATAGCCAATGCGTTTCTCGAAGTTTGTCGACAGTCAGTTCGTCCTTGTTGAACGGCGGTTTGGCGATGTGATGCATCAGTAGTATCCCGCTGTCCACTTCCATAACGCAGTCTTTGAAACATTGGATATCAATAATGATGGGGGCGGACACGTTCCTGCAGCGTACTCTGCGTAAGCGATCCATCTCGTGCGGGTGCCAGTGAGAGACTAACCGCCAAAGTCGACCATCACGTTGCGGTGTCGATCGATTTCAATTACGTTGTCAAACTCTGCGTACACCAAACAGTTGACAGTCTCGGTCAGCGCGGTGCCGAATCCCAGTTCCATGCGCATGCTGCCGTTGCGTACGAGATTCCAGTGGCCGGTATCGCTGGCAGACAGGTCGGGTGTCAGATCAAACACTAGCAGGCAGTATCCGTTTTCGAAATCTTCTCTGCTGATCACGTTTCCGGCGTCTGAGAAATGGATCCCCGTGCCGCTGAATATTGTGTTGTACGCCATAACTGACTTTGCGCTACCGGCGGGAGAGAACTTGGGTTGAAGCGGCTTGGCTGGCACTTGTTCACCATCCACGTACAGTGAGAAGTAGTTCAAATCGAAATTCTTGAAATTGTACGGATTCTTTTTGTCATCACCGTTGAATGCGGCATTGGTCACCATACCGACAATCACGCGCTTCGGAACTTGTCCCAGAAATACGTTGTCCAGAGTCTTGCTCCTTATGCCGGAAGCGAGCGTGAAAGATTTCACGTCCACTCGTGTGATTGGATATTTAGCGGTTCCGGACTGCAGTATCTTGCTGTGCGCCAACAGTACGGTCGGGCTGACTTTACATCTTCTAATCCACAGGTTCGCATCGGCGATATGTACTTTGTAGTCACCTTCGTGTACCATTAAGGAGAATGCATCTTTCGACCTGTTTGACTTGAAGCGTAGCTCGACTCCGTTCAATAGATATTTATTCTGATTACACATGTCCAAATGCAGATGACCGACCATATCGATTTTTCGCCCTCCTTTTGTTAGCTTCCGTCGTTTTTCCAGTCCATCATTATCGTCTTCGGTGTTTTCCATATGGCCTGAATCGTCGGCGTTCCACAGCACGGACGATAAATGTGATTTCCTAGCATCGAATCCGTAGTTCAATACTGTTTCGATGTACGCTCGATAGGCGTGAGTGTTGTTTTGCGGTGTAACCAATTTCTGGTTCATACACATGTCCACTTGACTGAACAACGAGTGTAGCCAGTTATTTATCGGACCAGCTTTTGTCGCATCGGCCGCTGCGATCGCCGATCCGTCCGCCTTAATGATCGATGCTGTGATTTCCAGCATTGTTTGCGAGAGATCGGTGTACTCTTCACCATTGCCGGGCACTACAAACTCTATTGGTGAGTCGTCCGTCAGCGTGGATATCGGTTTGTATTGAATCCATTTTCCATTTTCGATACTCGTCTGTGTGGGCGGTAGTGAAAACAAGTCCAACTCCGTCTTGACGCATTCGCACGATCTTTGATGTATGAACGACATGATTAATTGAAAATATCACGAGTCGTCTTTACTGATTTCCTCTTAACGGATTTCCTCTGCTTCTTGGATACCGCTTTCCTCTTCTGCTGCTGCTTCTTCTTCTTTGATGACGTCCTTCCTCTAAGGAGATTGGCCAGAGACTGAGGCGTGACACGGCGTGTGCGACGACCACTCGATTTCTTCTTGCCGCCGTACATTGCGCGCTTCGCGGAAGTCTTGCGCGTTGCGCGCTTCGCGCCACTCTTACGCGTTCCGCGCTTTTTGGATGCAGGCAGCCGCCGCCGCTTGCCTCCGCCACAGAGAACTCGTTCAATCTTGTCGTCGGCTCGGCGTTTCAACGAGCCGGTAAACTCTTTCATGCGCTCCTCCGCCGCATCTCTGGGATGTTTCGTACGCAGCGTTACATCGCCTAGGAAACCCATTCCTGACCTTAACGCTTCTCTGCGCTCCTGATCAACGGAGATACGGTGCGGATCATACCGCCCAAGAAGCTGCCGACTCCGTGCCCCCTCTGATAGGCGGCGCCGCGAAACACCTTTTCTATCGATCCGCCCGTCTGCGAATGCTGGCGATAGTAGTACGCCATGTACGGATCGTTCGAAGCCATTTTTACAGTTAATTATGCAGAGCTCTTCTGAAATGCAGCTTCACGTACGACGTCCCGAACAGGAATGAGAGGTTTTGGCCCGTGTGATCCCTGAGGTCGATTTCCACAGTCTCGAATGCACCTTTGGTGATCGGCACGTAATGCGGGCTCGTGTAGAGTACAGTCTTATTCGCCCCGTGCACGTAGTCGCCTCTGTCAATGTTGATGATTTTCAATAGTGGGGCGGAAGTATCTCCGATCAGTTGTGGCTCAATCAGATCGCAGTACACGTACATATTAGCCGGAAGCCCCATCGATAGATTCGGTGGCCATGATGCTTTATTGTTTTTCACAATGTCCTTCTGCTGCGGATCGAATCCCAACTGTAAAGCCAGTTTATTGTCTAAATGTATGGCAACTACATCTTCTTTCAGTATTTTTATTTCCACTCTGTCCGCATCTTTGTCATAGGTGAACTCTACGTAATCTATGAGGCCCTTCGCATCATTGATCATATTCAACAATTCGGTTATATTCTTGTAGTAACCCATGTCCAGAGTAAACGTGTACTTGTCTGTATCTCCCAAATCTATGGCGGAAAGAATGGTATCCTGTTCGATTATTATAATCTCGTTCTTGCCCACTAATGGAAATGAACATGGATAGTGAGATTCCACCAGAGCCATCTCCCACGCACCTTCCAATCGTATCTGTTTCGAAAGATGCGTAGTATAGTTTGACACCTTATTGTTGGGGAAATATTCCATAGAACTGTTGCTGGGCAGTGTCAGGAAAAATTGTGAGTTAGACATTTTGCAAGTCTTGCGCTCTCACCCAAGAGTTAAACTCGTCTCCGTAACCTCGCCACTTGACGTAATAACGCTTACTGGCACCTCTGCCACGAGTGTCCAGTATTTTGTCAATCTTGAATAGCTGATCACTCCGATATATTACTTTCTGTAATTCGTATTCGTAAAACTGACCGGTCAAAACTTCACCTTTGAGGTCCGCCAGCGTGTACATGGGCAACGGCATCAGAGTGTTCACTTTACGAATAGTGAACACTTCGTTACTCCAATTGGTCTCGTAGCCTTTGGCGAATGTGCCCTTCTCCTTTGCTATGCGCACCGTGTCACCAATCTTGAGTTTGGGCTTAACACGACGTGGAATTTTACTGTACATGCGTTGTAGCACTTGTGTTATCGTCCGATCATTTTTCACATCGATGGGGCGCAATCCACCACCGAGACTCTTGCGTTCGCTGGCATTGTATGCTTTCACCAGTTTATTCAGTACATCGATATATCGGTAAGTGTTTTTGTAAGTCAGGTAACGCCACATGCGAGACTTTAATGTGCGGTTCACGCGTTCCACTACTGCCGCTTTAACATCGGGATTCTGCGTAGTCACATATTTTATTCCGTACTTTTTGAATAACTGTCTGGTCTTGGCGCCGGTAAACTCTGTTCCTTTGTCAGACTGGAGGCAACGCGGAGTTTTAGTCGCTTATTTGAATATTTCTTCGAATGCCACTGCCACTTCTGCACCTTCCTTTCTCTTCAACGCTCTCACGTACAGACGTTTACTGAATACGTCTATCACGGTCAACAGGTAATTGACTCCATCGTTGTATTTACTCAATCCTCGCATATCATTCAAGTCCGCTTGCCACAGTTCGTACGGGCCGAAAACAGAGTACTGGTTACGTGGGAATCGTTTACGGGCCGGCTTGTGTAATGTATAAGTATCCTGTGATTGTAGCCATTCGATTACTTTCGACTTTGAAATATCTCTCTTGCGTGCAGCTCGCACTAGCGGTGCGACACCGCCGAACGCACCGGGCTCGCCGGGGTTGTAATAGAGACGGTCCATGCTCACTTGGCCGGATACGGTTCCCACCTGTCTAGAAAGCCCAACGGCTCCCTGTCCCACTGGTATTCGTCTCTTATTATGGGAGTTGACACGGCATAGCCGCCAGTCGCCGTTTCTTCAATCGGTGTTTTCGCTAGATAATCATCGACCTCACGTAATGTTCTCTGTAATGATGTCTCACCGCGCCGCTCCTTAGCTCCTCGTTTCACTGTCGCCCACGAACGTAGCCGCTCTCGCATCGGTGTTCTGCGCGGTGATGGTGCACTCGGTGAACTGGTCAGCCGTGATGGTGATTTGAATGTGTCATTCAATTCCCGTAACGCTCTGATATTATTTATAAATTCTAGAGGTACATTCATTTCTTTCAAAGCAGTCATCACTTCCATCCATCCTGGCGGTATACGTTCGGTTATTCGAACTCTCACTATGTTATTCAAAATATCAACTATATTCGCATTCGGTAGTTTTCGACCATCGATAAACACCGAGTAGTTGATATCCCAACTGATTCGACTATCGGGTTTTTTCATAAATCGTAACAGATTGCGGGCGTCACTCCTGTATGTCTTTGAGAACATTTCGACAATCTCCTCGACTGGCCCTTCCGCTGCACCCCGTGTCGGGTGTTGGGCATCATCGCCGAATGTCGCATCCACGATTGGAATATTAATCGGCTGGCGATTATTAGAGGCAAAGTGTAAGAAACGCTGTAACGCCTGATTGTACAGTTTCCATTTTTCACTATCGTCTATACTCTTGTTATTCATTATTTTCTGCATCTCCACATCCAGTCCTTCCGTAGTGGACAAATTGTTTGACTGCTTCTCCGATGATGATGATGATGATGATGATGTAGACTGTAAACGCTCAATAAGCTCTTGCGGGACGACGGCCATCTTCTTTGCGTGCTCCATTATTGATGTGCAGCAGCGGCGGCCGGTCGGAAGTGTAGTTTAACGGTCAACGCTCCGTGACGGAATGAGAGATCTCGCTTTAAGATGTCCAACACATAAATTCTCACACTTTCGAATGTCTTCTTTTTCACTGGTACGTAGTGCGGATCACTTATGTATGCCGTCTTGTACGTTCCATAATCATTTAACGAGTGGGATATATTGATAATCCTCAATAGTGGTATACGGAGTTCGCTTAAAATTTGTTCTTCAGCCAGATCGCAGTTCACGAGCATATGTGCTGGTAAACCAAGATTTAAATTAGTCGGTCTAGTACTCTTAAGTAAACCTGGTTCAGATATTATATCATCTGTCGATGCTGTTCCCAATTGAAGTGCGAGTGAATGGGAATAAATCACTCTTGTGACAGGTCCCAACGCATTTCCTAACGATACTTTAACACGCTTTGCTTCGTCAAGACTGAATGTAGTTCCACTTTTCTTTACATAATTCAGCCCATTGATGTGCTCCACCAATTCTTCAACTGAATTGTAGTATCCGGGTTTTGGTCTATCGATGTGTGCTAATATTTTGGGTTTCTTATTGGTCGGTTCTTTGATGGTTGATTCACCTTCTTTGTTAGCTGATTTACCTTCTTTGTTGGCTGATTTACCTTCTTTTCCCACAGACTTCTTGGGTTCTTCCTTTTTTGTACCAACTACTTGTATCAAAGCATCGGACCCTACTGTTGAGAACGAACATGGGTAATGCACTTCTACGAGCGCTACTTCCCAATCTCTACTGTCCAAGCAAATGAACTTCGGTAGTTGTACAGTAAAATCAGACGTGATATTTTTCGGATAATAATTTGCTGAGCGGGGCGTACCGCTAAGTAAAGTCAAATAAAATGGTTTTGTCTGGACATCCATTTCACTTTCCCAATGCACTACTGACTGCTGCCTGTAACACTGTGCCCAACAGTAATGGAATAAAAACTCCACCTCCTTTCTGCACTAGATAATTTCGTTTCTTTCCCCAACACTCTCCTTGTCTTATTAAGCGTCTCAGAGCCACTTTATGCTTGCTCAACTGGCTTTTAGTCTTACTCGACAGAGGCACGTTCCCACGTAGCACGTTATAGGCGCACTCGCAGACTGAACGGATTCGACTCCTGTCGCAAGCCTTTAACAATGCCTTGCGTTCCTTGGGTGTTGCATGTATTAGCGCTCTGAGCAGCGGCGCGTCCTTCTTCAAGCACGACATGATTGTAACTGACTTGTTATTTTTTCTTTGGTAAGTACACATAGTTTACACGGTCCTCGGGAAATATGCAAGTGCGTACTCGCATGTCCTCGGATGTCGATTGTTTCAAGTCCAAAAGCAGGTAACCACGTGCCTGTTTCGTGGCGTCACTGTAGGCTTCCTCTATGAACTTTGGACTGTTTGGATATATCTGCCTGGCTAAATATCTGATTTGTACTCTGTCTCTGGGATTTTTAAAAAATATAATGTAGTGAGCATTTAGTGAGATGTCTCTCTGCCCACGACCCTGATGAAAAAGATTTTGAGTTATGAAAAACACACTGATGTTGCGGTGATGACAACCCTTCGTGAATAGATCCACCACTCTATCGTCTGCCTCACGCATCATGTCGTCAATTATAACCAGTATTGGTTCCTTACCATCATAATCACTCAAGTTCGGTAAACCCTCAATGTGGTTTATTTTGGAATTACTTACATCACCTCCTCCCCCACCACTACCGTAATGCCAGTTGATTTTGGCAAATTTTACATCACACATTTCATTTATGTATTCAATAAACTTGGACACAAAATGTGATTTACCACTGCCCGAATGGCCCGTCACAATGGCTGAGAATGGATGTTGCCACTTCAAGCTCATGACTAATACTGAAACTAAAACTAAATACCATACACTTTTTCTTAAAATAAGGGTTTGGGTTCCATCTTAAAATAAAAGACAATAGTTTATGCTGTAATGTACATGGATATTTTATTGCTTAAAAACTATCAAAATTTATAAAGGTATTTACGTCTTGATTCTTCTTTGCTTGCTTTACAAAAATTCCAGTGGAGTGAATTTGCTACCTGGGAGTGGGCTGCGTTTCATCAGACGAAGGCGATCTCCGAAACCGCTGTTGTACCGCTCGATGTCGTGGTCGCTCAGGCCTTGGTTGAAACGCCTGGGCAGGTAGACTCGCAGGAAGAAGTCATCGCCGACTTGTCCCTCTAAGATGACGACGATAGTCTCGCCGAACGGAGTGGTCACCCGCTCCATCCCACTGATTGCGTAGCTGCACTCCTCACGCAGATCAGACAGGCGGGTGTAGGCCGGAGAGCTGGACTTGCAGGTGTTCAGTGCGGTCCGTAGGTCCATCGTCACAGCGGGTGCGGACTCTGAAGTCATCTCGCTGCTCGACATGGTGGTGGTGATGATGCGGCGACTAGTCGAAGAATGATGCTCACTCGGTCCGCTCGCTCGGTTTTTATCATCCCAGACGCCATCTTGGATTTTTTGTTTGTGCAGGTGGTCGATGAAACGTGAGAATGATCGTCCCGCTTCTTTTGTTTGCGCAGGTGACCGGATGCAGGTGGCTGATGATACGTGAGAAGGGTCGAGAAGGGTGGCGGCCATCATGGATTTTTTATGAGCGCAGGTGTTTGTGCAGGTGGTCGATGAAACGTGAGAACGGTTGTTCCTATAATGCCTTCTTGGTTTTCTTGCTGGGTTTTGTACTCGCACTCGGCTTCTTCGGTTTCTCAACGGTCTTGCTGTATTGTGTTACTGTCTGCGTCAAACCATTAATCTTTGGTACTCCCGTAGCTTTATTGATCCATAAATTCTCTGACTTGTCCACCACCTGGTTGACGCTCTCGTACAATTCACTATTCTTGTCTATAAATAAACCACATCTGTACACCATGTCCGAACCGTCGTACATTTCCATTTTTAAAAGCACTGGTCCGCTATTTGAAGGATTCTGCACCGCGTAAAGTTGTCCGTTTTCAAGCCACGATACGATGGGGCAATCGTCTGATGGTTTCGGCACCCCTCCCGGTTTCGCTGGTGACTCTTCCACTTTAGGCTTCGGTGTAGGTCTAATTCTCTTCTTAGGCTTCGGAGGTGTAGTCGGGATCTGCTCAACCGTGGCGTTGTCGTCTGCGGCGTTGATGTCGGCCATGAAAGCGTTTAAGTACTCGTCAATTAATCCGGACGTACTCATGTCTGTACCGCACTGAGGTTGGTGTGAGACTGTGCTACGGGGAGAGATGTCGGGGGGGGGGCTGAATGGTGGGAAAAATGTCGTCCTGCTCCCCCACTCCTTCCGGCTGTCTCACAGACGAGTTTTGGCCAGATAGCGCTATGGAGTCCGAGAAGAAGGATGTCAACAAAACCGATGATGAACAATTGTGGGACTCCTCTATTACAGAAGAGGAATTACATGCGGCCGTCGAAGCTATCGAGGAGAAGGAAAAAGACCTCAGGCGGCTCTGGTTGGCTCAGATGGATATTTGCGGTTCTGTGCCGCGTGATGATTTTGTTCAATGCCAGATGGCAATTACCCAGCAATTAGAAGAAGCCGAAAAGGAGCTAAAGAGTGGAGGTACTATCCAGGCGGAGGTGAAAACTGAGAAACATGAAGAATATAGCGAATATGATGATTAAACGTACTGTTGATCCCAATCCTTTTAGTTTTAAGTGGTTATGTTATAAATAAATAAAAAAAAAGAAAAAAAATAATCAATAAATAATTGTAAATAGAAAAAAAAACAAACAAACAAAAACTAATCTAAGTCAAGATGTTGACTATATAACACAGTGATCGTGTTATTTAGTTTTCAAATTGTAGGCCACGCAGGGGTGTGATCGGTCTATTGTGCCGGCTCCCCTAGGTGTGGAATGTCGCACCTGGCCAAGGGTCGGGTTACAACACCGCAGGTGGTCATGGGGGCTCCTCCTTCGTGGGTGGTCCCCATGAACAACGGACCAAGTGGCGTTGTGCCTTGCCACAGTACGTATGAGTGTTAGAACTCATACGCGTAATTGAGGTATTATTGGGCCCTGAGAAGGGCCGTTTCTGTTGGGCGGAATTAACCGCCCTGGATGGTGCCGCTTCATAGCAGAGTGGCTACGAAGAACGGCGCCTGTAACGTCCGATCAATCAGATCGACGTCATCCATCGGGGTGTTTATCATTAGTGTTCCCCACTCCAGCAGCGCAGCATGATTTGTTTCTGCAATTGCAAACTCCTGATAACCGGGTAAAGGGGAGATGACTCTTACACGAACTCCGCTCATCAGCCAGAGATCGACTTCATTGATGAATCGATAGAAGATATCCCACGGATTCATCATATCGACGAAGAACACCGTCGGACTGTAAGAGAGCATCCTGGGTGGCTCCTCTAGTTGATTAATGGGTTCCGCAATTACATCAGGTGCCGCAATTGCATCAGGTACCTCTTCTTGCGGTAAGAGGTCATCTGCGTAAAAAGCATCGTTGTTAGGCGGTGGCTGATCACGAGGAGACATGTTGCTGCTAGGAGTGAGGAAGGGCGAATGATGTGTAGGCCGGGGTGGGATGCCTATGCTCCCCCTCTCTGCGGACTACACGCAGGTGACCGAGGGTCGGGTTACACCGTCATTTGTGGGTATAGGTCACATAAAAAAAAAATAAAAAAAAAGCCTCTACTATTTTTCGGCTGGGGGGGGGGCTCGCCGGGAGGCCCTCGGGGGGGGGGGGGTCGGCTCCTCCTGCTCCTCACTGACAGTCTTCGGCCAAGGTACCCTACTATCGAGTAAAGAATAACAAATTAGATTGTAACTGTTCTGCTCTAACCACCGTATTGCTATGATGTGTTCAAAAAATTATTTTTTTGACACATTCAGCATGGTCCTAACAAGTTTCTACAGATATTTCGGTGTTTTGCCTATTACAGTTGACTCTCGTGGGACAAACAATTTGGCTTTCAGCTCGCATTTGGCTCTTTACGGGCTGGTTTTACTAGTTTTTTTATGTCAGCAGCTGTTCTATTACCCACATATAAATTCAAGAATTACTAAAATGGAACAGTTTATTTTTATACATAATGTGGGATACTCAATAATAGTCTTTACATGTATGGTTCTAATAATTGTTCCATCTGTGATCAACTGCAAAATCGGTTTATTTGGCCGTATCATAAGAAACTTACAACTATTTGACAACCTATCTTTATTCAAGTCAAGTAAAAAGTGGACTGCAGTAGCTTATATTATGGTTTGCACTGTTTTACAATGTGCAACTGTGATCTTTGAGAAGAGGAAAATAAGGTACTTTCCACTTTCCACTTGATGCATCACTATTATTATTATTTTTTCCACTGAATCTCTATTATGTCAAACTGTTTGTGAAGTTAGGGAAAGGTTCTATTTCATCAATAGCGCACTAAAGAAAAAAATCAAAAGTTCAACGTTTGATTTCAAAAGAGTCACAAATCAAAGCGATGATTGCAGAGGTGAGTCTTTATATATCCAATGAATTTAAACTATCGGTTAGGTCTATCTATTTATGACATTTATATTAATGTTAACGGTTTTTAACAACTTTTATTTACCAAAATTATCATACTTAGGACTGGGAATGAGCGTATGACTACGCAACACAGGATTACGAATAGTCATCTATAGACAAAGAGACAAATCATTTTTCTTATTCATTTATCTCATTTATCATCTTAACTTTGGCTAATTTTATATTAACTCATTGTAACTCAACTATATTCGCCTTTCCAGGTCCCAGACTTACAGTTTACCAGCTGAGAAAACTACACTCGCTGCTTTCGGATACAGTTTACCTTATAAACTCACATTTTGGCTTACAATTGCTATCAATATTTAGCACAAATATAAGTCTGATCCTCCTCCGTTTCGCTGGTATAAGTTTATACAAGATACTTTCACCAGCAGATGTTGCAAAATCAGATGAAATATTCTTTTCGAATAAAATAATTTTGATTTCCGTATGGAGAATAGTTCATGTGGTAAAGTTATGTGTTTTGACAATGACCTGCTTTGACATGACTGCTGAGGTATGTGATATCTTGCTAATTTACTGGACCTTAAAATTTGTCTAATCAACAATCACTCAAGCCAGGGTTTGTTTGATCCCAGTTAAGCCTATTTTTATGCTTGGATCATAATTCATATTTCGCTATATTACTTACAAAGTGACACTACCTTAAAAATAACAATTTTTAGGAGAACAGGCTTTTTTTATGAAATGTTAGTTTTTTTAACACCATAAAAATAACACGTGAGTTTATTTATTTAATTTATTTATTTACTTAAGCATAAATAAAGAAATACCTTTGTCGGGTTTTCTCAAACACTAGTGATATGAAATAAAATGACTGATGTTTCTATTGTACATAGTGGACTTTATGTTTCATAATATTTATTATACTAACTCCAGAGTAAGAAGTGTAATAAGTCACTTCAAAGATGATTATAACAATATTATATTTATTATTACAGGCTTGCAATATGTCGTCTATTATAGTTCATCATGAAACAAAAATGACTGAACGATCTGTTAGGAAGCAGGTAAGTTGATTAAGTGATGGATACTATACTTAACATACTTAAAACATACAGTATGTTAACATGCTTAACATACTTATGCTTTGCCTACGTTTCACCGGGAGTATTAAAAAAAAGATACTTTTATTCGTGATATTACTTTTTGTACTGTTTGGATTTGATATGATTTACAGGAATTAATCATTCTACCGAAATACTGTTTCTGGTACATCTTGTGTAAAACAATCTTATATGAAACTTGGTTTTGAGTAAGATAGCCTATAAAATTCCACCTTTACATTATTTCTTCTTTCATAGTTATATGTATATTTACAAAATATAAACTCTCGTTGGAGCTTTGTCCATACATTATTTCGCTTATACATTTGGCAAAAATAGTTTTTTACTATAGAAGAAATTAAATAACAATTATGTTAATATAATTGTAGTTAGTATTTGAAGTTAATAGTATAATACACAGCAGTTTTAATATAATAGTTGTTATGTCTAGATACTGGATTAAGTTACTCTTTCTCATCTGAATCTGAATAATTTATATTTTCTGATTGAAGTTATTGTTTGTTTAAATCCATTCCTCTTACTTTTTTTTAATAAGCAACATACTCAGTTAGGTTTGAAGGCCCACTTTAGGTCTCTTAAAATACAATAGCATACTTCCATGTGTTAGAAGACATAATGTACTACAGACTTCTTTAATTAATTATTTTATATCTTATAAAATTTCATTATAATAGCATAGGTAAAAAATAAATTTTGAAATTTTTATGTGTATATTGTTCATGTGTTAGCATGCATTTAATTATTAATCACATAATCCAATCTTAATATGATACAGAATTTAAAAACAAATTAAGATTATTTCAAAATTTCGTTTCTCAATGAAAATACATCTGTTACGATTTAGCAGAGCTTTCACCTTCTTATTCCAAAACATATTTAGACACCAGTCGACATTTAACCACTTTGAAATGTTTTAGAAGCTGTTTTATCGCTAACAATAAAAAGCGAATTATTGTCATAAACCAGAGAAGTATAGATTATCAACAACTGGTGATGTTGAATTAAAAAAATAAACACACGTTAGCAAATGTTTTTCTCATAAGATTCGTTAGTACCAATTACAATTTTATCTTTACATTGTATAGACGCCAAATACTTTTGTCTTTTACAGCTGAAATGCTTTCAATTACAACTGAGTCAAATTCAACACTCAAATTCCATATCAGCTTGTGGTCTATTCCATATCACTCCTACAGTTGTGTTTTCGGTAAGTTGTATAAATAAGTTGTAAATATTCACTCTAAAATGTCTATAATTGTTGATAAGTACTTTTTCAAGCAGTTTGTTACAGTTAATCCTAATTTCCTATATACTTTTTACAGATGATTGGGTTTGTAGTTGGTCATTTTGGATTTGAATCACTGAAGATGCAATGAAAGCTGTGGCAAAAGATTTTTAGGAACAATTCAATACAGTTGATTAAGATTATACGCATTGGTTCTAATGTGCAGTGTAAATGAAAATATTTATTGAAAATCTACTCAGTAGCTTGTATGTATATAAAGCAGGTAATAGTATCCAGGACCTTCTATTACATTTACAAGATAATTTAATGGCAAGATAAAACCTTACACAGACATTTTGTGCCTAGATTAACAAGCCAGGCTTGAATAGTATCAGTAAGTTCAGTATGTATTTTGTCGAAATAATCAAAACTTTTGAAGTAAAATAAAAACCGTGTCCAGATGTGTTGAATTGTGTTCAGAAAAAACACTTTGATTTTGAAATAATTGATGAAAATTTGCACATTTTTTGCAAAGGAAAATCTCATTTGTAATGATGTTAGTTCCCCATTTTTCTAATATTGGTATTGCTATCTCAATAATTACATGTTACAAGGTTTTCGTAATTAGTTACAATACTTACAATTTTATTTAAGTATTTTTTAAGTTAGAAACTTGAAGTGATTATAGTAATTATTATAATGGTATGTTATTGTGATATTAACATTATGATTATAATGTATAGGCCTACGTTATCCTGCTTGTAATAAACAAGATAAGTAATAAGAGTAAATTGTAATCATAAAGGACAAGTGCATTCTAGAGTAAACAACATGTTAGTCATCCGATACGACCATAACTATTCTACTGGAAAGTTTTGGCGAACGACTATTTGGAATCGGAATGTACCATCCGAAATCTCGAGAATTTAATCCTCTATAATATTTCCTTTGGCGATGTGTACAAATTATGAAAATAATCAACTATATATATATATATATATATATATATATATATATATATATATATATATATATATATATATATATATATATATAACAACTCCAGAAGAGTATTAAGAAAATAATAAGTGCTACATTACAAAAAAAAATCGTCTACAAGTTTATTTAAGATAATGGGACGTTATATACCGTACATATATTAATGGTGGTATCTTTTAAGAAGCGGACTAAATCAAATATCATATCAATAGAATCTTGTAATATTTCTTGTAATATTAATTGTTTTATATGATGATTAAAATGGAAAATTCCGTGTATAAATAAATCATTAATATGGTTTAAATATTTGTATTAAATATTTTTAACTATAAAATACATCAAAGATATATATGTTTTTTGTAACTTTCATTTCAAACGTGAGATACGTTTTTAAATAATCACCATGTGTGTTCGGAGAATATAATAAAAAGTGTTATTTTAGAAACCTAAGTTAAATGAAACCTTTGTATCATAATCTCATTCATAAATAGAAGTAAAATAAACGGTATCAGTTAACTGACACATACTTTCTCCCAACAATATAAAAAAGTTGTTAAAAGCTCCAAACATTAATGTCTTCATGACTCAGTCGGATAGCTACAGCTGAGCAGCGCTCGTTTGACCCTACGCGCGTCTGTGACTTTTAACAACGTACTGCGTTTACCGCTAAACGAAAAATTGAATTTTCTCCGCAACCACTTGACGTAGAGCAATAATTTAAAATACTGGATTATTTAGTTTTTTGAGCTTGATTTAATGGTGATAAGTAAAATTTATTTCAAGACAACACCTATTTTGAAAATTCAAAAAATTGATTTTTGAAACACTTTTTACTCCATAACTTTTGAACGCGCATTTTCTCGGAGATGCAGGTGGTGTCATTTTATCCACAATTTTAAGCTTAATAAACCACAAAATTTTAATCAAAATCGTTAGAGCCATTTTTGAGAAATTTTGATTTTTAACAATTTTTGAGGGTTTTTGGGGGTAAACTACCCTTAAAAATCAAAAATTCAAAAAATGAAAAAAAACGCCTGGAATTATCGTGGGTTTGGACCTACGTACCAAATTTCACCAAAATCGGACCATTGGGGCATTCTCTAGCTCTGTATACATCCTGACACACACACACACACACACACACACACACAGACATCACTCCGAAAACCATTTTTTTGGACTCAGGGGGAACCAAAATGGATAAATCCACCAACAACTCAAATTCGAAAATTTTGACGAAAACAATACTTTCTCCATATACTATGGTATAGGGGGAGAAAGTAAAAAGAGACCGTTGGTGTGTTTGGGTAGCTGTTAAAGAGATTTGTGGTTTGTAAAGCCCTTGTAAAATTCCGATAAGCAAACAAGTGTTTTTATACGAATACAACATTAAAGCTCTAAATATAATGTGGGATTTCTGACCACGGGAGTACTAAGAAAATTAATAAACATTTCTTACATCATTCCTTTTAATGTATGTATTGTTTGAAAAAACTTTGC